>OX421497.1:31518932-31871432 GCA_949126835.1 Anisus vortex | reverse complement strand
GACCCCATGGTGTCTTAGCAGCCTCCAAAGTGATTCCCTGTCTACGCTGTCAAAAGCCTTTTCATAGTCAATAAAGTTGACATATAGGGGGGAATTCCACTCGAGCGATTGCTCTAGGATGATGCGCAGGCTACGCTACTGAACAAAAGAATTGGTTTACAGTTCAAAACATGCAATATTATTAACAATACGGCCCAGGGCCGGTGATGGAGCGTTAACCAGTTTCTGTGGCCACGGTACACTGGGTGATTGTATGGCCAGTACAATGCACAGCCGCATTTACTTTACCGCAACTAATGTCAGGTACCCATCAGAGTTGTCAGGGACACCCTCGAGTCCAGGTAAAATATCCTAGCCTTCTCCAGGACTCGAACCCAGGACCTTCCATCCGGTACGCCAGTTGCTGGCCACCCTGCTCCTGTAGCTTATAACTTGGGATAGAACTTGTCAACTATAAACTATAGAAATTTAGGTATGTAACAACAACACTAAAACACCAATAGCAGCAAAACAAACAATTCGGAATCATATTGTTAACACTGTTTAATTGCATAAACAAAAAGTTCAAAAGGTATTTTATGGTTTAATATTGCTTTAGATTTTTCCATATATGCCTAAAGGGGAGATTAACCTATATAAATCAATCTTTAATGCTTAAGGTCTACAAGTGTCTCAAAACTAGCCCTGGCCAAATGAGTAAATTAATATTTACCAAATCTTAAATTAGATCTATGTTTTTACTAATTTTCTATGCGCATTGTTTTTTCATTTTAGTTTTAACAACAATAAGTTTTAAAATTTCATAGATATTCGTTAAGAAATTTACCATGAAAATCAATCGAAATCTATATAAAAGATTAATAAATAGTAAATAAAAAAATAAACCAATAACTAGAATGACTATAGTTTTAAAGTTTTTTAGTTTCTTGTGAAAAAACAGTTGTGCCCACATCCGTTCCGGAATCATAAATTGAGCATAATCTTCAAAAAACCTACTGGATTTGTGTCAGTTGTCCATTTCTGCTGCAAACCAAAGACTTTAATATTAGGATCGTTGTTTAAACAGCCACGAATCCATCTTTTTTTTTTTTTTTTTTTTTTGTAAAGCAAAATTTTGTTTTGGTCTATCACACAGTTGCTGTCTATACGTCTCTCTCTCTCTCTCTCTCGCTAACTCTCTCTCTCTCTCGCTAACTCTCTCTCTCTCGCTAACTCTCTCTCTCTCGCTAACTCTCTCTCTCTCTCTCGCTAACTCTCTCTCTTTCCCCCTCTCTCTCTCTCTCGCTAACTCTCTCTCTCTCTCTCTCTCGCTAACTCTCTCTATCTTTCTGTCTCGCTAACACACTCTCTCTCTCTCTCTGTCTCGCTAACTCTCCCTCTCTCTCTCTCTGTCTCGCTAACTCTTTCTCTCTCTTTCTCTATTTGTAAGGGTAAGATATTAAAAGCAAGCAAACCACTGGTATATTTTGCTATATATATACATATACATATCTGCATAAACAGTTAGGCTGAATAAATATTTAGATACATAGATACATTAATAAATAGTTAGATACAGAGATGGATGCATAGATAGATGCAAGTCCATCAACCGATCCCTAACTAAACTGTTTTATTTGTAATTTAAACCATCTCTAAACCAAACACAATCTGTTCACTTATCACATCTAATTTATCACACTCTATGTTTAGTTCACCTATCACATCTAGTTAATAACAATCTATGTTTAGTTCACTTATCACATCTAGCTTATCACACTCTATGTTTAGTTCACCTATCACATCTAGCTTATCACACTCTGTGTTTAGTTCACTTATCACATCTATGTTATCACACCATCTCTTTCTTCAGTTTTGCACATCACAGGCGCCCGGAGGTTCGCCTATCGATTTAGTGACGTCATTTCGGCTGAAAGATTCTATCTGTGCGTGACCCCACCTCTCCCCAACCCTTCCCCTAATTCCCCAGTTCTATTAACTCCTGAACGGCAGTCGAGGCACGGGCATGACAAATTAGGGTACTTCATCAATGGCCTCTCTATAAAGTGACATTTACTGCTTTATCTGACAGAGATATTGAACACTATCTATCTTTATATCTGACATTCCACCAACCTATCTCTCCATATACCTATCTGAACAGCTACTTATCTATCCATCTATACCACTATCCATCTATTAATCTATTTTTCTATCTATATTTCTATCAATCTCTCAACCAATCACTCAATCACTATATTATGTATCTATAAATTTATTTGCCCATCTACATAATAATATATATCAATTCATCTATCAAACTCTCTTTCAAACAATCTATCGATCAAATAATTTATTAATTTATATACATGTATTCTATAAGAGCGTTTGCAATGGGCGGAGAATAAGTTTTTTAGTGACGTCATTTTTAAATGGACGCCACTTGAGGAAAAAATATGACGAATGTTCTTTATCATGCCAAATTCACATATTATTATTTATGAATATTGGCTATCCTACTCAAAAATAAGGAGGTAAATAGTAGTAGATCATCTTCTATGATCTATGTCTATGATAATAGGCCTAATACAGCTTAAATATTAATAAGACTTAAAACACAAAACATCATTTAAAGAAAAGCTCGAGCCTATATACAACTTTATTAATACAGCGGCCATTGTGCACCACTACACAAAGTAAACAAAAATCATGTGCTTTTTGTCACGTGATTGCAAACGCCCTATAAGCAAATCAATTTATCGATGTATTTATTTACGTATCCACAATTCATCTATGCATCGCTTCATCTATCCATCTATCCATTCATCCATCTACCTATTGGTTTATCTCTATATGTATTTATTTATTTATTTATAAATATCTATGTGTATATCCTTATAATAATATATTTAACCATTCAAACATCTATCAATTAATTTATCTATATTACTCTATCTCTCTCTCTCTCTCTCTCTCTCCCTATATTATTATTAGGTAACATGCTAATAAAAGCATGGATTGAACCTCAACATCACTGATCATCAACGAGATATTCCTTTGGATTATCAATCAGCTTAAATGATGTTGTTTCAGATCATATACCAGTGGTCATCTACACTGTCGTATACGCTGAAGAATTAACAATTATTTATTGATCTGGTTGATATCAATTAAATGTTATTATTTACGTTGTTATTGTAGAGTGACCAGTTCAGTAAATCGATGTTATTGTTGTAGAAGATGACATTACTATGCTATGAATGCTTTATAACATGTAAATAGCTCTGAGCTCCCAGTAATCATTTGATCACAGCTGAATTATGCTGATATCCAGTCTAATTAATATTATAGTTCTTTAGTTGCAACACAGCATTAGTAAATATGTTGATTATTTTAATATTGTTGGATAACGTTGTCCCAGTTTGTATCCCTAAGCGTGTTGAAGCGAGTATCAAGTAGTGTTGAATTTATTGTATTCAATTGCAAGTAAATAGTGGCTCTTGGCAGTTGTATACTTGTATATTTAATATAGGCAAATTATTAGGAACCACACACATACGATCACAGTTCAGAGATTCAATAAATCCAGATGGAAATAACTATGAAATTTATTAATCCAAACAGTTGAACGATGGCTATGGCCTTCATGCAAATATTTACACAATTCAGTCAAAAGAAATATATACAACAGTTGATGCTTAATAATCAGATATATCTTCAAGTACTGAGGTTGATATAACGCTCATAATAATATTCCTTGAAATAAATATCGTAAGAAATCCAGTTAGAAAATATATTATAGAAAGTTAAAACATTCCAATGGTTCAGAACAATAAGCGACGTGTCTTCTAGTAAAGACAATAGGGTAAGAGAGCGCGCAAAGAAAAATCGCCCACAACTCATTTTATAGTCCGGTAGTATCGTTTATAATTACCATCGATACCATACTTGAGTATATCGGATATGAGAGACATAATTGAACTTAAAGAGGAGGAAATCATTCATTGCCAACTATCGATTATTAAAAATAAGGAGTTTTAAAACCGACCCACCGCCTACTAAAACGTTCTACTGGAGCGTGCTTACGGTGTTTACAATAAAATTAATAATAATAATATCTCTTCCCTCGGTGCATTCGCTATTAATAAGAAAGTTAGGAAAAATAATATTACTATTACAAACTCCATTATATATCCCTTTTCGGTGCATTCGCTATTCGTTTTCTATTTATTTATTAATAAGAAAGTTAGGAAAAATAATATTACTATTAGAAACTCCGTTTCGTAACATTATAATATATCCCTTTTCCCATAAATACACTTACAGCTCACACCTCGATACATGTGCTTATCTAAGCTCATCATGTATAAGATCTCCAGTCTTTAGTCTCTTTCTAAAAATAGAAATAGACTTGTGATGCTTTTGGGAACTTCTCCGAAAATCCAGCACTTAAAGCAATTCGAGGGTTTATGAGTAAAAAGAGAGGGGAAGGGTAGAGTTGCGCCAATGTTTTTTGCCCCTCCCCTGTCCGCCTCCCCCAAAATAATATGAATTTTAAACATTGTTAACATCAATTATAGTTCCATACTACACAATCAACTTGGGGCGGGGTGGGGGGCGGGGGCGGGCAGGCAGCCCTAATCCTCACCCTTGACTGCATCCACCTCTACAATATCCACCTTACCCCTTAAGACGGAAGGCGCCAAATATCCCTCACCACGCCTCCCGCCCCACCCATAAATCACCCTCCACCCCTAGAAAGATGCGACAGCTGGACAGGAACGTGACGCTACGTTCACAGGAGAAGTTATATAGATTTATACGTTCAGAGAAATATCACGTGATAATCTCAGACTCCCTGTACCCCTCCCCCCTCTCAACATCTCCAGCAGGGTAATAATGGCCCGCCCTCTCCCCCCTCCACATAGCACTCGCTCACATTCCCCCATCTCTTCCCCACGACCCATCTCTCTCTCTCTCTCTCTCTCTCTCTCTTTTCCTCTTTCCGCTCTCTGAAGCCTCTGGATGAATTCACAGCGGTGTGTGTATTTTTCTATTGTATTCAACTCAGCCATGGACGTGACTCGGTCAAAGGCCAAACATGCCAATGAGAGAAGAGAAAGAGAGATAGAAGAGAGAAGAGAGAGTGATTGATACTAGAGGAGTGATGCATTCATTGTGTGTGGACTGAATTCAGGATTCGCTAAATTCTCTTTTGTTTTTGGTGATCCTTATTGTTCGAAACTTCATTTCTTCATCTTTTTGTGATATCCATAAAGTGATAACTAAAATTCGATCTATATCATATCAGACGTGCAAATGAAAGAGGAATTTCAATACGTTATATGACAAAAACTTATTGATATTAAAAAAAAATACCATATAGTTCTTATGAATTCTAACATATACATGTATTATTGTTTTCATACATTTGTATTTATATAAGTTACTGATGTTAGAGGTGTGAGGTCAACTTAGGCTTATTGATAAATACCGTGTCATGAGGTCCGGATTTATATATGGGTAGGGCCTAATTTACCGGTAGGTGGCGCAATGGTCAAGTATGCTGTAAATAAGAGCTTTGAAATATTGATGACGAACACAGTTTGCAACAAAATAATATTATACTTAAGCAAAGTCATTTTCTGGGGAAGCCAAAAAAACAAAAGTATTTTGTCCATTTTGTATGATTACTTTTTTATTTTATCTCGACATTCTACGCGATACAAACTTTGGCTATGTGCCGCCACCTAGTGGACAAGAGTAAATAACTATTGAAATTATATCCATTTTTTTTATACGCATACATTGAACATACACATTACGATAATCAAATGAAACATATAAAAGTTAAATGTTTCCTTAAGAAGTAGGAAAAGTAAATTTGGTAGCTTAGGTAGGTTGTGCTTTTTAGGCATGTTTATATCAGGACTTAGGCAACCACTGAGATATAGGCTGTTATATAGATTTAAGGGTCAGACCACTCTGAACTTATAATGGCTATTGATTATGGTTCATGTGTCCTTAGACAAATCCTTTAGTTAGGCTATATAATTTTTCTTGTCTAAGATTAAAACAGTATTTGCTGTATTTATAGTGCGTAATCAACTGTTAAAATAGCAAACCCAATAAGAATAAAGAAAATAAAAATGAATGTCAAATAACAAATGAATGAATAGCCACGGAGAAAATTATAGGATGCACTTTCAAAACAATCGAAAAGAATCGTGCCAGATTGTTAAAAGGTTCATAATCCTGCGTAATCCTTAATGCTTGCATGACCAATATTACATTCTGTATAATAACAATGATAATCCAAGCGTGCAATTTTAGAGCCTGTAACATTTTAAAAAATTCGTTTTTCAAGCCTACAGTTTAAAGAAGGCTTTGGCATCCATTTTCTGGACTTTCAAAACCTGACATTGGACTTCATAGAACATGCATTCAAAGAACATGCATTTATAAAACATGTACTTATAGAACATGCATTTACAGAACATGCATTGATAGAACATGCATTGATAGGACATGTATTTATAGAACATGCATCTATAGAACATCCATTTACAGAACATGCATTTACAGAACATGTATCTATAGAACATCCATTTATAGAACATGCATTTACAGAACATGTATTTATAGAACATGCATTTATAGAACATGCATTTACAGAACATGCATTTATAGAACATGCATTTATAGAACATGCATTTATAGAACATGTATTTATAGAACATGCATTTATAGAACATGCATTTATACACCAAGCTTTCATTTTGCATAATCATTGAAGTGAACGTTGCGTATAAATTGGTTGTCAATATTTAAGTTTGTTTTCTTTTCCCTTACAATGTGTGACGCAAAAGGCAAAATCTTAAGATGGCTCATGCATAATTGTGTTAACAGCCAATTAATCGTGCGTTTCTCTTTATAAAATATAGTCTATAAATTCGTTTCTTTTTTGTTTTTACTATGTGTATTGCAAAGTGCGTAATCTTCGAAAGGCAAAATCAAAATGCATAAGCTTATAAAAGATTTTTGTGAAAGACTTTGTTTTTTGGAAGTTAATTATTATTTTTATGTTTTTTTTTACAGATCTATTACCGGTAACTTAGCTTTTTGTGTGTTCCTTCCTGTGCGAGCAATACAAAGCGAAATATTCGGAAGGCTAATGCATAACAAAAATGAATATAAAGGATTTACATATATAAAAAAAATATTTGTTTTTTGGGGTTTGATTAATTTCTTTTGCTATCTTTTAGCTTGCGTTTCAAATATCTTTCCTGTCAACTTTATATTGAAGGTATAGTGTTTCATCTCATAAATCTATAGACTGTCTGACTAGAAAAAGACAGAGAAATCGATGTTTTTGTTACAAAGATATAGACTATAGACTGTCTGACTTTAGGAGAAAGACAGATAAATCGATGTTTTTGTTACAAAGATATAGACTATGGACTGTCTGTCTTTAGAAGAAAGACAGAAAAATCGATTGTTTTGTTACAAAGATATAGACTATAGACTGTCTGACTTTTGAAGAAAGACAGATAAATCGATGTTTTTGTTACAAAAATATAGACTATAGACTGTCTGTCTTTAGAAGAAAGACAGAGAAATCGATGTTTTTGTTACAAAGATATAGACTATAGACTGTCTGACATTAGAAGAAAGACAGAGAAATCGATGTTTTTGTTACAAAGATATAATAATAATAATAATAATATTTGTATAGCGCTGCCAACAAACATAATGTAAGCTCAGAGCGCGTTTAACATACAACTAAGAATACGGATATTACCCTAGGACAGGTGACAGAGCTAAATTGATGATTAAAAAAGACAAAACAAATAAATGTAGCATTAACCGACCCAACCCATAAATAAGACACTAAGTTATATAGACTATAGACTGTCTGACTTTAGAAGAAAGACAGAGAAATCGATGTTTTTGTTACAAAGATGTTCATTCAGTTAAATGGGGCATGGCGGCAGCGCTTTCGGCTGGCTTACTGAAGGTCCTGGGCTCAAATCCTGGTGAAGGCTAGGATTTTTTTTCTCGGGTCTGTTGGGTGTCCCTGAGTTCTACCCAGCTCTGATGGGTACCTGATTTTAGTTGGGGTACAGTAAAGCTGGCCACACGATCCCCTAGTAAGCCGTGGCCACAGAAACTGGTGTACGCTGCGTCGCCGGCCCCATGGATCAATCTGGCCCGACGGGATACTTTATTCTTATAGTGTTTCATCGCCCATAAATCTGTGTCCTGTCTGACTTTAGAAGAAAGACAAAAAATCAATTGTCGTAAAGATGTTATTTCAGAGCAATTTAAAGTAGAGTTTCTTTAAAAAATGTTTTAATGTTCAGTACGTTAGAGAATATGTTAAGCTCGGATATGATGAACAACAGTATGTACATGAACTACAAAACTAAACCTAAACAATTCGACTCCAATACACACTAAGACAGTTTGATAAACTTATTTTTCTTTGCTCTTTACTATGTATATATCTATTTGTTAAATATATATATGTATATCCTACTCATATGTCCCTATATATATATATATATATATATATATAAAATATATATCAGTCAGAGAGACAGAGCTAGAGAAAACAAAACACATTTTCAAATCACAAAAGATAAAATGATGATCAAGTAGCGAAATCTGTTTTTCAAATAGTAATAAAAATAAAAATACAGCACAACCACTAGCCCCACCATTAGCCCAGTAAAACAATCAATAAACCAGCTGGACCCAGGGAAGATGACAGACTAGCTAACCGCATCAACTGTAATTTGACCAACGAGAAACCAATAGTGTCCAGAGATGCTGGAGTATTTGATACTCTCTTAGCTACAAAAGAAATAGACACCCTTATGGATCTTCTCCTCATCCACTTTTTGTGTTGTTTCAGTTAGAGAAGATAAATCTATAAGAATCCATGGCTACTCAAAGAGCTCTCTTATTTAAACAAAGAAAAAACAAAGGTTTATCTTAAAACAAAGAAAATTAGCTCTATGACAGCGATTCTCAACCTTTATGGGGGTCGAATGACCATTTGACGGGGGTCGCCTAAGACTAACGGAAGACATATTATATGTTCAATAGTCTTAGGAACCGAAGCACAGTTTATCTAAACGTCTTCATGTGGCCCGCCCACATGCAGATATATTAACATATAAGTACCCGGCGTGATGACATCATCGCGCTAACCCCATCAATTACTCCGCCGACAAATACTATCGGAAATACAATTATGCCATAATGTAAAAATGCAGACCAGTTTCGCGTGTGTAGAGAGTTGCTGTGTTAAAAGTTAGTAGCTACTGTGTTGAAAGCAGCAGTATTGGCGGTAAAACAACACTCCGTGAATTTATTGTAACTTAGTGTAGAGGATGTTTGCAGTGCCGTTGCTAGGGATTTGGAGGCCGGGGGGCTTGGCCTCTTTAGGGGCCCCTGCATTTTGACATTCGACATTATGACATGAGAAAAAAACATTTCGGACACTGCTTTGGGGGCCCCCTTCAAATAGGGGCCCGGGGGGGGGGACTTTCGAATTTCGACCCCCACCTTAGTTACGCCACTGGCTGTTTGGTTTGAATTTCAACGTTTGGTAGGCATCAGTTGATGTCTAACAATGAAAATACATCCCGCATATCAACATATTAGATATTTTACATTACATTTCCTAACAACAAAAAAAATTACATTTATAGGTTAAGGTAGCGACGAAAAATAAGTTTCTGGTTGGGGGTCGCCACAACGTTAGAAGATGTATTAAAAAGTCGCGGCATTAAGACGGTTGGGAACCACTGCTCTAAAAGATATGTATTATTCTTTACTAGGCTAAGAAATATGTGTTTTCTTTAGGCTACTCTTCTGTCTCTTAGTCTCTTGTGAACTAAAGTTCTATAATCTTATTTATTACAGACGCTCCTTCTATAAAGAAGATTATTGCGTCCTTCGCCCTTCCAAGTTCTTAGTCTAGGCCTACTCTTGCATTTTGATAATGGATGTATTTATGTTGTAATGGTTGAATTACTTTTCTTTTAACTCTAAGACTTTTATAACTGTTTTGTAGTGATTTATTGGCTATTTCGAATCATTTTTCTTTTAAAAGAATTCTCCATTTTACATATTTGGTAAACAAAGCAATAAATTTCATGTTTCTTCGTCTTGTTTTTCGTTCTCAAAAGGATTTCTGGATTTAGACAATGTCCAATATTGATGATAAACTGCGCAGTGGATGTAAGGTTTCTTGATTAATGCTTATTTTACTTTTAAGGCCAGAGAGGACCGCGCTATAATAACCACACACAGAGATAGATATTCCATTTAAATAAATAAATTATATATGTGCTTTGTGATGGGACATGTTCTACTGGCGTACCGAAGATTCTGGGTTCGAATCCTGGTGAAGGCTAGGATTTGTTTCCGGGTTTGGAGGGTGTCTCTGAGTCTACCCAAATTTGAAGGGTACCAGACTTTAGTAGTTGGGGTAAATTAAAGACGGATGGGCATTGTGCTGTTCACACATCCACTAGTATGCCGTGGCCACTGAAACTGGTGAAAGCTGTAATTTATTATGTGCCTTGTGACATGCGGATACTCATCTTTATGTTTTTATTTTGCTACAGAAAGTTAATCACTAATAGCTTTAGTTTTATTGGACCTATGGATCCAAAGTAAATTCATCCCTTATAGACCACGTATGAATATAAGTATTAGTGGCGAAGGGGCAACAACTATAATGTCAGAGGTATTCTTCGGATGTAAGTAAAATTAGAGACAAACCCCAGACAACATCTTGCAGATTTTATCTGGATTCGTGACGGAGATATTTAGACGGACAAATCTATGGACGCTGAAGCTGGACCGACATGTCTCAAGATATAATATCTTATCTTATACATTACAGACGCTCCTTCTATAAAGAAGATTGTTGCGTCCTACGCTCATCCGTGGTGTGGGTCTAGTTTTGCATTTTATTAGTGTTTCAAATGATGTTAAGTTACTGTTTTTCCTGGTTTGTTCAGGCAACCCCTTACATGCCCGGATGCTTATCGGGAAGAAAGAAGTACTATTAAGCATTGGTTCTTGCATAAGGAATAAGGAAAGTGTTTTTTTTTTCCTTATGCTTATTTGACCATTGTAATAGACTGTTATTATGTTGTGTTTCTAAAGTAGTATTTGTATATAACGTTACTGAATCATGCTTGTTTAATAGTTTGCAGGTTATAAGACGGGGGTTTTCAAGGTGTAGGGGATAAATGCATCCTATAAATCTACATAAACACATTTATAATGGCGGCTCTATCCATTCTTTTTAAAGATCAGTGGGCAATACAAAAAAATTCATCTTTATATAAATATATATATAAAAAGTAAACTGTATGTGTGTTCAACCAATCATATTAGTTAATTTAAAGACACGTGACCTTATTCTCTCATATTATACTTTGGCAATTTCATTTCGGACATGTATTACTATTTTTAATGATTATATTTATATATTCCTGTTCATTGTAGCATATACCATTTTTATCTTAACCCTTACAGTCCCGGGCGCGTATATAGCGGAACTGAAGGCAGCAAAGATAGAAGTAGGTCGGTACGGGAAGGGTTAAGCTTAGACAGGGCTGTTTTATTTTCCCCCGGGCAACGCCGGGCAATTTAGCTTGTATATAATATAAAATACAAGTGAGCACGCTATATTGATTTAGAAAACCCCTAGCCCAACTTCCAAACTCTGTGATACTCTAAATTTGTTCTTTTTAAAAATGTAAGACTCTGCAAATACCGATGCCATAGCGAGGGTGGAAGTAAAGCACCGAGTTGATTCATTAGAATCATTGTAACGAGATAGCAATTGACAGAATAAATCATGAAGCCCACAAAGTGACATTTGGGTTGTGAATGTTTATAGCAGGAAATGGACATCATGCAATCATGATTTATAGTGTTTTTTTTATTGTGGTTTTTTGTTTTAGCGATACATTAGCAGTGGCTCGGTAATTAGAAACAAAGTCAATCATCTCTGTAAGATAAATTATACAAACACGAATACAGATTTACAACAAACACAAATACACACAAAGGCAGTGTTTAGGCAATTAAATAAGGAGTTAAATTGTTAGTGATTTCAGAAACAATGTTTATTCAATGAGATTATAATAAATACAACTTGGGCCTAGTTAATTTTGAATTGAGTCTACCTGGCTCATAAGGCCGCAGAAGCAACGTTCACCAATTTATGTGGCAACGGCATACCGGGGAATTGTGTGGCTAGCATTTTATCCCAACAAAAGTCTGGTACCAATCAGAGCTGGGTAGACCAGTGAGACCCAGACCCCTAGAACTAATTCTAAGTCACCCCAGGATTTGAGCACAGGACCTTCGGTCACGTGCATCTAGCCTGGCAGTAGTTGGGAGTAGTAAAAGCGACGAGTGGGGGGTAGTGCTGTCCACACTTTTTTGTAGTCTTTCTCGGGTCGTTGAGAGTTGTTAACTTTACTTCAATAGCCAACTTGGAAAGCTGTTAACTTTACTTTACTAGCCAACTTGGAAAGCTGTTAACTTTACTTCAATAGCCAACTTGGAAAGCTGTTAACTTTACTTTACTAGCCAACTTGGAAAGCTGTTAACTTTACTTCAATAGCCAACATGGAAAGCTGTTAACTTTACTTTACTAGCCAACTTGGAAAGCTGTTAACTTTACTTTACTAGCCAACTTAAAAAGCTGTTAACTTTACTTTACTAGCCAACTTGGAAAGCTGTTTACTTTACTTCACTAGCCAACATGGAAAGCTGTTAACTTTACTTCACTAGCCAACATAGAAAGCTGTTAACTTTACTTCACTAGCCAACATGGAAAGCTGTTAACTTTACTTCACTAGCCAACATGGAAAGCTGTTAACTTTATTTCACTAGCCAACATGGAAAGCTGTTAACTTTACTTCACTAGCCAACATGGAAAGCTGTTAACTTTACTTTACTAGCCAACATGGAAAGCTGTTAACTTTACTTCACTAGCCAACATGGAAAGCTGTTAACTTTACTTCACTAGCCAACATGGAAAGCTGTTAACTTTACTTCACTAGCCAACATGGGAAGCTGTTAACTTTACTTCACTAGCCAACATGGAAAGCTGTTAACTTTACTTCACTAGCCAACATGAAAAGCTGTTAACTTTACTTCAATAGCCAACATGGAAAGCTGTTAACTTTACTTCACTAGCCCACATGGAAAGCTGTTAACTTTACTTCACTAGCCCATATGGAAAACTGTTAACGTTACTTCACTAGCCAACACGGAAAGCTGTTAACTTTACTTCACTAGCCAACACGGAAAGTTGTTAACTTTACTTCACTAGCCAACATGGAAAGCTGTTAACTTTACTTCACTAGACAATGTGGAAAGCTGTTAACTTTACTTCACTAGCCAACATGGAAAGCTGTTAACTTTACTTCACTAGCCAACATAGAAAGCTGTTAACTTTACTTCACTAGCCAACATGGAAAGCTGTTAACTTTACTTCACTAGCCAACATGGAAAGCTGTTAACTTTATTTCACTAGCCAACATGGAAAGCTGTTAACTTTACTTCACTAGCCAACATGGAAAGCTGTTAACTTTACTTCACTAGCCAACATGGAAAGCTGTTAACTTTACTTCACTAGCCAACATGGAAAGCTGTTAACTTTACTTCACTAGCCAACATGGAAAGCTGTTAACTTTACTTCACTAGCCAACATGGAAAGCTGTTAACTTTACTTCACTAGCCAACATGGAAAGCTGTTAACTTTACTTCACTAGCCAACATGGAAAGCTGTTAACTTTACTTCACTAGCCAACATGAAAAGCTGTTAACTTTACTTCACTAGCCAACATGGAAAGCTGTTAACTTTACTTCACTAGCCAACATGGAAAGCTGTTAACTTTACTTCACTAGCCAACATGGAAAGCTGTTAACTTTACTTCACTAGCCAACATATATATGGTCTTAATGGGATACTTTATTACAAATTGTTAATTCCTGCCTATGTCCAAATTATGGGTTACAACAGGGTTTGGTAGGTGGAGGGGGGAAAGGCTACCGCTGACTTACACACCAAACATTACAGGTATTTATTTGGTAATTACTTTCAATAGTTATATTGATTGAGGCCTGCCTGTGAATGTGTGATGCGGCCGTATTGTAATAATACCCAATCACGTAACTGAATAAAGACACTGGACCAACACTCCTTGACACATCTAAAGTCTCTGATTGAGATAAGTTTCGATATCATTGTGTTTTTTTTTTCTTTCCGAAGTCTGTTATAAACAATACTAAATCCATGAATCAAACATAACTTTATATTGCGCTAAATAGAATACCGTACACAATTTAGAGGCCTGTATTTATTACAAATAACAAATCCTTAAATGAAACATAACTTTATATTGCGCTAAATAGAATACCATACACAAGTTAGAGGCCTGTATTTATTACAAATAACAAATCCTTAAATCAAACATAACTTTATATTTCGCTAAATAGAATACCGTACACAAGTTAGAGGCCTGTATTTATTACAAACAACAAATCCTGAAATCAAACATAACTTTATATTTCGCTAAATAGAATACCGTACACACCTTAGAGGCCTGTATTTCTTACAATCAACAAATCCTTTATTAAATATTTATAAGGATTTGGATTTAAAGATTAAACATTTTAATTTTGTTAGTTTCAACTGTGTTAAATTTGCATAATTTGAATTAAACTTCTGTATTTGTATGAAGCTGTAACTGAACTAAGCGTAAAACTTGTTTGTATTGTTAAACCATGAGCCAACACATCAACACAGATATAATATTGATTGGTTATGTTGAACAGCTGGTCTTGTTTAGTTAAACATGGATATTCGAATGTAGGAGTTCACGTGTGGAGGAAAATGTGTTAGAGAGAGAGAGAGAGCTACGAACAATTGCACGCGTTGAAAGCTGTTGTTCAGGGCGCTATAGCTTTATTATACTAAATATTGTACGTTTGTTTAGGACAACTCTGCTTGACCTTAAGATGTGACTTGTGTGGCCAAGTCAATTATTCAGTATTTGGAATATTTAAAAGAATAAGAATGTATTGTAGAATACCAAAAAATAGAAGAGAAAATTCAATCATATTTCATTGGAATGTCTTGTCTCTTGAATGAAGCCTTATCTTGCTGGAGTGATTAGATTGATATAGATCTTGGCTCATCGCCCAAGACATTGCTTGGTTGGAAAATATTCTATATGTGTGGAACCGACGCCTTCAGTGTTATTATAACATATAATGTTGCTATAACATTGCGGAATATCAACAAAATTTAATCGCTTTATGGAATGCATCAAGAAGACCTTCGCCAACATTGAAACGTCGAGTCTAGAATTTCTCCATCAGACATGATGCAATTGTCAAAGTTTTTAGCGAAGTTTAAATCGTCGTCGCCGACCCCAGAGGCGGCGTTTCGTCAAACTGTGGAGAGTGCCATGAGGAAACATCGTGAGGAGGAGGATTTGGGAGGAATCAACAATAATGAGTCAGAGTCTGAGGTAGGTTATTTAGGGAACTTACGTAGATCAACAGCAAAAAAAGCTTGAATAGACCGCAAGACTGGGCTACACATTTTCATGCTTACCCATATTGACAAGTGTAACATATTCTAAAAAAACACTATATGATCCATTTATAAACCACTTAACGGGAAATTCCCCCCCCCCCCTCCCAAACCAAATGGCCTATGGAAGTTTTTATTTAATATCTAATATCTAGATCTAGTTCTTCCAACATGAGCCTAAGTATTGGAAATTTATCTATCGGCATAGATCTATGTGTTATATAAACATCAGCGTGTCTTCATTTAAACCATTCTTGGTATATTGCATATTTCTAATATACTTAATTAATGGTGTTAAACTACTAATGTACTTGATATTACTATAGCTGATGATATCACTATAGCTGATAACAGCAGTGGAATGAAAAAAATAACTGTTGCATTCAGATTTTTACACAAACAGTTTTAAATCTCTCTATAGTATAATATGTTGCAATAAGTTTTAAATTTCTCTATAGTATAATATGTTGCAATAAGTTTTAAATTTCTCTAAGTAAAATATGTTGCAATAAGTTTTAAATTTCTCTAAGTAAAATATGTTGCAATAAGTTTTAAATTTCTTTAAGTAAAATATGTTGCAATAAGTTTGAATTTGTGTCTATACTTGTTAGTTTCACGTGCAAAACATTGAAATCACGTGGTATAAATAAAAATATTAAACTGTTTAAGGCTTAGACACTCACAGTTAAAATAATCAATACCCTGATTTCAGTGATACTTAAACTTAAACATATTGTAAACATCTTCTACCCTTTAAAATTGTGTGACAACTTGTTCACACTTTATACTACTACAATAAAACATCAACCTATACTACACTTAATTGAGTGTTTGAATGTAAGTCAGTGGCGTAGCCGAGGGGGGGGGGGGAGGGGGGAGGGGGGAGGGGGGAGGGGGTAGCCCATTTTCCAATAAATGGGGCCGTTTTAAGAATAAACATTTTTTTTTGTTTTTCTACTGACAGAAAGTGGTTCCTTTTTTTCATTTTAAGAATAAAAAAGTGAACTCTTTTCAATAAAAAAGAGGGACCTTTTTGAGAACGAAAACGTAGGTCTTTTTAATGAATAAAACCTTTGACCTATTTAGGAATTTTAAAAAGCGCGACATTTTAAATGCTAATAAGTGGGACCTTTATAAAACTCAAAAGTGGGATCCTTTTAAGAAAACAGTAGGGTCCTTTAAAGAAAAAAATGGGGCCTTTTCAATAAAAAAAAACTAGGGGAGATAGTAAGGGTGATGTGCAAAGTAAAGCCTCTCAAGCTTAGAGGCAGTGACCGCCCGTATAGGTCAAATGCTACCTCCTCTGCATTCATGGATACTAAAGATATCTGGCCTTTCATACCTAAATGTTTCTGATTGGGCACCATCATTTATATGTACTTTTTTCAGGGTTATGGTCTCCTTGCTGTTTCTTATCTTATATATTACAGACGCTGCTTCTCTGAAGAAGATTATTGCGTTCTACGTTCATGGGTGGTCTAGTCCTGCATTTTTATTAGTGGTATGAATGATATTAGGTTACTGGTTTTCCTGGTTTGTTCAGGAAACCCATTCCATGCCCGGATGCCACTCGGGAAAAAAAAGTACTTAAAATATGCATTTGTTCTCTCATAAGGAAAGAGTTTTTGTAATTATGTTTATCTGATCATTGCAACAAGTTGTTATTGTGATGTATTTCTAAATTATAGTTTAATGTCTTATTTATTATTACCTCTTTACTCTTTGACTTTCTGTCCTCTAGACCAGGGGTCGGCAACCTTTTGCCTTTAGGATTTCTAAATCATTCAGCTTGCCAACAGCCTGAAAGTGGACCCGCTCTTCTATTTTTTTTTTCTAAGACAATCTATTTAGCGCCGTAGCAAGAAAAAGGCCAAAAGCAAAGGAACTTTTATAGAGAAAATCGCGTTTTATATTTAATTAGAGAAATTAACAAGGTTGTGATTATCACCTTTGTTTTTTTTTTTTTTTCATTTATTACAAATAAAAAATTTCATTAATGAACTTCCACAGTAATTGTTTATTTCTAATACTGTATTAAAAGGTCTCAAGATATAATTTCTAGCAACTGCTATTCATTCCTTTCATTCATTCCTCAGCCTAACTGAGATTTTCTTTAATGTTGAAAAACCTGCGAGTAAGGAAAAAAGATTGAAAGTAAAGTTAAGCGGTAGATTTACGTAGTAATCATTCGTATCAGGTACTTAATTTAATGTTTACATTTTCTAGGCATATAATATTGATAAAAACTGTAACAATATTTTATAATTTTTTATTTTTTTTTTATAATTTTTACGTTTTTTATTTGTTTATAAAAGACAAATAGAAAACATTTAGAAATATTAACGCAAATAAAAACGGGTTAATTACTTCCCTTTAATAAATTGAAAGTTTCCAAATTTGATTCTATAGTGATGCCATACAAGTAATGTTATGTATTATAAATAATATTACTTATTCATTATTATTTCCTTATTCAAATCTAGCGTCGTGGTATTTATTTTAGATATATAGTAATTAGAGTTGTACTATTAATTTACTTAAAACAATTGTAGGCCTAAATAAACATTTCCTGCATAATTAAATCGATTTAAGTATTTTTTTAAACATTAATAATTACAATAACAACAATTACATAATATATTGTTAGTATACAAGCCTCTTATATTTATTACAATAATAAAACACATCTTTTAGAATTCATTAGGCAATTTTTATGCCTAATTAAAGAAGGGGGCAGAGGCCTAAAAACTATTTTAAATGTAATTAGTCTGAATTAATTGATGAACACCTTGTCATTGAGTGCTCTTCGCTAACAGTTGTAAGCTGAACCAAGAGCTGAAAGTAGATTGATTGCCCAGCAGTTGAGAAAAGCACTCGACCTACAGAGATTGCATATAAAAATCTCCTTCTTGGAGGTATCTCGCGTGGCGCTGAAAATCACTTTGCGTGTCAACCCTATCACCTCTTCTCTAGAGTTTCTAGGTTTAGAGATTTAACTATTGGTGTTACTTTTGCCAATTGTGAATATTCGCTAGTAATGAACCTTGCAGCTCTTTTCTGAATTTGTTCTTTTTTTTTAAATAATATGTGTCACCTGGAAATCAGCAGTATCAATCAATTTCGCAGAATTTCCCGCCACAAATAGTTGCTCGGAAAAGAATCGTCGATGGTGAAATAAAAACTGCTGTAATACACAGCGTGTGTAGCCTGCCCCGAGGCACAGGGCATTCTTGTAAGACTTGATATGTACACATCTTTAGTTCTTCTGTTAATCTAGAAAAAGTGCTTAAAGCGGGGCCTTTTCTTAAAAGTTCGCTTCCTCTAGCACTAAAACCTAGCTACGCCACTGATGTAAGTGTCTGTGTTTGTGCGTGTGTTTGTGCGTGTGTCTGTGTGTATGTTTGTGTGTGTGTAAAAAACAAAAATAGTAACCAAATGTTTATTCAAAAGACAGATATATTTAGGTCATTTAAAAAGAAATAGTATCAGCACAAAAGTTATACTTTGGTTATAGTCGTGATATTATTTTTCTTAATACGACTTAATGGAAATATTTATTTTAATTTGTCCATATCACAGGGAATCAATCAACTTGATTTGTATTTAAGATTGGTGAATAAAGTAAATAACACATTGAAAAGAAACATAAAATTGACTTTTGACACCCAGTCTCAGACCAATGAGTATAAAAGGAAAAATAATTATTTTCTCGCAATCGTTGCATGAAGGATCGAATACTGCCAGTTTGCAAGTGCGCTTGTTGGAATAGGAAAATGGTTAGGGTTTGAGTGTGCGTGTAAAGATTCGACAATGAACTGTCTATCGCGTGAAGCTGTCTCTATTTAATTTTCCTTGACATCTACATCCCCAAACACGTGAACTCTAGCCATTAATATAAGACAGAATGAAGTCAACGCTTTTAAGATCATTCTCATACAACACAACAACTACAAAGTGCAAAAAAAAAAATTGCATGAACTCGAAAAAATTGTGTGGCCATCACAACGCCAGGCTGCCTTCATTTTATCTGGCAGTCGGCATGTCACCATCGAATGAAAAACGTCTCTAAGAAACCCGGACGAGCCGAAGCTCTTGTGTCCAGGGCGTAACGCTTAGGTTTGAGCATAGCTCTGTCCGACATGTTACCATCAGACCTGATTAGGTATAGGGAGGCAGACATCCAAAACCTGGGGGGGGGGGGGGGGGTGGGGGGGAAATATCGACATTTTACATGGATTCTAGACCTTCGGTTTGATAATCCAACACTCTGTGCTTAGATCCTTCCCACTATCACTTACTTTATAAAAAACAAGCAATTATTGGTCTTTACATTTTTTGGGCTTTTCCTCAGGATCTGCAGATTTCCAGAGAGTCACGTGCCGTCCAGCCCAAGTCCTCCTCCATGTCCACCACGTCTCGCTCGAGCATGCGCAGTGAGCAGTTCACTGACGATAACAGCAGCATTAGCGCCAAAAGTGACGCCAGCGTGGACAGCCTCATATTCGACCCCAGCTTTGGTAAGTCATCACTTCATATCCCTGGATCGCGCGTGCGTTGGTGTGTTGTGAGCTTGAGCTCATCAAGATGTCTACGTGCGTTTGTGTGTGTAGATGTGTGTGTGTGTTTACTTACAAGCGTTTCACCCGAACTGCACAGTATTGAAGAAATCACTTTTAACTTCGTCTAATTTTTTTCCAACTCGATTGGCTACAAATAAAAGGGGAATTAATCCACACTTTAGCAACCTAGTTTTAAAAATAATTTCAATGAAATCAATTGTAAATAGGTCCTTACACATAAAGAACATTGCCTGTTGGGAGTGTGTTAGAAAATAATCTCAATGCTTGACTGGAACGGATAAGAACCATGAAAATTACACAGCCCAAATTAAATAAACAATAAGTAAAAACCAACTTTCTGAGGAAAAATGCAGATTTCTGAAAACAGACTCAGCACCTAAATAATTGAATTCCCACAAAATTGACAGATAAATATCTACGTATAATGATAGTATTTTTCGTGTATCTGTAATTTATCAAGGTCTGATACTTATCCATTAAATTGCCTTTGATAGTTCGTGAGCATATTATATGTCGGTCACGTGTATTTCTTAGAAGCGGCGAGTATCGAAATTGTCCAGATGTGGCCGTGGAGACCAAGATCACGTCAAAATAAATCACCGATTACTGCGACGTTATTATTCCTGTGTAGTATCGGACCATTTGTTTTACCCTGTCAATGCTAGACCGTGAATATTAAATAAATCCTTCAGGACTTGTTTCCAATTACTACGTTTTTTACTATACAAGCTTTCACTCTGTTTATTCTTATCCAATACCTCGCCATACATTTACACACACACTTTTTTTACTGTCTCTCTCTATATATTTATTCTCCATGTCTTTCTATCGGTAAATATCTATCTTCCTGTTACTTTCTCTGTCCTTTCTATCTCTCTTCTCTTCTATCTGAACCGCAATCTCTTTCTTTCACTTATCTATAAGTGTGATAGTCCTTTTTCGTTTTTTTCCAGTTTTTTTTTCTATATGTCTGTTTCTCTGTTTCTCTCTTTCTCTCTTTCTCTCTTTCTCTTAAACCCCTCTTTCTACTCTCTTTATTAATCTTTCTCTCCTCTTCTCACATCTTTATTGCTCCGTGATTCTCCGTATCTATCTCTTCATAAACTTCACGATATATTACTACAGCACATATCAACCTATCAATTTCCATAGCAACAAAATCTATTTTTAGTCTACACTTCTCGTGTACATTTACAAAGTAAAATGAAACTTTTATATATATTTACAAACTTTCTCTTTCTCAATCTCTTGCTCTCTTTCTCTCATTTACTTTCTGACTGTCACTCAATAGTTTTACAATTATTAATTTTCATACTATATTCAAGAAAAGTATGTCAAAACGACTAAACCCATTTCCTAGGACAACCACACTACACAGTCGAGATAAAATAACGATCCATAAATTAATTTACTATATTTCTGAAGAAACACACACACATACACACATATACATACATAATATATAAATAAATATTACATACGGCCAACTTGTTATGTAACAGTGTGAAATAATGAAAAATATATATTGAACATCTAATACAAAACTATAGAATTACTGGTGAATTATTTTCTTCTCTTTTTATTTATTTCTATTTGTGTGGAAGATTTTTTAAGCTTGTAAAAAGAAATACAAGCAACCATAGTTTTGTAGTAATCAACAAACTCTCAGAAAACTATATCAACATACATAATGTATCAAAAAATGTTTTACTGTATAATCTCAAGATTATCTTTTCGAAACATGACGAAGTTTACAAGTGTTTATATCTGGACTTTCGTGTGACAAATGTGCATGCTATCATATAATGCTTATTGATTGAAACTTCCATATTAAACGGCCAGAATTTTTAAAAGTTTATAAATATGAAGAATATAATAGTATGCTGAGTAAACAGTATAAGGAATAAGTATAAATTGCTGCCAACTCTTTTTATTGAGTAATGTATATGAGTGCCACATATAAATTTGTGTATCTGCATTTAATTAGTGGTATTTTTTTTTTTTTGCGCTTACACGCTGTTACCAAACTTTATTCTTTTAATGTTCATGTGTTGTGTGAGATTTGGTTAACGTGACTTTCAAAGTATATATTTATGTTAACATAAGATATGATCAACTTGTAATTAATGTAAAATATGTTCTAATTATCAGTTAACGTGACGAACACAGTAACTTCAATCTAACGTGGCTTAGGAAGTAACTTCTAGTTGACGTGAAATAAATAGTCATTTCCAGAAGACTTACATATTTAGTAGCTTTTAGTTAACGTGACATATTTAGTAACTGGTTGCAGTTAAAGTGACATAGTGACATTAAGTAACTGTCACACTCAGTGACATATAATGTAACGTTCAGATAACGTGAGATATTCATCTTCTAACCAGGCTGTAGAGCTGTAGTTTTCTCTTGCTGTGAAAGCCGTGAAGACAAGTTCATAATAATATTATATGCATTTGTCATTAGCTGTACTGTTATTGCTATAGAGTGTGTTGGTAATGGTAGGTTCAGTGGGGCGTTAATGTATGTCTGAGATTGATTGGCTTGTGGCGTTCCAGTAGGATGTGCTCTACTGAGCGCGTGGGGCAGTGTAAGCAATGTCTGCGATTTGGTGATTGCGTTAAGCATATTCTGTTTAGATGTGAGTTTGAGTGATATATGTCCTGTTTATAATTGTAATATTAGGCATTATACGGTGGATGAACATTTGTGTGGTCTTACTGGTTCGGTATGTTCATTTCATTTCAATGCACATTTTTCTTTCATTTTTCTGCCCTGTGCTCATTGAATAAATCCGTCTTCTTTAAAGTAACTTTACGTATAAGCTTACTTTTAACTGTGTTGTAGCTGAAAGGTCTTTCGAAAGTAACTTCGAGGTAACATCTATATATATAAAAAGACAGTGTTAAGCCCCGCGAGGATTCATTGGTCAATTTGAAAACACGTTTGTCACTGACCTATCTAGGCCTAGCCTAATATACCGTCTAATAATTTTTCACATCGGACATGTGTCTTCGATAGCTCAGTGGTAAACGTAGTGGACTGCTATACGGGCGACCAGGGTTCGATTCTCCAGTTAGACTATACTTTTTTTTTTCGACAATTAATTTTTCTAACTTTTAAAAACAAAAGACATTGTAAATCTATAGGCAATATAGATTTTGTTAAATAGAAATATTTGACTATTTTTTTTACCCTATTACAATATTTATTTACTTTCCTAAAAAAGTATTCAGTAAGTGTAGTTTATAAATTTGTTATCTGCACCCCAGACAGTCCTTTTTTTTTTTCACCCGGGCAACGCTGGGCAATTTAGCTTGTTCCATATAAAGTAACTTCCAGTTAAAGTAAAGTACCCTTCGGACCAAACTGATCATATGGCTGTTTCTGCGGTCACGGCATACCAGGGGATGTGTGGCTAGCACAATGCCCAGCCGCCTTCACTTTATCCCAACTAATGTCGTAGCTGGGTAGACACGAGGACACCCTGAAGTCCTGGGAAAAAATCCTAGCCCTCACTAGGATTCGAACCAAGGACCTTCGGACCACCAAAACACATCCGTACTACATTGAAACAAATTTTTAAAAAAATATACATATAGCCTATAAAGGTAAAGTGACATACTAAGTAACTTCCAGTTAACTGGACAAAAAAAAACTCTTTTTGAATTCCGGGAAATGAACGGGAAATCCCAGTCTTTGATTTTGGAGCTGGCGATGAACTAGAGGCTGTCAAATCTGTCAAATTATTTTTAATATGTAGACGAAGAAAAAAAAAGGTATAAGATGAGAAGGTTATAGTTCACTGTGGAATATCTCCCCTGACGTTTTGCTCATAACAAAATCTTCAGTAGATAGATTATATCACCTTCTAACTGTTTACTTTTTTTTTTGATTCAATGTAGTGTAGTGGAACAGAAATTACTTATTTTATTGGCCAAGGGAGTTGTCTGGCTTGCACAATACATTTTTAAAAAAACATGACTTTAGGTAGCTGGCGAGCAAGCTGGATTTGGGGAGAGTAAGCAGATCAAGGTAGATTCGGGGGCATGCATTTAGATCTTGATCAAACTATTATAATTTTGAACTGAACACGAAAAATAGAAATTATAGGCCCTACAGAGTTTGAGACTTAGAAAAGGTTACCTAAAAGGTTATTATTGTCATATCACAAGCTCCACTGATTCCTTCAAAAAGAACTTAAAAACTTATTATTTTTTTAAATATTTATCTTAATTAACCATGCTTTGAGCCCTACTGTCTTACTTATATGTTAGGTCGGTTATTTTGTTTTGGTTGTTTCATTTGTTCCTTGTTTGTAAAATTTTGAATCATCATTTAGTTTTTTATCTCTTAGCCTATAGATTGTATCCGTGTTCTTAGTTGTATGTTAAATGCGCTCTGAGCTTGCATTATGCTTGTTGGCAGCGCTATACAAATGTCATTATTATTATTATTATTATTGTCGCGTTTTTTTAAACATTTTTGTAATTAAAAAAATATATGTAGACTATACATTCTTCTCCATTTTTAAAATGACTTAATATCTTTAAAAACAAACTCATATTTTCTTAAATCTTTATTAACATTATTGTTAAGTGCGGCAGTGATTGCCATTCCCGGGTTCGTCGACACAGCAATTCTCGGCGATGCAGTTGGATACCTC
The DNA here is from genome assembly GCA_949126835.1 of Anisus vortex. Taxonomy (NCBI): domain Eukaryota; kingdom Metazoa; phylum Mollusca; class Gastropoda; family Planorbidae; genus Anisus; species Anisus vortex. The sequence goes on along the minus strand of OX421497.1, from coordinate 31,846,564 downwards.
ACCCATGACGCTACACCATCGTCTCTCGAGACGGACGGATGCCGACGACGACGACGACGAATTACTACTGCCACCATTATAGTAAAATGTTGCTGCATGAGTATATCAAAACTGGCATTACGTTTGACCTTTACTCCTGAAATTACCTTCTTCAGAGCGAATGTGAGGCTAGGGTAGGGGTCTCAAAAGCCTAAGGCAGGGATCGGCAACCTTTTGCTAATGGTGTGCCAAAATAGGATTTCTAAATAATTCAGCGTGCCAACAGCCCTAAAAGTCAACCTGCTCTATTATACCTGTTTTATTATATTTTTATAAGACAATTAATTTAACTCTGTAGGAAGACCGAGGCCAAAAGCGAAAGAAATCTGTTGACAAAAATCGTTAAAGCGTTTTATATTTAATTTTAAAAAAAATTTGCATTTATACCAAATGCACAATTTCATTACCAAACTTTCACATTTATGGTAACTATTTGTAAACATCATTTGGTTGTCAGGATAGGGATCTAGCAACTGCTTAGGTTGATTATATTTTGTTCTCAGTTTTACTGAGATTTTCTTATATTTGTTTCGAAATTATATTAGACCAGCACTGTTCGTTAAGCCCAATTGATACATTGTAATCATTCAAATTGGGTAGTTAATGTTATGTTTAGAAAGTGTGCATATAATTTTTAATCATATAATATTTATATTATTTTCAACCAATTTTTACAGTTTAGTCATTATAAAGTTATATTTTGTAGGCCTATAAGAATCTTAAAAAAAAAACACAACATAATAATAGAAATATTAGCGCAAATAAAACGGACATGTTATCTCCCTTTAATTAAAATATAGATTCTAAATTTGATTAAATACTGATACCAAACAAGTTATGGTATGTAATAAAACAAATATTACTGACTAACTATTATTTCTTCAATACGGTATTCATTACAAAATTTAATTATTAGAGGTATGAAATTAATTTACGTTAAACAGTAACCAGTTGTAAATAAACATTTCCTGCATTAATTGTTTGTCTATCTAACCTAAAGTAGTTTATCTTCGAAACATTATTAATTACAAAGATTGCGTAATATAATGCTATTAAAAAGTCTCTTTTATTTGTTAAATTAATAGAAACTAAATTTGTTTTAGAATTACTTATATTTATGTTAATTAAAGAAGACGAGCATAAAAACTATGTTAAATGTAATTTGTCTGTATCAATTAATAAGCGCCTTGTCTTGAATGCTCGTCGCTAATTTATAATGGCATACAATGTATATATATTTAGTCATTTCTAAGTAGTCAAGTGTAAGTGAGCTCTTTGTGCTTAACACAGCTTTCATGTGCAATGAATACTGTATATTTAAACCAAAGGCTGAAAGTAGAGCTAATACCTGGCAGTTGAGAATAGCAGATGCCTTTCCTAGGCAGCTTCCATCAAGATTCTCCGTCAAATTGTCACATGACCAAATCTTTAAACGTTCAAAATGTTTTCTGGCTGCGTGATAAAACCACCAATACCCCCTCCATTTAAAAAAAACAAACATCTACATCTAAGTAGGTTGTAGTAAGATCAGGCCAGTTAGTCCATGAATTTGAAAGTCTTGAAACTCCGCTTTGAGTGCTTCGATGTGCTTTTGAAAAAGCCTAACTGTGTATCTTAATATATGCCTTTATAAAGGGAAAATGATATAGTTAAATGTTTTGAAATTGATTTCCCTCACGATACATGCAAATCCAAATGGTCTTATAGTCTATCAGTTCACGTACTGTTTGATCACGTCCTTTTAAATGCGTTCAACTCACTGAAATGTGTCGCTCTGTCATTCAGAAACTTCGGCTTCAACGATCAGTTTATCTCATTCAGAACCGGAAAATGTTTTTGTTCAGCAATAAAAAAAACACCTGGAGGAGCCATTGAAAATCGCTCTGCGTGCCAAGTTTGGCACGCGTTCCTTAGGTTGCCGATCCCTGGCCTAAGGCATCATTGCATCTACGTCCGGCCCTGGTCTTGTTAATATTACTTGCTCGCATGAAATGTATTTTCTTGTTATTATGATAGTGTGTGAAGTGCCAATAAACATATTAGGCCTACTTATGCTATTCAGACGGTGTGTAATAATAGCAAGACGGATGTAAAGGCACGCCTCCTTAAAATTACAAACACCCAGGCCTGTAAAAAAACAACAAACAAACTAGTCTAATGAAAATCAAAGTGAATGTATCTAAAAAACAAGCAAAATATCAACACTTAAACTCTCCAAACAAGACAAAAATTTTATACATTTTATCTACATAGACTCTTTCATCTTATCTTAAGCTCTCCAAACAAGACAACAAATTGATATATTTTATCTACATAGACTCTTTCATCTTATCTTAAGCTCTCCAAACAAGACAACAAATTGATACATTTTATCTACATAGACTCTTTCATCTTATCTTAAGCTCTCCAAACAAGACAACAAATTGATACATTTTATCTACATAGACTCTTTCATCTTATCTTAAGCTCTCCAAACAAGACAACAAATTGATACATTTTATCTACATAGACTCTTTCATCTTATCTTAAGCTCTTTAAACAGACAACACATGATTCATTTTATCTACATAGACTCTTTCATCTTATCTTTAAGCTCTCTAAACAAGACAACAAATTGATACATTTTATCTACATAGACTCTTTCATCTTATCTTTAAGCTCTCTAAACAGACAACACATGATTCATTTTATCTACATAGACTCTTTCATCTTATCTTTAAGCTCTCTAAGCAAGACAACAAATTGATACATTTTATCTACATAGACTCTTTCATCTTATCTTTAATCTCTCTAAACAAGACAACACATTGATACATTTTATCTACATAGACTCTTTCATCTTATCTTTAAGCTCTCTAAACAAGACAACAAATTGATACATTGTATCTACATAGACTCTTTCATCTTATCTTTAATCTCTCTAAACAAGACAACACATTGATACATTTTATCTACATAGACTCTTTCATCTTATCTTTAAGCTCTCTAAACAAGACAACAATTTGATACATTTTATCTACATAGCATCTCCTCTTTTATCTTATCGTGTATCTTTAGCTTACTTTGGCAGGAAATCCATAATTATATTGTCTTTTTTTTTGGAAGAAGATGTAATTACTAGTTAGACTTATTTATTATATATTTTCCTTGCACGCACACATACACGTACACACTCACACACGCAGTGTGGGAAGATGAGGAGATTTGGCTTGCCTTGGGCTAGAAAATCAAGGCTTCCTCTCTCCCTCCCATCCTCTTTTCCCTCCTCCCTCTTCTTGTTATTGCTGTTATTGGAGAGAAAAAAAAATTGAATCTGGAAGAAAAATACGAAAAAGAAAAATTAACCTGCTGCTATTTCTGTAACCATTAGAAGGCTAAGGCCGCTAACTCCGTCGCCAGCAGAAGCGAAGGTGGCTGCCGGGAACGGACGGAAACTAATGGCGGCTGCAGACGTCACAATATTTTATGAATGCCTGTGTCCCTGAGATAGAAATAGGGCTGTACGTTTTTTTTTTTTTTCTTTCTGGAAAGATTATATCCTAATAATTATCTTTGAGGATATCATAGACTAGTCAAACTGTAATCAGCTAGTTCTAGTGAGAGAGGTGGCCGGGAATGGATGGGAGGGAAGAGGAGAATTTTGGGTTTAAAGTTAGCCTACTAGTAGTTAATAGTATATTCTATTATATGTATTATTATAAACATACATAATCTTTTTTTTATAGAAGGAGCGTCTGTAACATGCAAGATAACAAAAACATGTTCCAATTATAACAACCTGTATAAATATATGCAGCAACTTTCCATTATCTATCTATCGATAAATATATATATATATGTATATATAGTAGACTGTGTGTGTGGTATCCTATCTCCATTGGTTAATTGGAAGACACGTGACCTTATTGTCTCATATTTTACTTTTGCGATCTCTCTTCCTCCGTGTATCCTCAATAGCTGAGCTGTTAGCGTATCCGACTGCCATGCGGACGACCTGGGTTCCATTCCGCATAGATATTTTTATTTTTTATTTTATTCTCATTAATATTAGTTTTTTTTTAAAGATAGTAAGGAATTTTAGGACTTAAAGTTCGTTTCTCATCCATAGGGATAGTCCTAATTTTTTTTTAAATAAAAAGACATGCTTCGTTTTAACCCGATTACAATATTTATTTTAAATTACTTTCTTAAATGTTTTCAGTAAATAAATTTTTTTTTTTTAAATTATTAGATCTAGATCAATAGCTTTCTGTTCATTGTAGGTTATGAAATTTTTATCTGTAGCTTATACAGGGCTATTTCATTTTCCCCTGGGCAACGCCGGGCAATTTAGCTTGTTTTTAATAAAGTATTACATTTATTCCATGATGGTTCATATAGCCAGCAATGCAGTCTTAATAATATCCCATTTACTAATGAAATAAATCTTGACCGAATAAAAAAAAAGTAACATTTTGAAATTTTGTCTGAAGCAGGAAAATAGCTTGGTGATTGACAAGGGAGATAAGTGCTACAAGGGCCGGTAACTCTATACATAATAGAAACACATCTACATTTCCATTGCGACTTCCAGTTGGCCATCTTGTTCAGAACGTACTGTCTATTGTTGCCGTAGCCACAGACAATTTCCATCTGTCACTTACAGCCCAAGTCGAGGGTTAGATTGATATGTATCGAGTCTATATCAGTGGTCCCGAGTTACATTTGGTTAGAAAAAAAAGTTGATTAACTTTTATTATTTTTCACGTTGTTGATTCATTTCTTTTAAAAGCTTGCGAATTTTCCCAATTGTCCACACCTTGAACTTGTGTTAATTTCACTAAACAGCTAGTCTGTTCGATTTGTTAATTTCACTAAACAGCTAGTCTGTTCGATTTGTTAATTTCACTAAACAGCTAGTCTGTTCAATTTGTACTTGAAAAACAAACGGAATCCGGTAAGTGTCGTTTCCAACAATGTCTTTCGTCATCTGTTTGAGAACCCATGAAATTCTTCTTTTATATTTAGCTCTATCCAATTAATGGCCAGTTGTTAACAGTTCCCTAGAGATAGATGACGTCACTGAATTTGTCAGAGGCGGATTAATCATGCCCTGGGGCGCTGTGGCTGAATTATTATTATTTTTTTAGTGGAAGCACTTCACGAATTCCTAGAGATGTTTACTATTCTATTAATAAACTATCTTCAGCCCATCCAGTCCTTTTGTTTTTGTATCCGCCCCTGGTTTCTTTATGCCTCCCTTGTCTTTAAACCAAAATGTGAATCGTAAGGTGAATCTCATTTGCTGTAAAATCTAAATAGTAGTGGCCTATATTATTTATTATTTAAAAAAAATGAATTTCATTATATTAGTTTTAGTAGCCTTGGACTTTGACTAATCCTCAACACTAAGCATGTTAGTGTTTTAGATCATTTGACCAATGTATGTAAGAGGTTTAGAGGTCAAATCTAGCATTGGATCTTTTATTTGTTTTTTATCAAGCATAGTCTATATATTTCCCGTATTGACATTCACATTACAGTAACAAACAAGACGATTATGTGCATATGTGAGATTTCTTGTTGGTTATAACAGTAACAAACAAGACGATTATGTGCATATGTGAGATTTCTTGTTGGTTATAACTAGGACCCAGGATATACCACGAGGAATAAAATCGTATATTCCGCGGCACGCATTTGAAAATTCCTCGGCACGCATTTGCAAATTCCGCGGCACGCAATTGAAAATTCCTCGGCACGCAATTGCAAATTCTGCGGCACGCATTTACAAATTTCGCGGCTCGGCTTACCGCTGCGCTACAAATGCAGTACTCGAGCTCCTAATCTTAAATCAATTATTTTTAACCTAATCATCATCATCAATTCTTTTGACCGTTGTGGTCGTTGGGGGGGGGGGAGCGAATGGACACCTCAGCAGTCATCTTTCTCCATTTTTGTCTATCTTGAACGGCTGTCAATAGTTCAGTCATTTGCAGTTTTGTCCAATCTTTTATATATCTCTGCTGACGGCCTCTCAACGTCCACCTTCTACAGCGCCTTGGTGGATGGTTTTTGGCAGGTTATTATACCGCAACACATAACCGAACCACAACAGCTTGCGCCGCTTAATTGTTGCCATAATGGTTTCTTGAGAGCCCACAATTAAAGATATTCTGTCTTTAAAATAATCATTAGCTCTGTGTTCTAGGTAGGAGATTCAAAGGATTTTTCTCATACATTTATTATCGAATTTCTGCAACTTGTTTTCAGTGGCTGCTAGCAGTGTCCAGGTCTCACATCCGTACTGAGCAATGGTTTTCACAAGGGCTATGTAAAGCCTAAGCTTTGTTAGAAGACTAATGCTTTTGTTGGACCAGATTCTGTCTTTTAACCCAATTTTTTTTCCTAACTTTATATCAATACGAACACTTTTATTTCACTGTAGACACAATATATTCTGAACTATTAGAATCTACTAATGAAGTTTTGATTATTTAAATAGGTATATTTATTTTGGCACATTAAGAATGTTGGATATTTGTTTCAATGAATGGATGTTTGTTGCTGTCTGTTTTTCAATTTTTGCGTCCAACGCGCATCTTTGGTTTACATCTAATCTCAGTGAGATTTATTCAGTTAAGCCAATTCCGCGGCACCGCGTAAAAACCCTCAAATCCGATGCTTGTAATTGCCGCAGATTGCTGTAAAGCTTGGGCCCTAGTTATCCCAATGACCCGCTTTAATAGGATCAATAAGTACTTGACCAACGTGATCACTATGAGAGGGGTCCAGTGTGTGTCTGGAATAAAAGGAATTAAATAGATAAATCATCCTCTTGGGACTTTAAGAATAATAAGCATATTTATAGCTATTAGTGAAAGCAGTAGAAGTAAAGATTATACATGCAGTATCATTTTATGTTGCTTCATGATATTAGTGGAACAGAGAGTTAACACGTTTCCATCTGTCATGCTATGATAGAACAGTATGTGTGGCCAGCGCGATGCCCAGACGCTTTTACCGACGTTTTAAAAAAAAAGCAATCGAACACATACTATAATTGCAGCCCCCCCAAAAATAACGGAAGATCCCTCCCTCCGGCTCTTATGTCAAGGGCGTAACAATGTTCATGAGTGAACTAAGAGGAGGGGGAGGGGACACACAGGTTCTGTCCGGGCGCCAGCCATCGCAGAAAGAGCTTGCAGTGTAACTTAGGGTACGGTTTACGCAGCCATATGCAATATTTTCTCCCACTGCGTAATTCCCTTCGGATCATTATCATTGGTGGCTCGCCTGTATACCTGCAATGTTGCCCCATAGTGCAAATCGTATACTGTAGTAATGGCCATACAGGAACCAGGGCAGGGTTTCTGCGCTCATTGTTCCACCCCACCGGGGTCCCGGACCTGTCGAATGCAAGAGAGAGCGAGGACACACAGAGGCACATCAGGGCCTCCCCCCCTCCATGCGTAATCGATCCCACCGGTGTGCTTTTGATACAATCGTTCTGGTGGTTTCCACACTTCGCCGCTTTGAGGCCCATGCAATCGAACACAAGAACTACGTAAAGGCGATCCGAAACGCGCTGCCACTAAATAACTCAAGATAATAGTAGCCACAAGTTGGCCACAACATATATAGGTGTTGTTGTTTTTTAATACAACAAATGTTATGATCTTTTGTTGAATTTTACCCATGGCGTAAATGAATGGCGAGGGTCCAATTTGGCATTGTCGTATTGTTTATTTTTTGGTGTAGTTTTTTTTAAAGTTCAGCTTTACAATTTTCATTACACGAGAACCATACTTGTTGACCTAATAATTATTTTTTTATACTATACATTGACTAATAGTTTTCTTAGATTGGCATTTACATTATAAAGTAAATGACACCCGTGTGAGACCCAAGAGACAGAGATAGAGAGAGATATTCATCCCCGTTGCCCCCCCCCCCCTCCCCATACTGTCAGGTACCAAGGCTTAGAAAATATTTTCTTATTATTCGGAAATGAAACGAGGATGGATTGAACTGTTGTTTTTTTTTACAGTAATTTGTTGTTTATTGTAATACTTCTACGACAATAACAAAAAAAAAAGTGAATTAGAACATCCTCGTTTTTTTAATGGAAATATAGTACGTTTTTTTTCTGATGATGTCATTTAATTTTAAAAACGATCCCATAATGTCTATTCTATCGTGATTTTCATTTGAATAGGGTAATTAAACGCTAGTTTTATTCTTAGATATAAATCATTTAAATATATTATTTCCCTATATCGGCGAAAAGCCAGCATTCATTCTAATCACACAATTCTAACCACAGGGCCTATATATTGCCAGCAATCCATTGGCTAAAATAATCTGGACATGCGCGCGATATTCAAAAGGGGGAAGTGTGTGTGTGGGGATAAGCAGGATATGGCATTAGCATGATAACAGCTGACACAACAGCCCCAAATCTTATCGTGTTAGTTATTGATACGAATCCAGATGTTCAAATTTATGCACAGGAATAATAAATGAGAAATCAATTCGCTATAAAGATAAATAATAACTAATAACAATAAAAATAAATCAACAACAGCAAGATAAAGTAACATTATGCAAGAATAAAAAAGGGGATAAGGCACATAAACAAATAAACAACAATAATAATAAGGATAAACAAAATAATGAGCATTCCCTCCCTCTACATCACCTACATCTGAAACTGAACTTGTAAAGAGTTCTCACCATGCTATGCGATAGTACAGAGGTCGGTAACCATTTGCTAACAATGTGCTAAACTAGGATTTCTAAATCAATCAGCGTGCCAACAGCCTCAAAGTCAACCTACTCTATTATACTTTAAAAAAATAGTAATTATAGGGTGCCAACAGCTTAACAGTCAACCTGCTCTATTATACTTTTAGCAAATTATTTTTTATAGGGCATTTAATTTAACTCCGTAGCAAAACCAAGGCCAAAAGCAAAAGAGTTAGATAGAGAAAATAGTTTATGCGTTTTATATTTAGATCTAATTATAAAAAATTAAATTATTTGAAATTATCCTACTTTTTATTTGCATTTACATCAAATGCAATATTTTTTTAGTCTACTAAACTTTGACATTTATGGTAATTACTGTCTAAATAAATTAAATATTAACATTAGGTACTCAAAATGATTTCTAAAACTTATTAATATTACTTAAACTTAAATTGTTATCTCAGATCTCCTTTAATTTTTAATATGTCTTACGGTACAAAATCGGTATTTTACTACAATTAAATGGAATAGAAACTTAGTAATCATACAAATTGAGTAGCTAATGTAATGTTTGAAAATATGCATATAAATTGTTTAGTTATGGAATACTTATATAATTTTCAAATACTTTTAACAGTTTGATCATTTCAAAGTTATAATTGGTAAGCCCTTTATTGTTTTATAAAAGAAAACAAAGAAACATACTAAAATTATTAGCGGGAAAAAAGTGCGCTAATTATCTCCCTTGAACTAAAACACTTTTCCACATTTGATTCAATAGTGATGCAAAATTAGTTATGTTTTGTAGTATAAAAAATATTACTGTCTAATTAATATTTCTTTATAAGTGTAAGTTGATATGTCCAGTTTCAATGCAAATCCATTCCAGTGGGCCTTGTAAATGCATGTTCAGCTCATAGAAATGTTTCGCTATTTCATTCAGAAACATCGGCTTCAACAGTCAGTTTTCCTCATTCAGAACCTGAAAATGTTGTTTTTTTACTCTAAAAAAAATACTCTCTCGCGTGCCATTGAAAATTGCTCTGCGTGCTAAGTTTGGCACGCGTACCTTAGGTTGCCGACCCTGCAATAGTGTATTATATGGGCCACGGTAGCCGTTTGGCATATAGATTAATTTGGTCCGACGGGATGTCTTATGCGATAGTATAGAAAGATGTGCTATATAAACGACCATCATATATCTTATTCAATCATAAACTATAATAATATGCATTACGATGAACAATGATCCAAAACAAGAAATAATGATAATAGACAAAAAACTTACAAAAAAAAGCAAAACAAACTAAATGTATAGTCGTACGCTGGCCGGCAGTGCGTTCGGCTGGCGTTCCGAATGTCATAGGTTCGAACCCTGGTGTAGGCTAGGATTTGTTCCCGGAACTGATGAGTACCTGACACTAGTTGGGGTGAAGTGAAGGCGGCTGGACATAGTGCTGGCCACACAAACTAGGATATGCCGTGGCCACAAAAACAGGTGAACGCTGCTTCACTGGCCCAGCGGGTACTTTACTTTATATTTTATAGACAGAGGTACAAGGCTTTCATAATTATTTATTCGTTTTGTGATTCAGTATATAGTTAAATCTTTGAATTAGGGAGAGGGCGCCATGAGAAAACTTTACTTTTAAAAGGGCAAGGCGAGTGGAACAATGTTTGAGAGCCACTGCACTAGTCTGTATAATATTTTACCACTGTTTCAGTGAGTAATTGTAAACTACATAAAGGAAATCGCTATGTAGATACACTTGTCTGATTTGTGTATGTCTCTACGCGTCTGGGTGTGTCTGTGTGTATCTGTGTGTGTATCTGTGTGTATGTCTGTGTGTGTCTGTGTGTATAACTGTGTTTATGCCTGAGTGTGTCTGTGTGTATGTCTGTGTGTGTCTGTTTGTGTCCGGTGTGTCTGTGTGTGTGTTTATGACTGTGTGTATCTGTGTGTATGTCTGTGTGTGTCTGTGTGTGTATGTGTCTGTCTGTGTGTGTCTGTGTGTGTCCGGTGTGTCTGTGTGTGTGTTTATGTCTGTGTGTATCAGTGTCTATGTCTGTGTGGGTCTGTGTGTATGACTGTGTTTATGTCTGTGTTTTTATCTCTGTGTGTGTCTGTGTGTCCGGTGTGTCTGTGTTTGTGTTTATGTCTGTGTGTATCTGTGTCTGTGTGTATCTGTGTATGTCTGTGTGTATCTGTGTGTATATGTGTGTCTGTGTGTGTCTGGAGTGTCTGTGTGTGTCTGGAGTGTCTGTGTGTGTGTGTTTATGTCTGAGTGTGTCTGTGTGTATCTGTGTGAGTCTGGTGTGTCTAAGTGTGTCTCCGGCGTGTCTATCTGTGTCTGTATGTGTATTAATGAGATGAAGAGTAAGACAGAACATTGTTAATTTAAAAATTCACTTTTATTTTTGTTAACATTTAGAAAATATTCATACAATTGGAATTTTGATATAAAATTAAAACCAATCTATTTATTCTATGTAATAGCTCTTAGTCTATCTCCTTCTCTCTGTCTTACTGTTTTTCTCTTGATTTTCTTCTCCATATCTCTTTTCTTTTTATCTCTTCTCATCTTTCTCTCTCACCCTCTTAATCTACATATATCTCTCGCATTCTTTCTTTTTCTCTCTCTCCTTGTTTTTTCTTTCTCTCCCTCTCTTCTTCTCTCCCCGCTCCTCCTGTCTCTTTTACTCTTTCTATTTTTGTCTATGTGTATGAATAGTATCTTTGTCTCTAAGTGTATCTTTGTCACTAACTATCTTTATCTCTCTCTCTCTCTCTCTCTCTCTGTCTATGTCTATGTTGGCCTATTCATGCATGGTACAAGATGAGTTGTTGAGAAAATTGAAATGGACGACGATACGACGTTCATGCATCAAATCTTCTTGTTCGTTTGACAGGATGTGAAGTCATCAAGATGGGAAGGAGAGAAGTCTTTCAGTTTCAGTAATGTATATAAGTAAGGCGGTCGAGAAACATAGTAGCTAGGAGGAAATGGAGTGAGCGACAGACAGAGAGGCGAATAGATAGAGGAGTGGGTAAACTATTGGAGTGTAGATGGATGACTTAAATAGATGGCTGTACGGAATCAGTGGAGTTAAGACCGATAGACAGAAAGACAAACAGACATAAAAATATATATATATTAGCTGATTCGTCCAGTAGGATATAAGATTCATACATTATTCAATATATTATTATTACGCTTATATTTGTTTTGTAAATTTACTATCTCAACTCCAAAATGCACTTTAAGATGAACAATGTTATAAATACTGATTATTCACCAAGATAAGTTGACCTTCTCTGTAGATTAATTAATTAATCTTTTTACCATATGTGGAAAAATATATATATATATATATATATATATTTATATATAGTTCTGAAGTAATAGTATGTGTAAATTGAAATATTACAGCTATCAACTAAGTCACATGTAAACGGAACAAAGGTTGAGCCAATACTGAAGACACAAGCAATTGAAAGTAATCATGTGACCTTCTACCAAAGGTTTTCGATGATAGTATTGGTTGAAATCTTCACCACCCTAGCATGTTTAGTTACCAGAAGCTGATATACAGAGAAATAGAGAGAGCGGTAGATAGATAGACCTACATGCAGATAGACATTTAGAATTATATATATATATCTAGATAGATAGATAGATAGATAGATAGATAGATAGATAGATAGATAGATAGATAGATAGATAGATAGATAGATAGATAGATAGATAGATAGATAGATAGATAGATAGATAGATAGATGGATAGCTGAATAGCTGGATAAATAGATATAAAGTAAGATGGATAGATAGATAGATAGAGGAATTAGTGGACGGATGGATTACATGATGCACTGATGGCTCAAAGAACAGATAATTAGATAGTCATACTGGCTGATAACTAGAGAAATATATTGATCAATTGACAGAGAGATCAATAGAGATTGACAGCTCACTAGATAGATAAATAGATAGACATATACAGAAGCAGATTGATACACAAAATAGATTTTGACACCAAAATAAAACTCAAACTATAAGAATACAGTTTTAATGGAACATTGTATTCATAGTCTATAGTTCAAATACCTATGTACTATACCTAAAAAAAATGAATGTCAGGTTTCCCACAAATGTCAAGATTCACCATAGGATGTAATTGGCGAGGAGACAGAAAGATTTCTTAGGGTCATCCAGTGTACACCAGTAAAAAGACCTGACTGTCGGAGCACGCTGTGAATGAGGAGGCCAGACTCCAATGTTGTCTATGCACGAGATGTCACTAATGAATGTGCTCACGATTCAGGAGAGATCTACGCGTGAAATAGGTATAAAATAACGTATTAAGATACCGGATAGAGTGTACTGCCTGGACGAATGATCTGCCTTCTGCGTTATTGGAGCAGTATGAAGAATACATACTTAGTTACAATTAAATGTATTGTTAAAAGAATATCTATCATATCCATCTATCTATATTATTTATCTCTCGCTCTCTCTCCCTCTCCCCTCCTCTCTCTCTCTATATATATTATATATATATACGGTATATATATCATAGGTTCTCAACCTTTTTTTGCTCACCACCCCCTTTTACAATTTTTTCCACTCACCGCCCCTCACCCACCCCCCCCCCCCCCCAGTGCCAACCCCCCTGCCCTTTCCGCCCATATGGACTATAGTTTCCGCAATTTTTTTAGGGGAACTAGACTTTTTGTGTGATTAATTATCTTTAAAGAAACTGAAAAAAAAAAACAATTTTGGTTGGAAAAAGCCTTAGGTCTAAAAATCAGTAATATTTGTTATATTACAAAACAGAACTTGTAATTGAACCAAATATTGAATCTAAAAATCACATTTTTTAGTTAAAGGGAGATAATTGGCCCGTTTTATTTGAGCTAATACTTTTGTTTTTTTTTTCTTTTATAAAAATTAACTGGCTTACATTTATAACTTTGAAATGATCAAACTGTAAAAAGTATTTGAAAATTATATAAATATTTTATGACTAAATAAATTATATGTATATTTTCAAGCATTACAATAACTACCCAGTTTGTATGATTACTAATTATCTATACCGCTGTAATATAGTATGTCCTCGGCGATTGTTTAAAAACACATTTAAGACATCTCAGTTAAACTGAGATAGAAATATAATTAATAATAGCAGTGAGCAGATGCTAAAGCGACAGTAATCGGTCAGCATAGTTGATGGTACGGTGAACCAGCCACAGGACCAGCCGGCCGCACACTATATTTGCCAAATACAGGCCCCTACTTCATCGAAAAGTCATTGCGATTCTTATTTCTTATTAATATAATAATATGTATGCTGACTGTTGGGGATATCAGATATTTAGCAGCACTTGCGTTTACATCACATTTCATCCAAAAACTAATCGATTCAAATAGCTGAGGTGTTAAAATATCAGGTACGTTTGTACCGCCCACTTGCCCCTCAGCCTTACCGCCCCCCAATCGCCCCCGGTGATGTCAGCGCCCCCCCCCCCCCTAAAGCTTCTCACCGCCCCCCGGGCGGCGATATCGCCCCCGTTGAGAACCTATGATATATATATAATCAATATCAATAAATCATTAATATTTATCTTTGTCTATAATTTATTTGACTATATATCTACCTTTCTGTGTACTTATCTGACTATTGCACTATTACTGTCTATCTGTATCTGTCTGCGTATGTCTGCGTATGTCTGCGTATGTCTGCGTATGTCTGCGTATGTCTGCGTATGTCTGCGTATGTCTGCGTATGTCTGCGTATGTCTGCGTATGTCTGCGTATGTCTGCGTATGTCTGCGTATGTCTATGTCTGTCTGCGTCTGCCTGTGACTGTCTGTGGCTATTAGTAACTGTCTGCGTGTGTCTGTGCCTGTCTCTATCTGTTTAAACTATCTAGTAATCTAGTACATCATACTCTCTCTATCTCTCTCTCTCTCTCTCTGATCCCCATCACTCCGTATACATCCGTGCTTGGCGTCTCCTGACAACCCCCCCCCTCCCACCCGCAACACCAAACCCCAATTTCCCGTTTAGCTCCAATTATCGATTCCTTGTAGAGAGACATCCTATTATCAGACATTCCGGACCGACAGTATCGCCTTTTGAAACAACAAAAATTACATGTGCTGACATAGGCATACACTGACAGCTAGTACTGACCCCCGCAACAGCTTCACTATAGACACAGTTTAATATGATAATCTGAAATCAGTAGCCTGCACTGGCTGCTCATAGTAATACCCACCCAGGTGATAACTATTATGATATTAGGGCAGTTGTTGCAAACTTTTTATTTTTACAGATGCTACTACTTATAAGTAATGGCTATATTTGAGTATCACCACCTGTCAAGTATTCAAGTAGCCCAACCATCTGTCATGTACTCAAGAAAACATGCACATGACATAATATGTCAAAGTACTCGCTGCCATATGAAAAATGACACTTGCCAGATGTCTATTATTTCTGAAATCTTCAGGATTATAATCAGTGTCTAATCAAGATTCCTGAAGTGATTATTGAAAAATCTTACATTGTGTTTGTATTATAAAGTATACAGATATATCTATCTTTTTATATTATGTATTATAAAAGATATTATAATATAAGATTAACAAAACAAGCGATTACGACTGCTTGAGGTCATGCCCTGTCAATATACAAATAGGTAGCCAATGGGTAGGCTCCTCAGATTCATTGCGGTACAAATAGATTTGTTGGCACATTAACATTTCAACCTACCTTTGCAAAACCGAGGGAAAAGACAGTAAAAAAAAAAAACACTCTTCCGCTCGATGGGGCGCCATACTTTTACTTTTCAATTAATTGAAACCAATTCGTCTTTAAGCTCAGCTTACGTCAAATCAGACCATTATTGATCGTTTCAAACATCGTAGAAATATCATAGGGATTTACAGTGCTATGTTCCCTTTAAAAAAAAAATAATGCATTACAAACTTTAACAATTTTCCTCCCAAATTTCATTTACGATAAACTCGTGACAATGAAGAAAAAAAAAGTCCTTGCTAAAATTCTGCACTTTTAACTAATATTAATACTTAAAACTAGGTTCCAACCAGTGGCGTACATAGGGGAGGGGGGTCCAAATTCGAAAGTCCCCCCGGGCCCCTACTTAAGGGGGGCCCCCAAAGGAGTGTCCGAAATTATTTTTTTCGCAGGGGCCCCTAAAGAGGCCAAGCCCCCTGGGCCCCCAAATCCCTACCTACGCCACTGGTTCCAACCGAAGTTCGATCTGATATGATCAATAGCTGGCTAGGATCAAGAAATAAAACAACAACAATAACATTGAAAGCGTCTATTTCTTTATACGACTACATTAAAAGAGTTCTTAATTTAAATATCTGGTATCTCCGTGTTGGATTTGAGCCGTATTGATTTTTCTAAATGCTAGGGCGACAGAAATCCTGCTAGCGCTAATAATGGAACTGATAAAATAAAATTATACTTTGTTTTGGCAAGTTGAAAAAAAAAACAAAGTAGAGAAAAACGGTTGTCGAAACATTGTTTCCATTCTGGGTAATACGAAAAAAAAGATGGAAAAACAAAAAGAATTGTTATCACACTCAGGTCATGGCGACGCCACTGAGAGCACCCCATTGTTGCAGGGGCGGGGGGGGGGGTTAGCTGAAATCGATGAGAAGGTGGAGGTTGGACAAACACACGGAAGTTGTTGTCATATGAAATGTATTTAAAGATCTATATCGACAACTTAACAATCTATCTATTTTTCAAACAATCTATCTATTTTTTAAACAATCAATCTATCATTTCTTTAACTATCAATTTATTAATATAAGAATAAGTTTATCTTTAATCATTTCTATTTACCTATCTGTCAATCAATCAACCAATCTATCTATCTATCTATGTATCTATCAATTCATAAATTTATTCATTTATCAATATAGCTTTCTATCCAGTGCTGGATTAACTAACCATAAAGCAAACTAAGAACGCTTTTAGAGGTTTCAATGCAAGGGTCACCGTAGCAAGCGTATGGTCCTTACGGCTCTGGTGTGGAATCTACTTCCCATTCAACTCAGGCGAACAAGCTCTATTGTTACTTTCAAAAAGAACTTAAAAACTCATTTTTTTCAGTATTTACCTTTAGACCCCTACTGTCTTACCTTTAATGACTTATATGTTAGGTCGGATATTTTTTGCTTCATTTCTTTGATTTGTTCCATGTTTGTAAAGTTTTAAATCATCATTTAGTTTTATATTTCTTAGCCTATAGATTATATCCGTGTTCATAGTTGTATGTTAAATGCGCTCTGAGCTTACATTACGTTTGTTGGCAGCGCTATACTAATATTATTATTATTATTATTTGATAATAGCGCTGCTGAACCAGCATCGTGATAAAAAAATAGGGCCCTTACATTAAATTTAAAAGTAGGAGAGAACATTTTCAATATACAAAGTCGACATAACAAATTATTGTTTTCATCTTACGGTAAGTATCTTCTTAATCGCATTAACTAAAATGTTATCTGTTTGTTTTATTTGAGTTTTTATCTGGAATAAAAAAAAAAAATACCAACATCTTTTAAGTGCTTATGGGCCTCTAAGGGATTTTAATCCGGTCCTAAATCTATCAACTACAAATAATTAATCCAGCTAGATTCTATCTATCATTCAATCAAACAATTTATCATTCTATAAATCTATTTATCATTCTATAATTCTATATTTATGTCTGCGCTTATAAATTTTTCACTATGTACATTCCTAATGATATTAGTCACATATTTTCTAACATATAGGACTACATTTGTTTTCTATCGCTGCATCTGTTTGTGTGTCTCTATCTATGACTGTCAGTATCTACATTCGTTTTTCATTTATCACACTCAATGTATAGAACTTATTACGACTTCGTATAAACTAAAAGAGGTCCAACTATATATTCTTTATATAGGTTAGTTGTCTCGTTTCTCTTGTGTGTTTTTTTTTAAATTAAAATAACTATACTACTTGATAAAGAAAAAAAGTTTAATAGATAGAAAAATAGTTGGAGAGAGAGAGAGAGAGAGAGAGAGAGAGAGAGAGAGAGAGAGAGAGAGAGAGAGAGAGAGAGAGAAACACAATTTTCCTATCTCTTTTTCACCTGCCTGCTTACTTTACTAGCTTCCTTTCTTTCTCTCTCGCTCTCTCTCTCTCTCTCTCTTTCTCTCTCTCTCTCTCTCTCTCTCTCACACAGACACACAGTTTGTCTCTTTTGTCGTACGAGTCTACTTCTCTCATCATTTTACCTCCTCTGTAGTCTTCAGATTTCATCTCCCCGCCCCTCTTCTCTTATTTCCACAAGTCCACCATTATCGATCGTCCAGGCCTGAGACGTACCTTATAAAGCCAATGACGTCAGCAACAATGGCGGCATTTCGACCTTGTTGTTTTTCATCTCGGTTTTCTTTTTTTTTTTACCCCTTCTTCTTCCGCTCTCTAAATAGCATCACATCTTGTCTTTAACGGAAATATTCCAACAGATAAAACTGTTGTTGTTTTTAAAATGTTAAAATATTGCTTTACATAGTCTAGATTCCGTTTACATGAGCGGAAAATTTTGAAAGTCTTAGAGCGATAATAATTTATTATTGACTCAATTGTCAGTTTATTTGGTTTGAGTAGAATATATTTAATTTTATTCTCGATGTCATTAAAGTTATCACAAAAAAACACAAACATTTATATTGATTGATTGAGCGATTGATAGATTTGTGAATGGATAGTTTCATAGCTAGAGAGATGAATAGATAAATAGTTTGAAAACAATTTATGCAGTTTGACAGATATATAGATATGTAGGTAGCGAAGTATGAGGGTAAAAAGTTAGATAAGTAGATGGGTTTATAGGTAGGTATACAAACATATATACAGACAAGTAGACAGACAGATTTATAAGTATGTAGAGAGCTAATTGACTGGATTGATAGGTAGGTAAACATGTAGGTAGAAGACAAATACATATATAGAGAGATAAATAGGTTTATAATTAACTAAGTAGGTAGTTAAGTAGGTGGGCGAGTAGTAAGGTTGATAGGTAGGTAAAAAGATGCACAAACAATCAGATAGAAAGATAATACGTAGATATATAACTTGATGGATAGGTCGGTATATAGGTAGGTAAATATGCAGGTAAAAAGACAAATGCCGAGTCTAAAGAATAGCAATTACAGTGGCATAACTTGGTGAGGGGAATGTGTGGCTATCTTGACTGTAATAGCTTGCTTTCATTAGTAACCTAACGTACGTTAAGAGTAAGACTGGATCATTTGTTGAAATATTGCTTTATGGAATTAATTTTTTTTTTATATTACATTAACTTATTTTTTTCTGGCTAATTTCTGTGCATACATTTTTACGTGACATTTTGGCGAATATCAAAACTTTTGCGCCTGGGTGGCCGTCCACTCAGCCCCCACTAGACATGCTACCATTGATACTAAAGATGATACTAAAGACTCTCTTTAATCCCGTAACTGGCTGACACTAGTAATAACTAATACTTTTTTTTCTTTATATGTATAAAGCATTTTACTTATTAGCATAAACGCAATCCAATAAAATATTCGTTTCAAAAAATCAATTTTATAATTTTAAAAAATGCTTTATTGACTAGTTGATATACTCGTAAAGAAAAACATAATAGATATTTCATAAATATTGGTATAGGCCTACTTTTTTTTTTTAAAGTCTAGCCTTTGATGCTCTTTAGTATTAGATCTACTTTAAATTAAATGTGTGTGTGTGTGTGGGGGGGGGGGGGCAGATTCAAGTTGTGATTTTCTTCCAAATATCAATCTATTTTATTTGTCTTCCAAATATCAATCTCTTTGTATTTTGGTTTAGACCGGTGTCAACCGGTGTCAAGCCTTACTGATCCCTCCTTCCCTGCGCTCCCCCCCCTCCCCCCAGCCTGGTGGACTAAACATCTTCGGTGACCTAGATGTGAGTAGCTGACACACATTGAGAAGGAAACAAGTCGGAGTGAATGCCCGTGTTATAGCCGAGAGAGTGATCGTTCGTTATTTGTCGTTTGTTTTTTTATCAACGAGTTACCTTTATCTGTTATTACGTGTGTTCATATTATTGAATTATAAATATAAAGGATAATTCAAACAGTTGGAGGATGACCAGTTTGACATAAATCAGTGTTTTCTGTCAGTTGAAATGTTGTATGTTTAATTGTATACTGATAAACATAACCTACCTGGATTTTGAAAGATTTGGTTGACATAATTTAGTTAAGTAAATTATTTAGTGTTGTTTTCATAAGAAAATGAAATAATTTTATTTTTCTATGACGCAGTTTATATAAGTACATTGAAGAATATAAAATAAAAAATAGAACACAGTAAAAGCTTCGTTGTAAATGTCAATTCATAAGAAATCGGATAACAAACAATAATCTCCAATCCTATATTATTGGTAACATCGAGATCAAAGTCTCCATTTCATACCCGTAATGTGAGAACTTACATCTGCTCGCCATTTTTCACTGACCTATGTCTCAAACAAGTAAGTATTTCATTTTACTTGCGCCCATTCGTATAGTATAGAATAGGAGTACAAAGTAATTGAAAATGTATAGACTCTACTAGAATTAGGCCTATAATAGAACTCAAAATATTGACATTGTAATAGCTTATTTGGATAAAGTGTTAAGTGCTAAATTGAAGTACATTCACTTGGAGAAAAAAGCTTCCACAAACGGGTGTAAACAAACATTAAAAAATTACAAATATCTTATTTATGTAAACGTTTGCGACCTCAGATACACTCTGCTCCCCCCTTCAACCTACCATTACCAACACACTATATAGCAGTATTGAACAACTGAAATAAACATGTAAATATGTTTGTCTGGCATTGACTGCAAGAGAGCAAACATATCTGCAGACTGGCTAATAGAAGAAGTATTTTTTTCACCGGTCTAGAAGGTGTCCATGTGTTTACCCAGTTCTGATGGGTAGGCCTACCTGCCTTTAGTTGGGGTAAAGTAAAGTCGGCGGGGCATTGTACTGCGACACAATCCACTAGTATACCGTGGCCTCAAAAACTGGCACAATGGATACTTTACATTTTACTTCCAGCCTGCATGTCCTGAACTAAATAACGTAATAATCAAAGAGGTTTTTCTGAAAATTAAGTATAGCCATTGACCCTTTGTTGATCACTATAGAAAAAAAACTATATTTGAAATTAAAAATATCCAATCATTTTTGTTTGCTGATCCATTGGGATCATTTCAATTCCTGTTCCACGTGCATTACACCACACACATTAAATAAATAAAACATAGCCCTTATATACTTAATTAGTCTTTATCAGTGGCTAAGAGATGCATTCTAATGTTTATGCAAGGCGCAATGGAGGGCAGGGGCCTATTCGAAGTTAATAGAACATTTTGTTTTTTTTTAGACTAAGAATGAATAGCGACCAGCCATCAAAGCTCTGCACAAGGATCTCTAAAACCAGTTCCACTTAACTAGCCGTTATATATATATATATATATATGTTATATATTCTTCAAGTTATGTATTATATATTCACTACAAACGTACGTCAATGGCTGAACTAAAACGTGCACACAGAAAAACCAAGCAAACCTGCAAGGTGCTACCAAACCCCACAGCCGCATCATTTGTGTGCAATACCTGCAAAATAAAACAACAACTAACTTTCAGGGCCCATATAGGACTGATAGGCCACCAAAGAAGCCGCAATGTGACTGGGAGACGTGGTCATCCTCGGAAATGAGGGACGAACAACAAGAAGTATATGGCACTCAGCGCACTGTGTTATATATATATGGATCAGTGACAGCAAGTTTGAATACTTCTGAAAGAAAACCTTTTTTTTTATAGTGTTTTGTGTACCGGGTATCGAGGTGTGATTTAAGATGTTACAAGAGAGACACATTATTTCATAACAAAAATTTATATGCTTACACCTTTCGACAGATGTTCTTTGTGTATGTGTGTGTGCTGTATGCGTGTTGACTATGTATGCGCCTTTTATTTGTAAGTGCCAGTGTGTATGTTGAGCTAGTTCTCATGGTTGCCTGACATTTTTGGGGGGCAATGAGCTGGCCACACAATCCACTTATATGTCACGAAAACGCTCAGAAGCTACCTCACTAGCACCATGGACCGAATTGGTTTAAATGGGTCACTTTAGTCCACACTCAAATATAGCCCAGAAAAGATAAATTTATTGTATGAATTCTAAATGGTATAATATGTTAATGCTTCTAGTGTGTGCCTTTGATAATCATCTTCGAGTTATCAGCCCTAATAGTACTAGAAAGGAAATACGCCTACTCTCACGTGTAGAGACCCATTTCTAAATGTGTAATAGCACACACACACCTGTGTTCTGATTGTACACACATTGTTTGGTTTTGTGTATTGATTTAAATTTTCCCCTGCAATATGTTTCAGTAATTTCTAATCATTGATTTTTTATATATTTTATTTTGTGTAGTTTGAAGCTCAACAAATATATTTTAAACCAACCAGTATCGATTTTTTTACGTATTATCCGTGAGAGCTGGTCACTGAAATAGCTTTACCCCGGGGCAAGGAGAGACACAGAGAGACACAGAGACACGTAAAATCATGTTAAATTACCGTGTTGATTATATATAATTATATCAACAATCATTCATCCATTCTGCTTACTAGCTAGTCCAGTTCTGTGGTATGTTGGACTGATATTGGAAGGCTCACACTCAGATGTAGCTTAGGCATATTTTCCTAATTTATTGCTGAAATATGTTAACCATCTACTTTCTTCTTACACTTCTCTGTCTTTCTCTCCGTCTGTCTGCCTCTTTATCGTTATTTCTCTCTTTCACTGTTTTTCTTATTTGTCTAATTTTTTCTCTCACGTTCTTTCTTGCTCTTTTACTCCACCCCCCCTCCCATTTATTCTCACTCGCACGCATATTCTCAATTGATCCTACTCTCTTTCCCTTTTTCTCTCTTACTCAATCTCTTCCTTTCTCTCTCCGTTCATTCTTTACATTTTTATCATTCGGTCTACATTCCTATATATCTATCCATCTCCTACTCTTTATCTTAGTTTTTTTTACTTCTTATATATCTTCTTATATATCTTCTTATATATCTTCTTATATATCTTCTTATAGCTCTTCTTATATATCTTCTTATATATCTTCTTATATATCTTCTTATATATCTTCTTATATATCTTCTTATATATCTTCTTATATATCTTCTTATATATCTTCTTATATATCTTCTTATATATCTTCTTATATATCTTCTTATATATCTTCTTATATATTTTCTTATAGCTCTTCTCTTCGCCCTTCACAATTCCCCCCCCCCCCTCTCTCTCTCCCTCTATCTTTCTTTCTCATAAAAAAAAAGTATTCTGGTCAAGTGGTAGTCGTAGGTGTTCAAGTACCCCAAATACTCCTTCAAAGTTTTTTTCTTACTGTTAAGTTTTTCATATTAGACTTTATTCATCATCATCATTGGCACCATAGTCTCGGAAGACAATTAGATTTGCGCTCTTGTGATTTCGCCAGCTTTACAAGCATACTCCTACATTTTTAAAAAAAATTACAATAGCAGTATCTTGACATTATTCTGTTCTGTTTACGTTTCAGGGTTTAATTATATATTGTGGTCTTATTATAATTATGTCTTCTGTGTTCATATATGTGTCTTCTGGGTAGTGTATGTTTCACGTGAAAAAAATCCCATTAAAAAATGTATATATATATATATAGACCTATATACTACTGGGAACAGCGAGAATTTATTGACTATAAACGGTGAAATTTCCATTCACCATTAACTTATATCTAGAACGCACCTGTTCGTTTTTTTTTTTAGATCGCATTTTTTCTTTACCCACAAATAACCAGTTTTAATTAAGGCTAAAAGTGGAACGTACTTTTTAACAAAATCTCTATAGATCTAGTTGATTATTTGGACATCGTTCTAGGTTACTCTGTTGTGTTTTATTTAGTCTCAGAGGTCTCAAATTACTATATCTGGATTTTGACGTCATTGACACTGTCCATCTGGACTTGGTGGTCAACCGTTTATCATTCCTAAATCCTAAATTATTAATTTTTTTTTTTGCTTTAAGTATTACCCCCCCCCCCCCCCAGGCCCTACACACATTCGCACACATTCAGCCACACACCCATGACAACTCATACAATCTGGTCCTGCTCACAAAGCAATCACAGTTGTGAATTTAACGAAGATTAAATTTTGTGGAATAAAACCAATAGGAAACCCATAGCCTAAGAACTTAGAACAACGTGTTCTTTGAATTAAGGGGCAGGTAATTTGATCTCCGTCTGCCTTAAGCCCCACGCCACTGCTGTTCGGAAATGCAGATAACAATATCAGGCCAATGGGAATCAACTAGCAACGATAAGGCCAATCTGAAAACCGGAAGACCGTAAATAGATTGTGACAATTAATTGTTGAACTATGTTGTATAAATGTTGTTGTGTTTTTAGCTTTGTATATCCTGCCACCATATTTTGTGAGTGCGTTTTATTAGTTATTTTAAGTTATTACAAAGACTATAATAAGATGGACATCTTGCTCTATTTTTAGCTCATAGAAGTTTTTTTTTTTTTTCGTGCGCAGCCATTAGGGGCCTATAACGTTGTCATAAATGACTCCTAAACTTGCCTAAAGATTTCCTCTGATAACAACTTTCGATTTAAATCTTAATTTTCCATTGAGAAAATCAAGCGAATTACTAGAACCGGAAGTGTAGTGTACAGGGTGCGATCGGAAATTTCAAAACAAAACATGGTGTTTCAAGTTATCAAATAGCAGAAATATTAAAGCAAGCGGTCCATCGTATTTTAGTATTTGGTAATTACAAAGGAGTTTATTTTCTTAACATCAAGCTAACGAAACAAGATCGTGTTTTATATGTGTAAGTGCGTGTTAGTGTTTGTGTGTGTTAGCGTGTGATTGTGTGTAATGGCATTATATGTTTATGGTAGGCATACCATTCGCACAATTTCGATTATTCAAATAATTGCATTAACGTTAGAGATGGCGTGACATTGTAAAATATTAACATATAAGTAAGAAAATAAAACAATGCGCTTTAAAATGTATACCCTTGTTTCGTCTGCACAGGCGCCATCCGTCCGGATCTCTATCCGAGGAAGGACATCGTTCTGCAGCAATCTTCTTTGGACGGAGGTCAAGGTCGTCTGCACACTCGGCTCAAATACGACTTTCGGACATGTGACTTCGTCGTTCACTTGATCGAAGGTGAATTAATGAAAAATGCTAATCAATTAATGCATTCTACCCTGCCAATCTATAGGATTTTTAGACTAAATAGGCCCTAAGTGATGTGAGCGACTCCTGGAGATATTTAACAGTTCGTGTGTAAACTATTCTTTGATTTATTGTTGTTGTTTTGTCCTACACAGCTCAAGATTTACCTCCAGCGGATCCAGTGACTGGCACGTTCAACGATCCTTATATCCGGATATCTCTCGTCCCTTGTGTGGATGAAAGAGTCAGGCAGTCGTCAGTCAAAAGGCGGACTCTTAATCCGTACTTTAATGAATACTTCAAGTTCCCTTTAGATTTTGATGATTTAAAGGTAAGAACATTACATACACAAACCAAAATTAACTCTTTCTTGCTTATATAAGAAAACAAAAATAGTGAATACGATTTTGTAAACTAAAACTGTTGTCAACTGTTGTAATGCTAATATTCTGTGCGAATTAATGTTATATTCATCTTTTTGAAAGGTGTTATATATCTATATGAATACAATAAAACTCAAGCTTATACATTTTCATTATTGACTTGTAGGGCCTAAACCAAAACCATCTCGCACGTTCCGCCTGGCCGAATTTTTTTTCGTTTTTTTTTCAATATGCATAGAGTCTAGTTAGCCTACAGAAAAGATAACATATTATTTTATTTTATTTCAATAAAAGTCTTACAGTTTATTACCTAATCCTAACTTCATCAGACTTAAACAAATTATGCCCTATATGCCTACTATGTCCAGCCACTACTGCTATTGTTGTAAGTAAGAACATAACGGGAAATGTGGGGCTGGAAATATGGTAAAGGGTAGATATATTGTCAAGAAAATTAGCTTTGCATAATTTGATAGCAAAACCTCGGAGTTGCCTTTGCTATAATTGGTTCGTACCTCTAAATACTCTTATTCATTATTCCATGAAACTCATCTAGCTAAGCTTACTCAGTTATTCCTTACTCGGTTATTCCTTACTCAGTTATTCCTTACTCAGTTATTCCTTACTCGGTTATTCCTTACTCGGTTATTCCTTACTTGGTTATTCCTTACTCAGTTATTCCTTACTCGGTTATTCCTTACTCAGTTATTCCTTACTCAGTTATTCCTTACTCAGTTATTCCTTACTCAGTTATTCCTTACTCAGTTATTCCTTACTCGGTTATTCCTTACTTGGTTATTCCTTACTCGGTTATTCCTTACTTGGTTATTCCTTACTCAGTTATTCCTTACTCAGTTATTCCTTACTCGGTTATTCCTTACTCAGTTATTCCTTACTCAGTTATTCCTTACTCAGTTATTCCTTACTCAGTTATTCCTTACTTGGTTATTCCTTACTTAATTACTCCTTACTCAGTTGTTCCTTACTCAGTTATTCCTTACTCAGTTATTCCTTACTTGGTTATTCCTTACTTGGTTATTCCTTACTCAGTTATTCCTTACTTGGTTATTCCTTACTCAGTTATTCCTTACTCAGTTATTCCTTACTTGGTTATTCCTTACTCAGTTATTCCTTACTTGGGTTATTCCTTACTCAGTTATTCCTTACTCAGTTATTCCTTACTTGGTTATTCCTTACTTGGTTATTCCTTACTCAGTTATTCCTTACTCAGTTATTCCTTACTCTGTTATTCCTTACTTGGTTATTTCTTACTTGGTTATTCCTTACTCAGTTATTCCTTACTCAGTTTTTCCTTACTCAGTTATTCCTTACTCAGTTATTCCTTACTTGGTTATTCCTTACTCGGTTATTCCTTACTCAGTTATTCCTTACTCAGTTATTCCTTACTCAGTTATTCCTTACTCAGTTATTCCTTACTCGGTTATTCCTTACTCAGTTATTCCTTACTCAGTTATTCCTTACTCGGTTATTCATTACTCAGTTATTCCTTACTCAGTTATTCCTTACTCAGTTATTCCTTACTCAGTTATTCCTTACTCAGTTATTCCTTACTCAGTTATTCCTTACTCAGTTATTCCTTACTCGGTTATTCCTTACTCGGTTATTCCTTACTCGGTTATTCCTTACTCGGTTATTCCTTACTCGGTTATTCCTTACTCAGTTATTCCTTACTCGGTTATTCTTTACTCGGTTATTCCTTACTCAGTTATTCCTTACTCAGTTATTCCTTACTCAGTTATTCCTTACTCGGGTTATTCCTTACTCAGTTATTCCTTACTCAGTTATTCCTTACTTGGTTATTCCTTACTTGGTTATTCCTTACTCAGTTATTCCTTACTCAGTTATTCCTTACTCAGTTATTCCTTACTTGGTTATTCCTTACTTGGTTATTCCTTACTCAGTTATTCCTTACTCAGTTATTCCTTACTCCGTTATTCCTTACTCAGTTATTTCTTACTCAGTTATTCCTTACTCAGTTATTCCTTACTCGGTTATTCCTTACTCATTTATTCCTTACTCAGTTATTCCTTACTCGGTTATTCCTTACTCAGTTATTCCTTGCTCTGTTATTCCATACTCGGTTATTCCTTACTCGGTTATTCCTTACTCGGTTATTCCTTACTTGGTAATTCCTTACTCAGTTATTCCTTACTCGGTTATTCCTTACTCGGTTATTCCTTACTCGGTTATTCCTTACTCGGTTTAACCTTACTCCACATTTATTTGAAATATTTTATCATTAACTTCTATCTTTTTTTTTACATTTTTCTCCCAGGATAAAACATTAGTATTTCATCTGTTTGACTATGATAAATTTTCCCGGCATACCTCGTTAGGTGAAGTGGAAATCAGCATGGCCAATGTTGACGTTAGCAACAGTGTGGAGATGTGGTGTGATGTTCAGAAGCAGCATAAAGTTGGTTTCATTGAACATTCTATATTTAACTTTAACATAATAGCTGTAGTTTGTTATTTAACATTCTATAGTTCATCCTAAAATAATAACTTTAGTTTATTATTTAACATTCTATAGTTCATCCTAAAATAATAACTTTAGTTTATTATTTAACATTCTATAGTTCATCCTAAAATAATAGCTTTAGTTTATTATTTAACATTCTATAGTTCACCCTAACATAATAGCTGTAGTTTATTATTTAACATTCTATAGTTCATCCTAAAATAATAACTTTAGTTTATTATTTAACATTCTATAGTTCATCCTAAAATAATAGCTTTAGTCTATTATAAAACATTATATAGTTCACCCTAACATAATAGCTGTAGTTTATTATTTAACATTCTATAGTTCTTCCTAAAATAATAGCTTTAGTTTATTATTTAACATTCTATAGTTCTTCCTAAAATAATAGCTTTAGTTTATTATTTAACATTCTATAGTTAATCCTAAAATAATAACTTTAATTTATTATAAAACATTATATAGTTCACCCTAACAGAATAGCTGTAGTTTGTTTTTTAACATTATATAGTTCATCCTAAGATAATAGCTTTAGTTGATTTTATTTTTTAGCTTTTTTGTCTCTCGTGATGGCAAGGCAAAAGTATGAAAATTTAAATATTTAACAAACCTTCAGACTTAAATTGTAGACACAACTTATTTAAATGAAACAGTTAAAAGAATGGAGGACTTAAGTTACTGACTGAGGATGGTGTTTAATGAGACCATCCCATCGAACAAGATCTTCAAGTAGAATTAATGAAGATTAAAAGGGTTGAAGGAAAAGAAAAAAATGTTGGTTCATTGGCTATTAATAAGGGACTTTAAAGACCAACTGAAGAGGTTTTTCACAAAGGAACGAGTTTTGAAATAGCCTCATATGGCAGTGACGTTTGAGAAAGAAAACAAATAAACAAAACTCGACGCTAAAAATCTATATTTAACCATTTTGTTAAAAATAAGAACCGGGAAAAGATTCAAAACATGTGGCAACAGATTCAAATCACGTGACAATATTAATTTTTCCTAGTCTAAATTCTTTCTCTTACGTCAATTTCCTATGTTGCCGGAAATAAAATCATCTCAAATGGATACGAGATTTGGATTTGTCCTCCAAAAAACACACACATTTACGTGCAAATATTGAACTTGACTTGACTTACTTGACTTAATCCTGTATATCCCCATAGGAGCATAGGGCCGCAACTACTCTTTTCCATCGGTCTCGGTCTTGGGAGGCTCCCTTTATTTGTGTCCATGTGAGGCCAACAGCCTTTGCCTCACCTACGACAGATCTCCTCCAAGTTTGCCTGGGTCTGCCTACTTTCCTTTTGCCCTGGGGATTCCAGTCAAGCGCTTGTCTTGCTACATTGTCTTCTGTTCTTCTTAAAGTGTAACCAATCCACTTCCATCTACGGCTTTTGATGCTGTTGTCGATGGGTTTTTGTCCGGTCTTTTCCCATAGGTTGACGCATGAAATGGTTTCCGGCCATCGAATTTTCAGCATGCGCCTCAGGCATCTGTTAACAAAAGTCTGGAGTCTGCTTGTATTTGCCTTAGTAACTCTCCAGGTCTCTGACCCATATAGGAGGACTGCCTTAACATTTGTGTTAAATAGTCTTACTTTGTTCTTTAAGGACAGCGCACTTGAGCTCCACATGGGGCGCAGGGCATTGAAAGCAAGCCTGGCCTTGTTGATCCTGCTAAATATTGAACTAATTACTTAAAATTAATCTTTGATATTCTGTTTAAATGATTTTTATTAACATTCAGATACTGAATACATTATTTACTATCAAAATCTAATGTTAACTAAATATTGATAAAAAGCTCTTCACTTGATCTTTAATTGTTTGTTGAACAAACTATTTCTCTTAGGAAGATTATTAAAGTTAAATTGATGTCATAAACTGATTTTTAAGGCTGTAAAGACATTTTATAAAATTTAGTTGCACATACTACTTATTTAACTGCATCTGCTATTCATTTTCAAATTTTTGCATTTGCTATCCGTTGTTAAATTTTTGCATCTTCTATTAATTATCTATAGATCTAGTTGTATCTTTTATAAATTATTAATTTAGTTGCATATTTGAAATAATTTATTCAGTTGAATGAATCTTCTATTAATTATTAATTTAGTATGTCTTTTGTTGATTATTAATTTAGTAGTATATGCTTTTATTTATTGCAAAATTATTAAATTTAATCAATAAATTAGCTTTTTTAAAAAGTTTTACTTATTTTATCTAATCTCATTTTTCTATAGGTGGCAGGGGAGAGCGGAGAAATATTAATTTCTTTGAGTTACCTCCCAACTGCAGAGAGACTAACTGTTGTTATAATGAAAGCCAAAGAGCTGAAATTGTCTACTGCTGCCCCATCAGCTGGTACATTTATATTTATCTCTCTTTATACTTTATACACATCTTACTTGAAAATAAAGAGATTATTTTTTCATATTACTTTTAAAAAGGTATCTGAAAATATATTTATAAATATTTTTAGAGACTCAAAGACACAATAATTAAAAATTAAATATTGGCTAATATTTCCATGAGCTTTCAAATAAGTAAAACTGTATTATTTAAAAATTATTATTCTTCGTCTTTATTGTACTTCTGAGACCCCATTAGATGAGAAAAAATTTTCTTATATGTTACAAATGAGCTTTGTTTACATAATATTATATTTTTAAATTATAACAATAGGGCAAAGTAGATATTTTAAAACTGTACACATGTTTTTTTTTGCTTTTTCTGACCAAATTAAAATTGTATTCATGCATATCTTTTTTTAAAAACTTTTATATGAAACAGTTTTGGCGCATTTATTATTTATTTTTTCATTATAATAATTTTTTTAAATCACATCCAATAATGTAATAAATTGTTTATTCCTTTAGATCCTTTTGTTCGAGTTTCCCTGATTGTTGATGGTAAAAAAATCAAGAGAAAAAAAACTTCAGTCAGACGAGGCTCTGTGAACCCAGTGTGGAACGAAGCTCTAGCATTCAACGTCCCAGCAGAAGTCTTACCTAAGGTTAGCCTGGAGGTCAGCGTCCTTGACCATGACCTCATCGGGCACGGCGAGCTGCTTGGCAGATGCCTGCTAGGGGGCACCGATAAGCCCGGGGAGGAACAAGGCCACTGGAAGGACATGTTGACCAACCAAAGAAAATCTGTGGCAATGTGGCACATTCTTCGCAAATAGAGACCAAAAAAGTAACTTTAAGAAAAAAAAAAGAAATTAAAATCCTTCTTGTGCTCAGGATACATCCTAGATGACAAATGCTTTTTGACCCATGACCTTTACTGCCCTAACAAGCATGTACAGTTGTTCATGGCAAACTGGAACTGGAAAGGTTTTGATAACTTTTCAATGTTCACTGCCTAAGGTATTTATTTTTTTGGCCTCATGAGGATTACCTATGAGATGGCTAGTGAAAATAAGTTTCTAAATATTTTTAATACTCTCCAAATAGTCTGCTTTTAAAACATTTACCCTAAAATTAATAACATATGGAATTGAAATTTTAAGCCAAATCATTTTATTTTGACATTGTTACAAAGGAAATTGATTTTGAAAAAATGGTTTTAGGCTTTGCAGACTTTCCAATATTATAGAGGATTTGGTAGCAAGGGAGAGAAGCTAGGCTAAGCTTCCAGAGATTGAAAGCTGAGATGAATTATGTCTGAATGATATGACAGTATAGTTTAAGAGACTTGTTTCCTAACAGTAAAAAACTCCTGAGCATGGCTCAAATCTATAGAAACACTTTATGATGATTACTTACTTTATGAGGCCAGCATTCTCAGCTGCTATAATTACTTTAATACAGTATTATTTTATTATTAATGTACATCTTTGTCATTTCGTTTTACTTCATTATAAACATTTTTTATTCATATACTTTACACATCTTCTCTTAATATTCCTTTTTATTTTTGCAACTTTATTGTTAACATTTTGTTTGATAATCATTTGTATCTGGCAGTTCAAATTCAATATAAAATATATTTTTTTTAGTATTTCTGTCAAAAATTTTTATATACCAGTACTATAAATGAAAATCCTCAGTTCCTCTGTTCTATAATTTGGTTTTTATTTTTATTTAAAGCATAATATTTTTTATTACATTCCAAAAACTGCTTACTTTTATAAAAAAAAATGTATTTAGTTTAGGAAATGCTGTTTGAATTATTTATGCTAATGACTAAGTTTCAAGTATAAAGCATTTAACAATATCATAAAGATTTTTAGCTCTCACGTAAAGTATTTTATCTCAAATCATATTCATTTCATTCAGTATTTAAAAAGGCATTCTGGGCATAAACAAAAAGAGAAAGTTATTCGAGTGTTCACCATCAAATGAATATATTTTAATATTTTCTGTATCTCTATATTGATTATTAGTTTGCATTAATATCTTTGACAAAGTAATTTAGACCAATTAAATGACATGAATTAAATCATACAAATATCTTCTTATTGCAGTGGGCTAAACCAATTTAATACACTTTGTCTAATTTCTCTGTAACATAATTTTATTTATTTTATTGCAGACCTAGGTAAGCTGATAATATATTACTTTTTATAAATGTAATATTGTTCAAGTATTACAATTTATTTTGTTAAAATTTGTTATTGTATAATATCTAGTTAAATAAGTCTGGTTGAGAAAAGATAACTCTGAGAATTTTAAATCATTTCTACTTGTAATTTTGAGATGATATTTTCTTTAAACAAAAAGACCTGCATAGACAAGGGAGAGAAGTCACTATACATTTAGAAAAAAACAAGGAATTCTAATTTTTGTTTTCCTTTGTACAAACACTTGCCAAGCCAAAATATTGTGATGTTTATGTTGTTATTGTTGTCGTTGTTGTTTTTATAGTAAATCATTAACAATGTTGACATTTGTTTATAATATTGGCAGTGTAAATGTCTCATGAAAAAAGATTGATTTATTATTAGTAAAAATATCCTTCAAGTAATATACATTGATAATGTAAATAATGTTGAATGCTCAGCATTTAATATTAGTCCCACTGATGGTAAATATATAATTTAAACTGACTAAAGGCTTTGCATAAAATTAAAATAAAGCTGCAAATAAAGGTGTTGAACCATAAATGCTATTATTTTAGAGGAAAACCATTTAAGAAAAAGCAAAATGCAAGCTATTTATTTGGTATTTTTAATAATCTTTTCCAGAAATTTCCTTAAACTTTCTTCTTAATATTCCAATTATGTTGAATTTTGTTGAATATTTTCACCAGATAACAATTGAACAACCTTAGAACAAAATAAATAGCAGTAAATATTTTATAGGCACCAAGATTAAAATACATTTAATGTCAAAATACCATTATTCAAAATTAACCAACAATTTCAATAAGATTTCTAATAAATGTAAAAAAAAAATCCATAAAAAAATTTATCTTTGTAAAATAAATAAAGTAAAAAATATCAAGACAAAAATATTTTATAGTAATTACCAAACAGCTTATAGTTTTGTTAAAAATAAACATAATCATAATTTTGATCTATGTAAATGGCCAGATGATAATTTAACTATAGATGTGTATTTAATTTATTATATCTTTACCACTGCTGGTACTTTACTATCTGACTAGTTGTATGGTTTTGTTGTGGTTGACTTGATATTTTATTTTTGTTCATAGTTTATTATGTACTAATGGGATTTAAATATATGTAAAAATCAGGCTCCAGCACTGGCTAGATCTCACAATATTATCTTATATTTCTGTGAGCCCCGAGAACCGACAGCAGAACTAGAATGAAGGATACATGCTCTGGGCATTCAACATCTTATACAGAGGACAGCATCAAAAAAATATGAGACAGAATTTGTCAGGCTTCAACTACCATTTAGTAGAGTAAAGTACCCGTCGGACAAAAATGATCGCAACGGTCACCAGTTTCTGTGGCTACTGCATACTAGGGGATGTGTGGCCAGCACAATACCCAGCCGCCTTTACTTTATCGCAACTAATGTTGGGTACCCGACCGGGCTGGGCAGACTCAGGGACACCCTCGAGTCCAAAGAAAAAACCCCAGTCATATGCGCTGCCACTTGGCCGAGGTGCCCCAAATTGCAAACTGGAATGTTACTAGAATATTAGAACTTGCAAAGACCATGCTGCAGTGCACAAGGCATTGAGAAAAGAAGGGGGAAAGGAGAGAAATAGGGAGACCAAGAAAGAGATAAGAGGACAACATCTTAGTATCTAGGTGATACCATAAGACGGGCTGAGACATAAGTAGGCCTAAGGTATAGATGAAGATAATATGCGTGTCGCTTGTCCCAATGGTCTAATTATAGGCTATAGACTAAGACTCATCCATGATAGTATAGGCCTATGAACTTTTTTGTTATATAAATGATAGTATTAAAAAAATCATCAAGCATGGCAATTATTAGACAGGAAACTTCTGTACAGCTATAAATAATGTACATTGAATCATTGTATTGTTGTTGAATGAAAACTTTCATTTGTTGAGGAGAAATTAAATATTATTTTAATATGAACCTTTTTCTTCAAAGTATTTTCCTACTTTTCATTATATTTTGAAATTATTCTGTTTTTCTGTATTTAAAATGTATTTATGATTGTCATCACAATTATCACAAATTTGTGCTTCATAATCCTGTGATATATGCTCCCAGCTCTTTGTATTATAAAAATATTTCTACTATAGACAATCAACAACTTATATATATATATATAATATATATGTAATATTTGTTGCGTGACTTTTCATTTGATGAAAAAATATTCACATACAATGACGTATCATTCTGGTGATATTTATTGTGATTTATGTTGTGATGTTTCATATTTTAACAGATTCTATAGGGCCTAATTGACCAGTTTTTCTTTCAAAAAGACATGCAGAGTTATTTTGTTATTTAATTATTTTCTCAAGTTTTTCTTTTATTACATGGGTAACTTTTTCTTCAAAAGTATGTTAGTAAATTTATTTCAAAATCTAATAAAATGATAAGACATGTAGTTAAAATATACAAATATAGACTTCATTGGCGTACACATACATAATATGTTCCAAATTAGTAAAAAAGGAGGGTTCTCTTCTATATAAGAAACATCCTGGCTATATTCAAATTATCAATGCTGCTCCCCGGTTCCCATCTGCAAATGCCCTTGGCCTAATAATAGAAACGGCATATCTAACAATATTCCCTCTTACAATGTTATATTCCTATAGGTCAGAAAAAAATACTTTTTTTTTCTATTATTTGTACAACGCCAATCAACTTTTTATTTTACGTTCCTTCCAAATTCATAGCTAGATAGAACATTGAAACTAATTAACACCAAGTTGCATTGCAAGTCATTTTATATTGACAGTAAATTTTATTTACTTAATTCCCTTAACCAAAAATATTGTGCACTGGCATTTTTTTGTAAATAAAAAATAAAAAAAATATATTTCATAACAGCACATCAAATTTGGCCCAGCATTAGCCCACTAATTTTCACAAGCCTCTAAAGTAGAGTAGATTTAATCAGCCTCATGTGTAAAAACCTTTTAGATTAGTCAAGAAGATGTGAATGATGGAGACCAAGAAAGTAAGAATTGTGTCTCCGTGAAGCGATCTGTATAGGAAAAGAAGATCATTTTTATTTTTGAATAATATTCATATATTTATATATTTATATTTGTCTATTTATATTTCTGTCACGTGTCCGTAATGTCACGTGTCATTTGCTGATAATAAAGTGCTCTTTATAAACATTCATTTTGTGTGGATCTTTGTCTCTGATTTCATTTAGTGTAATATGAGTGTAATATGATTTTCTTATCATATAGGCTATAGTCTAGTTCAAACAAAGATGTTTGTCCTTTATGGCGGAAGATTTATGTTTTTGGTCTTACCTTTTAATAATCATGTATAGGGACTAGGCCTAGCAATCAGTTTTTCTTATGAGCATAATTGTTAGAGAACATGGCTCCTTGATGTCTTGAAATATACGGGAATACCATTATAAAAATTCTATAACTTTTTTTTACCACCTTAAAACTATTTTTCTGCAAGCCAACCATACCTAAAATACAAGTGATAAAAAATTACAACATTTCCAGAAGATGGAGGATGTGAAGTCTATAATAATGTAAGCAAAAACAATTTAAGGGTTTGTATGGAGCAACGGCTTCTTGCTTGTATCATTGTAGTTTTAAAAAAAAGGAGAAAAAAAATGCTAATTAGTAGAAATTATTGACATTCAAGAACAATGATCCAAGCTTATTTACAATATTGCCTTTATCTACTTTATATACACAGTATTTTAATAGAAATCATTTTTGCTTGGAACTAGATCTATAACTTACAACATACAACAATGAACGTCTATAATTCTAAAAGAATAAATATAATCAGACATATTTAGAATTATAACAATATTTTATTAATGGCTCACAGAGTTTTCACTCATTTTAAGTGACAAATTTGAATAAATTGTGAGGCTAATTTAGTTCTTGAAAACATCACCGGGTATTTCATTGCAATATGGACAACAGCAAGTAACAAACAAGGAATAACAGTGGCGTAGGCTGGATTGACTTATGACTTATATGTTTACAGACGTTCCTTCCAGATACAATAGTATTACGTCCCCTAGGCCCTAAACTCCAGCAGGGCGGCGGGGATTGGTCGACGGAAAGGCTAGAGTCCGGTCCGATTAGCTAACAGTCCGATGAACTAACCACAGGTCATCACAAAATAGTAAGAGGGGCAAAAAGTGCTTGGTGGGCAAGTTGAGGGGGCAAATAGTGCAAAGTGGGGTGGGAGAGGCGAAAGGTTGTCAAAGCGAGTAGTTAATGGATTTGAGCATTTGCTGGTGGCATAGTCACAATTAGGCCTACATCAAGTCATATAACTGGTCATTGATGAGTATATGTATTGTTTATAAGCTAACACTTAGCTTAAATCATAGCTGAAAACTTTTTTGTTCTGCCTTTTTTTCAGATCTTCTAAGAATTCTTTCACTTTTTTGTCAATGGTAAATCTCTCCGTTTTATTTTTTTCTATGAAATGTTGCAGCCCAAAAGTAGAACTGTTTCCTAACAAACTGTCCTGGTTAGCGATCTCCTGTAGCTGGCGTCTAGTCTTCATGGTTGGTAGACAAAACGCTGTGCTCACCTCTGGTGTTTGTGGCGGTATCGGCTGTTTGCTCTTCGCAGATCTTGTGGTGCCTCTAGAGCTGGACTGCCTGCGAGAAGATCCTTTGGTAGTGTGAGGCCTTCTGGAGCTTTCGCGAGCCGTGGAAGTGTCGCTGATGTAATAGTTGACATGCACGTCTTTAGCTGGTACCACAGTGGTGTACCAATGCGGGGGGATCGCATCCAGTCTAAGACTCTTCAACATAGCGTTGATCCTTGACCTTCTGCTCACAGGCGCAGATTTTGGAGCCGCCGGGCGGGGTTTGACTGACGGCGCAATGTATGCGATATCTGACTCTGTGTCCAAAACATCACTTTGCCTGCTACTGGTGGTATCAGAGTCGTCAAAAAATGGACTAGGCCTGTTATCCTTTGGCATTCTCACAGATAAAGATTTTGACCCTTTAGACTTGGTCTTAATCTCGAGATCGGTGGAAGTCGTAGACGATTCGGAATCCGAAAAAACGGATTCCGGCCTTTTCACTGGCGCAGATGTTGCTTGCAATGGCGCATTCAACGATGTAGTCAACTGCTGGGATGGGGCTTTTCTCTCCATTCCTTTCAATAGATTTGTGGAGCTTGATGATCTTTGTTGCAACATAAATTTCTTTAGTTCTAAAATTTCGGCTTGCCGATTAAGTTGTTGTCGATACTTTTCTCTAGATATGATACCTGTAAATCGTCAGAAGATAGTTAAGAAAAATAGATAAAGATATATATTTAAACTAGGTTATGTCAATAGGTCTATTAAATATTACTAATTGACATAAGAGGACCTAGCTTAGTGACTAGTAGGCTAATATAAAAAAATATTTTTGCCCAATTAATAGCTTATGTTAGATTGTCAAAAACGAAGAGTTCATAGTGTTTGTTATTTTTGAAAACATTCTTTATTCCCTCCATTTCATGACCTTTAAACTTTTCAAGTGTAGGCCTAACTCTAGGAAAGAGCAGAAAGGACAGACCAGAGTGTAGACAGCTACAGTAAACATAATGCTTGCTGTCAACCTTCCATACTCACTAATATCAAACGTTAGGTCCTGGTCAAGTCGATCGTTCTCAAAATAAACATCGCTGTGGTCCACACGAAGCAGATTAGACTGACCCCGGCGCCGCAACATACTGGCGTTTGCCATGACCAGTGTTCCTAGATAGGGACTGCTGTACAATCTGCAGAAAGGACAGTAAATACAAACTATCAATATCATTGAGAGAGAGAGAGAGTTTATTTAGCAATTATTTGAAGAAATATGTATTCTGACGGGAGAGGTAGAGAGTTATATTTATTAGAGCCGGTATGCACATTATTTATTTAAATCAGTCACAATGCTCATCAGATTTTATTTGTAATTAAACTTTATTCTTTTGATTTCAAATATTGTTGCGCGACTTGTAGACAATTCAAAAATCAATACTAAGCATAATGCAAGCATTTAGATTGGCAGACATGTATATGTAGGCCTCTCTCTCTCTCTCTCTCTCTCTCTCTCTCTCTCTCTATATATATATATATATACATTTTATATATATATTTAGGCCCTATGTGTTTTTACTCGCGTAGTTTCTGATCTCCCATCGGGCGCCTCACACAGGTGGCGGATAGGGCAATACCCACCAGATATGGTAGTTACTGGGGAAATCTAATACCCAAGGCGGAGCAAAATCAAAACCTGCTGTCACGCAGGAAGTGGGTGGAACCACAAAGGCTGGGGTATCTTTCTGTTACAAAAACGCCAACGAGAAAAACTTAAGACATTTCTTAGGCCGACGATCATCATCTCCACCAGGACCACCACCGTAATAAAAACATGGACTGTACATGCGATCTAAGAGAAGGGTAGGCCTAATAATGTGCTAGTAGCGGCTGAGATGGGTAACTATAACATCACCATACTAGGACTTAGCGAAGCGAGATGAATTGTTTGTGGACAGAAGAGACTAGTCTCAGGAGAGATTCTCTTATTCTCAGGTCACAAGCGCGATGATGCACTACACACTCAGGGTGGGGCCTTCATGTTATCTAACCCGGCCCAAGAGCACTCATTGGATGGGAGGAGGCACGTGAACCTAGAATCCACACAGCATATAGGCTTTAAACCAATAACATAGATAGTGAATAATGATCGTGCTCTATCATCTTTTTTTTTAATTGAACTTAGTGAACACTTTATACAGGTACACATATTTTATTATAAATTGACTTACGAAACAATGTTATATTTATTTTTTATATTAGGCAGAGAGTTTAATGGAAAAAAGGTTAACAAAGAAAATGTGGTTGCCGAAAGTAAACATGTTCGATAAACAACTATTTTAAAAAGCTTAGGCTACTACTTTATTTTTTAAGTTAGTCTAGGCTTAGTTGTCTTTTTTGTTTTTACTTTAAATTTATACTATCTTTCATTGAACGTAAGCTTTGCTAATAGCTTTTAAAATAAACTTTATTTTTTTTTTCTGCGTAAATGATATAATAATATTACGTATTGACTCCTCAGAATTATATAAAAAAAGGTTATGAAGGAAATGTCATGTATTTAACTATAGCGGGCATAAAAAAAAAACAACTGTAAAATTGTAACATTATGCGGTAGTTTGTTATGTATTAAAACAAAACTAGTAATGAAAAAAAAATACAAGTACCATACTTACATAAACTTTGGACAAAATATATTGATTTTGAAATTTTAATCTTGTATTCAAATTTTATTTTATCCATATGAACCAGCCTAAACTGTCTAAACATTTTAATATGAAAATCTCGAAAAAAAATTATAAATTTGCTAGCTGTCTGTCCATAATGGACATAGAATTAACTAATTTAAAGAGAAGTTTGGCACATATAAAAAATATTAATTAACATCTTATTGTTCTTATCGAGATTCGTATTTGCACAAAACACACCATCTACTGTGAGGATTCAATACACTTGTCATGTGACCAAATGAACAGTTAGCTATGTTAATACAACAATAGCTGTAAATGTAGCCGTAAATAGAACAATCCATGGATATGATCTTACCCAATGTTTCAAAATACAAGATTTACAACAAATTGATTTATACTACATGTAAATTTACAGAAAAACAAATTATTGAGACACTTGAATACAATACTTTAAACAATAGTCACTGAATCTTTTTTTTTTAGCAGTCTTATACTTCAAACAAATAATGTAATTCCTGTTTGATAAAAAAATAACGTTAACTCCCAAAACCATTTAGATCGATGCCAGACAACATTTTAATTCCCAGATTAACAAAATATTATTTACAAATATGAAAACTACAACAATACAATCAGACAAGATTGGTTATCGAATTTTACAAAAATGTTGTTCGAGGGAAATACATCTAAATAAGTATAAGAGTCTAAAAAGTGTATGAAACTTTAGAAACAGCCAAAACTAGGACTATAAGTGCTTCTCGTCGCTGTCAATATATCATGTTCAAACCAATGACGAGATAACGAACAAATGTTAACAACATATTACGCGAGGATGGTTCAAATCATCTCTGAAAAACAGGACCAAAGACATTCAATGAAACTCCATAGACTGCTTCTGACAGTAAATTGTTAGTGCACTAATTGTGATCCCATGGCATTCGTTGTCAAATCACCAAAATTGTGGACTTTTCCCTCGTGCAACGGCGTCTCCACAGTATTAAAAGAAGCAGAAGAGTGATTTAAGAAGGGATTTAGTTGACAAAATTCAAATGTAACCGGAAGGGGGAGATAGGAGGTAAGCAAAGCAGTCCTTTTTGTTTTCATTCCTTAACATAATATATTACAATGTACAGTTATTATATACTTATTATAGACCCTATGATATAAAAGATAGGAACGTGTGTCAGGATGTTGAAACGTTTCCTACATATTGTAACATCGATTTTAAACTTAAAACGAACGTAATTATTTTGTTTAAATTAATTTGTTTTTTTTCACCCTTACCTTCATTTTAATTACAGTCAGATTCGAACAATCTCAAATATCAATCGCAATTAGTAACTGAATTCTTTGACAAATTAATAACATATAATACACACACATAGACATAACACAACGTATCGGTCTGTGTAACACTGTCGCATACTAAACTATGACAACGTATTAACGATTTCAAACGCTACAGCTGTTTTACTTGTCGCTCCGGTATAAGCATGCTGAGATTATCAAATCATAACAAAACTATTAAAAAAGCAGTGAAGTGTTTTGGATTTCTATGTAAGAGAGAATGTTTTTGTGCATGTGTTAGTGTAATTAAGTGAAAACGTCCTTACAGAATAGCTATTGATAGCTGGCGTGGATTTTAGAATTAAAGCCATTGATTTTACACATAGCTGCACTAGAATCGCATACAAGCAAGTATGTGAATACATGTCGTAAGAAAATAGGTGTTAATAATGGAATGATATAGGAAAATAACTGAACAAAATGATATTTTTGAAAAATCAATATTATTTTTTTTTTATAAGAAAATTATAAATCATTGGTCGAGAAAATGTACAAAGATAAACAAGTAAAGTCTAATCAAAGATATAAATCTATGGAGTTAATAAATAAATAGAAAACAAAGTGAAGACAACTATAACTCACTATTATTAAGAGTATTCAAATGCTGGTTATGCTCATTATGGGATAAAGAAAAAACACAGAAAGCTTTATTCCGATGTTTCCACCGCCTATAGAGAAAACAGTCTGAGATTTGGGTTCGGTCTAGTGATAGATGTACACATGTGGTCTAGTGATAGATTCGAAGTGCGGTCTGTTGATACATCTGGGGTGTGGTGTAAAGATAGGTCTAGGGTGTGTTTTAGTGATGTATTTGAAATTTGTTCTATTAACTGATAAGGGGTGTAGACTAGCAGGATTGAAGATGTGAAAAAGTAATATATTTCTGGCGTGGTCTTGTGATAATCTGTACATTTCGTATTGTGATATAATGTTGATGAGGTCCAATTTTAGAGATTGTAGTGTTGATTAAGAGCTAGAAAGTGAGTTCGGCTTATTAAAAGATTACCAATTAAAATGTAACCATTACAAAATTCATTTGCTGTGGTATAAAAAGAGTCTTTTTGAGGATATCTTATAGAGGTCGGAATAACTAAACAAGCATCTGTGTAATTTATTTCCTTCGTTTTAACCATCATAAATCATAAGTTAAAAAAAAGTTTCACTATTAAAAGACAATTTATTTGCCAATATCCGAATATCTATTAAAACAGCCCCTTCACGTTACTTTGTACGTCATCGGCATACATAAAAATTTCTTAGTGAAGTTAGTGGAACCATTTGACTTTCTGACTGACGGCTTGCTCGTCTATGCGTTTTAAATTTCTTCTTCCACTTCATTGAATGGAACAGGGCCAGTGGACGTCACACTGAAGATTGAAATCCGAAGTAATTGATGAGCCAGTGATCCGTGCTTGTCTTTTATTGGGCTAGGATCAAACACACCGCCCCATAAACAAATCGTTTTTCGTTCTTTCGTCTGCATGTATTTTGTGCACAGGGTACCCACATGCAGCATAATGGTAGCAAGGGGTGCGGAGGGAGAGCCAAGTCTCGGTGAAAGCTGTAAAAATATACATATTTTTTTTTAGAAGACAGTTCTGGAAATGTCATCTGATATGCGCACACAGTACTAAAGCCTCATGTCACCACACACACACAAGCACCTTATTTCAAATACGCTTTATTATAATGGCCTTTGCAACGCCGCTGTATTGTGTGCTTGTTTTTCGCTTTATGTTTAACAAAGTTGTAGACAGGCTATCAATAGATTTAATGGACCGTGTTAGTGCAACAGCGTGTTGGGGGAAATATTTGGTGTTAGCTACGTCAGATTCCAAGGAAATATAAAAGCTTAACGCGTTACAATCGCCCCCCTTTCTACATGTAGTCTACTATATAGAAGATTCAGTGGGGTAAAAATATTGCCCTTAGAACTGGAGTTGAATCTGGCGTCTATCTAGAATGTTATCTTTATTTTATTAAGCAGCTTACCACATAGAGGTTATAGAGGTAAACGCAGGATGGTGTGTAGAAATTATGTCTTGTAGAACCGTACGGAA
This sequence comes from Anisus vortex, assembly GCA_949126835.1. Classification (NCBI taxonomy): domain Eukaryota; kingdom Metazoa; phylum Mollusca; class Gastropoda; family Planorbidae; genus Anisus; species Anisus vortex. Next base: position 31,803,292 of record OX421497.1, on the reverse strand, counting down.
TTGCCCGAACCGGGCTTTTAATGGTGCTGGATCTTTGTAGAGCCTGGTACCCGGATCTAGCCCCTAGTTTTTACTGGATTTGAATAAAGAATCAATCAATAATTAATAATAGGCCTACTTGTTATCTTACCAAAATAAACAACATAACTAGCGTGTTACTAGTATCAAATTTGGACACTTACATTTAATAATATGGCGATAAAAAAATCCGTTTTGACATTGTTAGTAATATAAAACTTTACATTTTACTGTCAAAAAATGATAATCACTTAAAAGTAATCCTAATCCTTAAAAAAAATATTTCAAAATTCATAATGATGATTTGTTCTCGGGACTGGAAGGTGATTGGTACTTTGATGAGTACCTGAAATTAGTTGGGGTAAAGTAAGGGCGACTGGGCACTGTGCTGGCCTCACAATCTGGTAAACGCTGCTTCACCGGCCATATAGATCAATTTGGTCTGACCGGATAATTACATCAATATCACTGGTGTTTTTTTTTTTTTTTTAAATCGCTATGTAAAACAACAACAACTTCAACAACACCTCGGCATGCCTTAAGTTTTCGCTCTATGTTTTCAGAATACAATAGTAAATGGGTACTAGAAAGTTAGTGTTATTACGTAATGTTAAACAACTATTTATCCAACTGTACACACATTATCTGGACGCCATAATTAAAAACAATTTAAAAACTCTAAATGAATTATCGATACAATTCTTAATACCGTATAAAAACTATTTAAACATACATATTAAAGTTTAATTATTTAGTTGAGCAGGTCATAAAAGAAAAAAATTCTGGTTGTCTTTTATTTCAACACCGCGCGCTGTTTCTAAGGATACAGTTTGATCAACCAACAATGGCAGACCTGATCGACAGGAAAAGTGTGAGATGGACAGGTTATGAACTGATGATGCCAGAAAGCGGGCTCATCAAGGTAGCCTCCTGTTGGAATTACCTGTAAAAGAAACTTGCAGTTCATCGGTGTGAATTAGGATAAAGCTTTTATTTTCCTTATACGTTTTACAAGACGTTCCTTCTAGATAAAAGATTAATACGTCCACTAGAACCAAAACTCCTACTAGATAGAAAACATAGGTTGTCAACCTTTTTAGGCTCACCACCCCCTTTACAATTATTTTCCGCTCACCTCTCCCCCCCCCCTAACGTTTTTTTTAGCGCCCACTCCTCCCACCCTTCTGGACGTTAAAGGGTCTATATAGTTTCCGCATTTTTTTTTTAAGCCGACTAGATTTGTGTGCTTATTTATTATCTTTAACACAACTGAAAAGGAAACATATTGTAATAATTAATAGATCAACAAATGATCTAAACAAGAGCTTAGCAAAATCAATATTAATGTAAATCGTTTGCCTGGTGTGTTGCTAGTAGTTTGTCTATGTTTGTTTTAATTTTGGTTGCAAAATACTTAGGTCTCCACGCTTCACTATTTGCAGCTTGTTTTTCTTTGTCTTCCTTTTTTTTTTTGACAGCCAAATGGTATTAGCATAAAATCCAATTTCCACAAAAGAGGGTGATAAGAATGCGATACAAAATTATTGCCGAAACTCACACACCTAGAAAAACTGGTTGATTATCTCCCAAAGAATCTCAAATGCTTTTCAACTCGAGCACCGAATTCAAGTCTCATACATTATATTATTATTTAAACAGTCATTTTGCTAACCAACGCACCTCTGTGTGCAGTAGCCAAAGCTTGTAGTCCCCGTCAATGAACAATGAACAATATTTATGTTGTCACATAGGCCTAGTACATAGATCCAATAAAAACATAGACAAAGTCATAACAAGAAAATTATAAAATTGACAAACAATAAAAAAAACTATATCGAGACATTAATAGTAATTCCGATATTAATAATAATAAAAATGAAAATAAATTAATTTAAGTATCAATGCAAAGCTCTCTAAAAAAATAATTTAATGCATTACTTATTCGTGAACTGCTGTAATATTGTAGTGGGCGATACAGGGAATCACTTTTAGTAACTAGATTTTAACAGTTGTCACACAATAGACAACCAATACATCAATCCAATATACGCCATACCATCGCCGCTGGAGAAATTTGTTTTACACTAAAAAGTCTTCTAGTACAAGTAGTCTAATAGATTTTTATATTATTTATTAGTTTTTCAAAATGGCCAAATTTTCCCTTTTTTTTTACTCAAATCAACCCAAGTTAAAAGTAAAGCTTAATTGTCTGGTAGCGTGGACTCATCCAGTTACAAAGAAAATTGTGATGTCTTGAGATAATCTCAAAATCAGGGTTTGGCAATCAAAGGCACGCGTGCCAAACTTGGCACGCAGAGCGATTTCAATGGCACTCTAGAGACCTTCCATGAGGAAAACTGTCTGTTGAAGCCGATGTTTTTGAATGACATAGCGATACATTTCAGTGAGTTGAAATTGCATTTACAAGGACCACTGGAATGGATTTTTTTAGATTGAAACTAGACATATCTTGCCGTGATATCAATTTCAATAAATTTAACTACATGTACATCCCTATATTCAGGAATGTATTAAGATAGATAGTTGGTGGAGAAATATTGGCGATTTTAAAATGGAGCAAGTTGAATTTTAAACATTTAGAAAATGGGCATCCAAATGTGCCCATTTGCGGAAACAATCTGGAAGGAAACTGCTTAGGAAAGTCATCTGCTTTTCTCAACTGATTGACATTCGTTCCTTTACTTTCAGCTTTTGGTTCAACTTACACATGAGAACAGATTTTATCGCACATCAACGCTGTTTTAAGCATACAAAGAGGTTACCTACACTTGACCGGTCATTACTTGATATAGACTAATTACATTTAAACGAGTTTTTATGCTCATCTTCTTTAATTAAACAAAAGTATAATTAATTCTAAAACACATTTATTTGTATTATTAATTTAGAAATATAAGACTTATTTAATAGCACTATATTATGTCATTTCTGTAATTATAAATGTTTAAAATATAAACTCCTTAAATGGACAAACAATTATTAATGCAGTAAATGTTTATTTACAAATGTTTAACGTAAATTATTTTAATCCTCTAATAATAAAATTTTGTTATGGTTATGAATACCATAATGTTGAATTTATATAAAGAAATAATAATTAGTCAGTAAATTTTGCTATATTACAAACCAGAACTTGTTTAGTATCACTATTGAATCAATATGTACCATTTTTAAATTAAAGGGAGTTAATTAATCCGTTTCATTTGAGCTAATATTTATTATTTTTAATGTTTCTTTTTTTAATGTTCCTGTTATGACACAATAAATGACTTACAATTAATAACTTTGCAATGATCAAACTGTAAAAAGTATTTGTAAATTATATAAATATATATGAATAAAGAGATTATACGTATATTTTCAAACATTACATTAACTACCCAGTTTGTACGATTACTATCTATCTTTTCCGCTTGACGATAGTATTGAACTCTAATGTATATATCCTTAAAGCATTAAAGGACATCCCAGTAAAACTGAGATCAAAATATCATTAATATTAGCAAATGTTAGGGCGACAGGGATCGGTAGGTGGCAGGGATAGATCCCGAGTGATGTCTGTTGACAGTCCGGTGAACCAACCACAGGACGAGCCGGCCGCACACCATACTTGTCTAATACTGACACCTACTTGTTCAAAAAGTAATTGCGATTCCTATTTCTTATTAGTATAATAATATGTATGCCTACTGTTGTGGGATATCCTATATTTAGCAGCACTTGCGTTTAGATATTTAGCAGCACTTGCTATTTACATCCAAAAACGAATCTATTCAAATAGCTGAGGTGTTCAAATTATGTCCGGTACGCTTGTACCGCCCACTTGGCCTTCACCAATCGCCCCCGGGAACGTCAGCGCCCCCCAAAGCTTCTCACCACCGACCGGGGGGCGATAACGCCCCCGTTGAGAACTTATGAGATAGAAGATTATTACTTCCACCAGGCACAAAACTCCTGCAGTGCGGAGGGATCGATCGGCGACACGGATCGAACCCGCGACCTATCAGTTGACAGTCCGGTGAACCAACAGCAGGACCAGCCGGGACTGGGATAAGTGATAACGCTGAGATTATTGCATCAGACATTGAACGCTGGAAAATGTTGACCGTCCTTTACGATTTACGATGCGAAACAGACCATAGAACTTTAACTTTGTTGATTTTTTTATGGACATCGACATGTATTGTCATGCAAAACTGCGCGAATCGATGGGAAGCAAGGTTCGGTGATGGATCTGTTCTAAACCGGGTACCCAGGATACCCAGTACTGGAACAGGTTTGATAAGATGTGGTTCATTTAATTCAAGATAAAAATAATTTAAAAAACCATCAAACAAACAGCGTACATTTTGGATTAAGGGTAGGGGAGCCAGTAGAGAGCTCAAGATGTTATTATCCATTTAAAAGGTGCACGTCATAATGTAATTTTATCTTATATATTACAGTCGCTCCTTCTATATCCGTGGTCAGAGCTATTAAACATTCCGGATTATAAATTGCCGAAGAAGCTTCTTTTTGGCAAGCACGTGGTAAAAGAAGAACCCGCGAGCCCCCCCCCCCCCCCCCACACACACAAAAAGAGATTAAAGATGGTCTGAAATCAGACCTTGGAAAACACTAGCAGCTGACTGAAACAAGTGGCGAGATGCTATATCGTCCGGGGCACAATTGACAGACAGAAACAGAACTTCCAGTTCTGAACAAAAACGTTCGAAAAGAAAAAAAAACAGGCAAGCCTGCAAAGCGCTGCCTAACCCCACAGCCACACCATGTGCATGCGATACTTGCAAAAAAAGGCTTTCAGGGCCCATATAGGACTAATAGACCACCAGAGAAGCCACAAAGACGAACACCAAACGCACAAGTAATAAGTATCAAAAATAGAGTAAACTTTTCTTTTTAATTGACTAAGTAATTTGTTTTCTTGTTGTTTTTTTAAAGTGCCATTAGTAAAAAAAAAAACAATACTAAATATCCAAACTTTCATCCTTTTGTAGTATGTATGTAGCAAAATTGACTTTTAAAAACATTAAATATGATTAAAATAGTTAATAAAAATGACATTTATTTGTATAGCGCTGCCAACAAGCATAATGCAAGCTCAGAGCGCATTTAACATACAACTCAGAACACGGATACAATCTATAGGCTAAAAGATAAAAAACTAAATAATGATTCAAAACTTTACAAACATGGAACAAATCAAACAACCAAAACAAAATAACCGACCTAACATATAAGTAAGACAGTAGGGCTCAAAGCATGTTAATTAAGATAAATATTGAAATAAGGAGTTTTTAAGTTCTTTTTGAAGGAATCAATGGAGCTTGTTTGCCTGAGTTGAATGGGAAGTAGATTCCACACCTTCGGACCAGAGACCGAGAAGGCTCTAAGGCCAACGGTCGTCAGAGAGAAACGGGGCTCTTCCAGAAGCGATGAGTTGGCAGAACGAAGTGTTCTTTGAGGGACATATGGTGTGATGAGTTCTTTGAGATAGGACGGAAACTCGTCATTAAAAAGCACTGAGGACAAAGTAGCGCCACTTTATACTCAATTCTGGCTTTCACGGGGAGCCAATGGAGCGAGCGAAGAAGGGCGGTTCCCGAGTCTCGCCTTGATTTGCGCATGACCAAGCGCGCAGTACTGGTCTGTATTTTCTGTAGCCTGGCGATTTTGTCTTCGGGCAGGCCGACTAGCAGGGAGTTACAATAGTCGATACGGGAAAGTATCAGAGCGACTGCCAGTGTCTTTGCAGAATCAATGGACAAATAGGGACGTATTTGGCCCAGTCTACGCAACTGTAGATATAGACCTCTGCACATATGAGATGGTCGAAGGACAGCGTGGGATCCAGTAAAACACCAAGATTCTTCACTTTGTTAACAAAAGGCACCTGGCAGTTTTATCAGTCAAACCAGAAGTATCTTTTCGTTACCAATTAGCTGTTAACTTTTTCAATGCTTAATAATATACCTAATAAGTCGAAGATAATAAAAAATGTTAAAGAAAAATTGTAAATTATATTATAAATGATTAACATGGTTGTGTTTCTTTTCCATCTTTTATTTCCCCCATTTATTTGAAACCCAACATGGTAGAACTAAACTTTCAAATTGTATGGTAAATGTCCAGCTTTTTATTAACGAACTGTAATTTATAGTAAATATAGGAATAAGTAGCTTGCTGAAAATGTAATGTGGATCTTACAATTGGAGCCCGATTTAGGCTAGTTACTGGACGTAACCGGGTTCTGGGTTCTGGAAAAAATTGAGGTTACTCGCGTAGGCCTAGGGATGTTAATACCTTTTTTTTTCTTTAAATCAGGTAGAGCTCTTACACCCCCTCTTCCAAAAGATCTGGGAAGAGGAGCAAGTCCCAACAGAGTGAAAAGAGGGACTACTCATTAAACTCCCTAAGAAAGGAAACTTGAGCTCCTGCTCTAACTATAGAGGAATTACCCTACTATCAATCCCAGGAAAGGTGTTCAACAGGATTCTGCTTGGCAGAATGCAAGATGCTGTTGATATGAAGCTGCGAGATCAACAAGCTGGTTTCCGATAGGATAGATCCTGCACTGACCAAATAGCTACACTGCGCATCATCCTGGAGCAGTCGCTCGAGTGGAATTCCCCCTATATGTCAACTTTATTGACTATGAAAAGGCTTTTGACAGCGTAGACAGGGAATCACTTTGGAGGCTGCTAAGACACTATGGGGTCCCTACAAAAAATACCTCTATAATTAAGAATTCTTATGAAGGATTGACATGCAGAGTGATCCATAGAGGCCACCCAACAGAGGCATTCCAAGTACGGACAGGAGTGAGACAAGGTTGTTTACTGTCGCCATTTCTGTTTCTGCTAGCGATAGACTGGGTAATGAGAACATCAACATCAGATAAGCGTAATGGCATCCAGTGGGCGCTATGGTCACAACTAGACGATCTAGATTTTGCGGATGACCTGGCATTACTTGCACATACTCAGCAACAGATGCAGGAAAAGACCAACCTCGTGACAGAAAACTCCACTCGCCTTGGCCTTAACATTCACAAAGGGAAGACCAAGTTCTTTAAGGTCAACGCAGAAAACACATCGCCTATCTCTCTCAATGGTGAAGCGCTAGAAGAAACTGAAGAATTCACCTATCTAGGCAGCATCGTCAATAAGAAGGGTGGAACCGACGCCGATGTAAGGGCAAGAATCGGCAAGGCCAGGACAGCCTTCCTCCAACTTAAGAATATCTGGAGCTTAAGAGAAATATCCCTGAAAACAAAGATCAAGATCTTCAACTCAAATGTGAAGTCTGTCTTACTCTTTGGTGCTGAAACGTGGAGGACCACAGCTACCAACACCAAGAAGATCCAGACTTTCATAAACTCATGTCTCAGGAAAATTTTGCATATACGCTGGCCGGACATGATCAGTAACGATAAACTCTGGAGTCGCAGAGGTCAACGGGCAGCCGATCTGGAGATCATGCAAAAAAGATGGAGATGGTTGGGGCACACCTCCGAAAACAAGCTTCCAACATTACCAGACAGTCTCTATCGTGGAACCCCCAAGGGAAGAGGAAGAGGGGCCGACCTCGTAACAGCTGGCGACGTGACCTGGATGCCGACGTCAAGAGATCAGGTCATTCTTGTGGACTATTGGAAAGACTCGCTCGGGACCGGGATGGCTGGAGAGCCCTTGTTGGTGGCCTATGCCCCGAGAGGGGTAGTAGGCACAAGTAAGTAAGTAAGTAAATCAGGTTTTAAACTAGATTTCGGTTCTCCCCTTCCTCCCCCCCCCCCCCCGATGTCACAGGCCGGTAAAAGTGTGCGAAGTTGTATGTCTATTTGAAAAATAATTAAATGTTAATCAGTGTTTGCAGGGCATTCAAATAGTTGATTTGTGGGAATACAATGATTTTTGTACACTTGACCATAAAATTATTTCACTTACTTAATCCTGTATATAAAAAAAACTTTACCATAAAATTCTTTAGAACTAAGACATCGTGGGCTAATTGATTACCTTGCAATAAAGCCGATAGTAGCTTTCAATTGCGATAATCAAATTAAAAATTTCCGATTATCGTTGACCATATTATTAAGAAGCACAAGCGTGCCAACTTTAAATTGTTTATATTCTACTAAGCTATTTTAATAAACTTCAGTCTAATATGAAAGACATATTAAATTAGCAACACACCGCGGACCTAGACTTGTATAATAATGTATTGATCTATCAGAAAATGTTTCGCGTAGCACAAATCAAAATAATATGTATTTAACATTGATTTAACAATATCGTTATTAATAGGCCTAAAGCACATATTGGGTGTTAAGCCGAAATGTTCAGGGTCACAGTGAAAACCTACTTATGCGTCTTCATTGCAATTCTTAGTTGAATTTATTGTTGTTGTTTTTTTTTTGTTTTTTTTGTGTTGCTTTTAATTTTCTTCCATAACAAAGTCAAGCTTAGTCAAACGCATTTTTTTTGTTTTTGTTATTATTTACATGTGTCAGTTTAATGCCAATCATAACTTAAGCGTCTGGGGAGGTCGACGCCTCCGTTCCCCCTCCCTTCCCCTTCCTCTAGTTACTACGCCTTAAAAGATAATTGCGGCTACGATTGTATGTGGCTTAAGTTCTAGACTTGCATTTCGAATAGATTTGTAAAGAAGTTTTTTTTTTTGTTTTTTTTTTTTTGCTTTTTTAGAAACCCATTCCATGTCTGAATGTCAATAGGAAGAGATTTATTTTATATGACTTTAACCTTGCACATAGAATAATAAGAAGGTTTTGTTTTTTTCTCAATGTCTGTTAGTGTGGTTTTTTTATTAGGTTTTTGTTTTGCACTTGTATGTTAGAAGTTTTCTGACTGTTTGTTTCCCTTTAGTAATATTTCAGCTATGCTAAAACGGGCGTTTTTATTGCCGCTTCATTTGTTGACATTAACTTTAACTTGACATCCCCACCCCTCCCACCACTCTCATACATTTCAATCTATTTGTCTGTAGGTCTATCCGTGTGTAAGAGAAACACATTATTAAGCCAATATAAACTAGAAGGATAATCTACAAAAAGTTTAATCTGATTTAATTAAAATATTTATCGTCAGTATTTTTTGACTGGGTGTAACTCCAAAAAAAAAACATGCCCACAAATAACGTCAAACTGTGAAGGGAGGACCGTTTTTCGTCACGCCCGGCGACGTACAAGGTAGGGGGTACGTGTGACGTCACATAATTGGTATTTTAAATGAACTATTAAAATGTTGTAATACTATATTTAGTTAAAAGTCAGTGACACGTTCTTATGTCGACTGTGCGTTGAATAGTCTTGGGAGGGGGGGAAGTCACGTGATGAGGGTCGTCCCCGAGTCTATCTAGCTCCGTGATACACGTTGCACCGATTGGCCATTTTTAAATATTACAAAAGGAGGCTAAGCATTTCGCTGGCCACACCATGTCCTTGAATGCCGTAAAGGCTAATAAAACTCTGTTCATGTGTGCAACGTGATGATCTTTAATTTGTACTGTATTGTAATTATAATTTTTCTTGACATATACTATATATATATGTAAACTATACGAAACGAATTGGAGTTGTAGATATGATGAAACTATACAACTAAAGGCCTATCTTATTACTTAGTTGTTTGATTTCATTAACTACGGTGTTTACAAAAAAAAAAAAAATTTACATACATTGGCAGCGAGACTTATTTTAAATAAAATTACTGTGCAAAAAAAAAATTGTAATATAAAGATAGATTAATACTTTTATAAAAACAAATAATATGCCTATTATAATGACGTGCCAGTGAGTTCTTTTTTATTTTAAAATTTTTGGAGGTTAAGGTGAACTAATTTTAAAAATAGGTTAATGTGTGGCGTCAAACTAAGACCAGTAGCCTATATTATTGTTTTTTTTTCTTGAAGATATGCGCCAAGAATTGGGACGGGTAACAAATTACGTCATTGGCAGATTTATAGATTAAGCCTATAGAAGAAAATCGATATAATCCATGAATCCTGTTTGTTTAATTGGCGATTATGTTCATATAATTTCTTTATGACTGCCAGCTAGCAACAGGCCCGATCGTACTTAAAGACATTAATTTTAAAACAAGAAACCTTATGCTAGAATATACGGAAACCAGCGACGCGTTACTTGGAAGTTATACGGACCAGTGCCGATCATGTTCGACAACCGTGTCATCTACACAGTTGATAGTTTAGATTGAGAGCGCTTTATATCATGACTTATCTCCCTTGGTTCGAAATGATATAAAGCACTATTTTTTTTCTTAATGATTTAAATTTTATTAGTTCAAAAAAAAAAAAGATTCGCCATTGTTAAATAATGTATATGTTTCAGTTTGAAAAATATTAAAATAAATGTTAATACATAATATGACCTATCTAGCTAATGTTATATAGTTGGCCTACGTGGACCATCGGACGTGCTTTAAAGGTGAAACCGAAGAAAGTTGAGAATATTAATAATCTGCTTGTTGTCATTATGGTCCATAACGTAACAACAATTACCAGTTACAAAGGTAACCAACTTAATGCTCAGATTTATATTTCTTATATAGCCACAATATTTTATATCATCAATAGCTGTAGTTAGTACGTTGTAAAACAACAACACATGAAGTCCGCAGTATGTATTAAAAAGTTGTGAATTTTATTTCAGAAATAAAATTATAATATTCAGAAATATTTTTTTTACTATTAAAAGTGTGTATTATTTGCAAAGATAAAAACTTCTGCAAAACGGGATATTTGGCTATGGCGAATGTCCAATGCGATTTCCGTATAGGCTCTAATGTTTAATTGTATGCATAATGTATGCGACAGCGTGGTCGAGTTTCAGCGCGTTCTGCTTGCCAACTCGGAGGTGTTGGGTTTGAATCCAGATTTAAAGACTGGCTTCCCCTCCTCCCCCCGGGAATCTGGGGAGTGGGTGTGTTTCCGAGTCTACATGACATGTGTTGGGGCAACCGTGTGCTTTTCACACATTCCCCTAGTATGTACAAGAAAACTTGTGGAAGCTTCTTCACTAAGCCCAATAACTAACTGCATCCTTGTATTCATATTCATATTACATATAATATATAGGGAGCCTGTTACCACACAGACCTATATAAATATTTTATTTCTAGACTATTTTAGAGACAATGTTTCAATATCCAACCCTGTGTTATAAAAAAATCATTTTAATAAGTAGGCTATCAGATAAACATGATTAAAAACAATATTTGTTAAAACCTTGCAATAGTAGCCTCGAACAACTGCCTACTGGAAAATAATGTTTGGTACAACCCTGGCCCATACATGTTTACATAGGCTAGACATTTACATACACAATAAATGACAATTGAAAAAGAAAAACAACAACAAGAAAATAACTTTTTATAACTCTTAAAAGTTACCTGGCTAACTCTTCTTGTTTCTTTATGTCGGTTTTACGCCAGGGTATCAGTCTCAAAACACAGCAGTCATCAGAGATGATTTTAAAAAATCAGAACCAACATATTGACGTTTCGAATAATCAACATATTGACATCTTAATCGATCACCAGATGAACACCTCAAACAATCAGCACCATCTCAAACAAAAAACATGATCGAGAGATCGACTTCGCTAATAATATTTTTCAACCTTAAGAATCGATACGTATTTGTGCCGTAGCGTGTATCGCATACAGCTTTAAATCAAGCTATGAAACACTCGCATTAAACACACCATAAAATAGTCAGGAGCGGTTTAAAAATCTAATGAAGCCTAGATATATCTATAATTGGTATCACAGTGATACTTGAATTGAAAACATGGATTTAGGTAACAACTACTGTAAGACTTGTCATACGAAGAGAACAACAACAAAAAAAAAAGAAAAAGAGAGCCGCCCTGTGTGTGTTGTTGTTTTTTTTTTCTTCAATGCTAATCCCTAATTAAAGAATATTTGCGTAACAAAGAGTCCGGATTAATCCACCAATGCAACATGATCGAGCAAGATGTCTTGATTTGTATAGACACGAACAACATTACCCCCGCCCCTATTCCCTCCCCCCCCCCCTTTTTAGGACGGATACAACACAGACAGCTGGGGGGAGAGGGGATCGCTTGTTTTAGATTACAAAGTGTGTGTTCACACGTGTGTGTGTGTGTGTGTATGTGTGTGTGCTTGTGGTAGAGACGAGGGCATGGTTTGAATCGTAACGTTTATAATACTATTGCAACACACAAAAAATCGTTACGGAAATTCTTTTTGTCTTTCTACCTGTGATTAGTCTATACCCTTTTCTTTACCAGGTAGTTCTATTACGATACACGACCCCCCTCCCCCACCTTTCCAGTGACACAAGAACAAATGCCAGAACATGCGTATCGACTTTAAAATAGTTATAGCGCGCCACGGATCGAAATCGAGGTTAAGTGTCAAAGGTCTAATATCATTCCCTGATGTTCGTTTTTTCACGTAACGATTTCCTTATTACTGCAAACTGATTTTTAATTATAGCTTCACTCTGTGGGTCGATCCTATTTGTAGCATCTACACAGCAAATGCGAGCATGTTTTGAAATTGACCTCAAGCGTTGACCAGTGTCCGAGCTGGTGAAAAAACAAAGACCCTTCTACCCCGCCCCATTTTTTCCCAACAGAAATAAGTGTGTGGAGGGTGGAGGGGGGGCGAAAGGCTTAATTATTACCACAAATAGGCCCTAGTAGTGTTTACATAAGAAAATGTTTACATTTGTTCATAATTAAATTTAACAAGTATTTCTTAAATGTTTTTTTAAGTGGTACTAATGAAATAAATATCTATGTATTTAAATAATGACTTAAAGTTTTGTATGTTTGTGAGAATATCAAGTTTTGAATTTAAACATTTAATGTATATATTTGTGACCCTACTACTAGCCTATATAACATCTTGAGCCTCCATTTTTTAATGAAATTTTTCGTTTCCAAACTGTCCATGCAGTCCCACATCTCCTTCATCACCAAAATCTGCTTCTTCCATCTGCGTCGTATTGCCGCCATACGTTGTTATCTCACCAAGGAGGCTTGTGTTAAGCTCATCATCTCTCTCCTCTTTTCCCGCTTGGACTAGTGCAATTCGCTCTTGGCTGGTCTCACGGCCTCCTCCCTTCAAGGACTCCAACGTATCCAGAACTGCGCAGCCCGACTAGTTCTCAAGAAGAAGTCAAATAATATCACTCCTCTGCCCCGATTTCTGCACTGGCTTCCCATCAACAACCGGATCTCATATAAGCTTTGCTATAAGTGCCTGAATAACTGTGCCCCGGATTACCTTCGCTCTTCTCTGGAGCTCTACACCCAGTCCCGCCCACTTCGTTCAGCTTCTGAATCGCTTTCTCTGCGGTACCCTCGTGTGAGGCTAGTGTCCGCAGGTGAACGTTCATTTTTCTACGCAGGACCGTCCTCTTGGAATCACCTCCCACTACAGCTTCGTCTGAGCACTAGCTATGACACCTTCAGGAGCCGGCTGAAGACTCACCTATTTCGTCAGCAGAATTAGCGTATTATTACATATTTCGTTGTATGTATTCTGTAACTGTCGTCAGCGCATAGAACTGTCACCAACGGGATATGCGCTATGTAAGCACCGTTATTATTATTATTAATAATAATGTTATTAGTAATGTTTGATCATTTTTTATTATTATAAACGCCCCCTTTAAGTTCAGAGTTGCCTAAGGGGGCGTCATAAATGACGTTTGGGTCAAATTGTAATCCCTTTTCCCCCTCATCGTCACAAGTCGTTTAAAAAAAACTTCACACCTCCCCACCCTCCCTTTTTCTACCAATAAGACGTCACGAAGAGACATGTTTGACGTTTGGTCTGTTTTTCTGTATGGGTGTGAATGTTGGAAAATAGATTATTAAAGAAACAAGGAAAAGATTGGAGGCAGTAGAAATGTGGTTTCTAAGAAAGATGATGAGAATATCATGGACTTATAAGAAAACAAATGCTGAGGTGTTAACAACAGCATGTGCCACATGATCACTCATCAAAAACTATAAGGTACAGACAAATGAAATTCTTAGGACACGTCTGTAGGAAAAATGGAATAGAAAGACTAGCTTTGTGTGGGAAGATATCTGGTAGGAGAGACTGAAGAAGACAAAGAATAACATACATGGTAAGCCTGAACGAATGGGCAACAGACAATAGCGTAAGCAGTAACGACTTCCGTGAAACAGCTAACAACTGAGAGAAATGGAGAGTCATGATCACCGATGTTTGTTCCAGACCTGGTACCTGATGATGACGATGACATCACGAAACTCTACGATCCTTCCGAAGAACCCCCCCCCCCCCCCCCCAAAAAAAAAAAAAAACTCCAATAAAAAAAAGTTACATGTTTTTATTTCCTGCTATTGTCATTGAATTAATTACAATAAACAATACAATTATTGTAGTTTATGAAGTGACTCATGTTAAAGTGGAAAATTTCATTAGGTGCGGGACGTCATTTATGTACAGCCCCCCCTAAATTTATTTAGTCGTGGTCTTAAAATTAAAAAAATGTTCCTACTTTTACAAATGGGGTTAGATCTAATTAAAATTAGCATGATAATAATAATAACACATAAAAACTTACTATCTCAATATAAAATATTGACGTGTTTTTAGAACTGTTTCAAAAATACTTTTTTTTACTTTGTTTTTATTTGAGACCCTAGTTAAGGGGTCAGCAACCTTTTGCTAACAGTGTGCCAACAGCCTAAAAGTCAACCTGTTGTATTATACTTTTCAAAACAAATTATTATTATATGACAATTAAATAAACTCCGTAGCAAGACTAAGGCCAAAAGAAAAGAAGATTTTTTATAGAGAAAATTGTTAAAGCGTTTTATATTTAATACAAAATTAACGTGTTTGTCATTATCATCCTTTTTATTTGCATTTATATGAAATACAATATTTTATTACTAATCTATCACATTTATGGTAATTATTGTCTTAACATTATCTTTTAAGATGTTAATTAGGATGAGGAACCAATACTTTTTAAATTATATTTTGATCTCAGTTTAACTGAGAAGTCTTTTATTCATTTCCGGTAGGAGGCGCGGCGGAGTTTGATCTCCTTGCCCCTCCTTGGGGCCTACTAGGCATCGTATAGTTTTTGAGAGCCGTAGCTCGGGGGGTGGGGTAACTCAGACCTCCTACACAGTTGTGAAAAATCTAATCGCACAAGGCGGAGAAGATCTACACATTGTGTGAGGAAGCCAGAGTGATCGAACTTAGCCAAAAGGCCGAGAAGCGATAATGTATTATATCCCCTAGTTATATTAAGTGAACTTTCGTTAAGCGGAATAAATACGTCGTAATTATACCAACTGGGTAGTTAATGTAGTATTTGAAAATATACTTATAATTACTTTAGTTATATATTATTTCTAATAATTTTAAATACGTTTTACAGTTTCATCATTTTAAAGGTATACATTTTAAGCGATGTATTACTATATAAAAAAAATATTTAGAAATAGTATCGCAAATAAAACGGGTTTATTATCTCCCTTTAATTAAAAACGTTTCCACATTTGATTCAATAGTGATACCAAACAAGTTATGTTTTGTAATATAACAAATATTACTGACTAACTATTATTTCTTTATATAAATCCAACATTATGGTATTCATTACAAGATTTAATTATTAAAGAATTTAAACAAAATACGTTAAACAGTTGTAAATACACATTTCACGCATGATGTATTTGTCTATTTAAGGAGTTTATAATTGAAACATTTATAATTACATAAATTATATAATATAGTTCTTTTGAATAAGTCTCTTATATCTATAAAATTAATAACACAAATAAATTTGTTTTAGAATTACTTATATTTATGTTTAATTAAAGAAGATAAGCATAAAAATTATTGAGCGGTCAAGTGTAGGTGACCTCTTTGTATGTTTAAAACAGCTTTCATGTGCGATAAAATCTGTTCACAAGTGTAAGTTAAACCAAACGCTGAAAGTACAAGAGCGAATGCCTAGGAGTTCAGAAAAGCAAATAACTGTCCTAAGCAGATTCCTTCTAGATTTTTTTCGCAAATGGACACATTGGAATGCCCATTACTTAAATGTTCACAATTCAATATGCTGCATTTAAAAATCGCCAAAATCCCTCCACTTAAAAAAGGATAAACTTCTAAGAAAGTTGTAGTCTAGTAAGATCAAACCAGTTAGGCTTGATGTAACATGAAAATATTAGTCCATCAATTTGAAAGTCTTGCTTTTGATTAAAAAACTCTGCTTTGAGTGCTTCAATGCACTTCTGAAAAAGCCCAACTATCTATCTTAATATAATAAAATATGCCTTAATATGGTGATGTACATGTCGTTCAATGTTTTCAAATATAGTTCCAATGCAAATCCATTCCCGTAGTCTTTGTAATGTGAAATGTGTCGCTATGTCATTCAGAAACATCGGCTTCAACAGTCAGTTTTTCTAATTCAGAACCGGAAAATGTTGTTGTTATTTAATCAACAAGAAACCCATCTTGAAGGTCTCTCGAGTGCCATTGAAAATCGCTCTGCGTGCCAAGTTTGGCACACGTGCCTTAGGTTGACGATCCCTACCCTAGACCTCTAACAGTAAAATATTTTGTTGTTTTGTAATTTTACTTATTTTATTCTCAGTAGCCAACGCCCCTAAAGAGGTTCATTAATACAACATTCCTAGTTTGGTATTTTGAAAGAAAATACATTATATTGCAAAAATGGGGAGCGGCAGATCACATGATTAGTTAAAAAAAAACCAGTCAATAAACTTACTAAACCAAATCGCACTGCCATCAATCAAACTACACTTGTCCAAACATTTCATTTACGACGCCTAAAGGTGGGGAAGGTTTATGTATGCAGGGAGCGTGTAGGGCTAGAGAGTGTAGGGTTAATTAATGAACTTACAGGTGACCCTAGGACCTGGCCTTATCTTTATGATTAGTGTTTCATTAAGTCTGGAGAATTCTGTGCGATGTTATTGCTGATATAGAGTCTAATTGAAAAGAAAACAGACTGGACGTGTGAGATTACTTTAAAGACATTGAACTCATGTTTGGTATGTAGCGTGTATTTTCATTTCGTTAGGGCCGAATTATTTTAGACTTTGAAAAAAATAGCCGTAATAGGCCTATGGCCTAATGCAATATAATATTTATAATACAATATTTTTTAAAGTAGTCTCGACTGGCCAAATTGATCCATAAGCCGTAAAGCAGTGTTCATCAGTTTATTTTGCCAAGGCATAAACCCTATATGTAGGCCTATAACATGTATATATATAGCCTATATATATATGCCTACTACCGATTGTGTGGCCCACTGATCTATAAACAATGTCCAGCCATATTTACTTTTAATTTATAATATACACGTAATATGACAACCTATATAATAGAATATTACCGTGACATAATATAGACATTATACGCTAATAATAGTATTATTAATAAGATATACCAGTAGGCTACAATATCATAATAATCGGCTTCAAATAAATGTAATAGGGCCTAGTATAAAAATAGACTTACAATAAATAAATATATATATAGAATCTATTAACCTTGTAGACCAATATAATTTACTACAATAAAATGCAATAAAATAATAATATAATAAAAAATAAAATAGCTACTATTTTTGTCCAAGTTATCATATGCAAATTGTCATATAAATGGAAGCTAAATTAATTTAGCAGCCTGTGTATTTTTTTTTAACGAAACCGAAAACAAAAAATAGCTAGTTGAGATACAAATACACACGTGCACACTAACATAACAGTAGTCCTATAAAAACACAACAAACACACACACGCACGCAAACACAGACACACACGCTAACATTTTATTTACATACACATGTTTTATGAAAAACAAAATAAGGCGAAAATAAACTAACTGTTGACTAGAAAGAGCTCTCTAATATTTAGAACAACGAAAGTTTTCACTTCGCTCCGCTCTCCCATGTGAGAGAGTGAGGAAGGTCGAGAGACGAAAACAAACTGTATCGGCTGCTGGTGTACTCAGTTTGTAGGCCATGGATTAGGAATAATAGTTCATTGTTTCGCTAGTGCTATTATGACAGTAAACATAAAAACTTGTTTCTCATTTAACAAGGTGAGATTGCACTGAATTCGGTTGTTTCTTATTGGACTATACATCTATATTTTTAAGACGTTTTTAATGTGTCTGTTTTAATTTTAGTAACTAGATCTAGATAGTCGATATCTTATTATCTAGATCTAGAATTCTAGAGTTAGTAGGCTACTTTTTTTTTACTAATTAAATTTGAGTAGCCTAACTGATAATTTAAGTAATTGGGACTAGGTATTAAGTAATTTTAAACGTTTAGCGAGTTTAGCCGTTTACTGTTACTGTGTGACGTTTGAGTTAATTTAGTTAACTAATAACACCGTGTATCACTCATAATTAGTCATAATTCATAACATTAGTCATTAGGATTAGGTTAGGCCTACCTACTAAGACTAAGACTAATTAATGGCTACTTATCAGGTGCATGAAAGGTAGGTAGGCCTATATGTCCTATGCAGCTATGGCGCGCTATTCCATTTAAGTTCGTTTTTAGAGCTTGGTTTAACATAAAAAAATAAATAGTAATAATAATATTTAAAATAGCCTAATCATTTGATCATGCCATGTATACTGTTTTTCGTGAAGCAAAATCAGGACCATTGAATCAGGTAGGCTAACGAATTAAAATGTGAAATTTTAATTGTCTTTAAAACAATTTCAATGAATTATATTCTGTTGTTCAATCTTAGCCATTTAATTCTTTCTAAACTTAAAAAAAAAAGAAAGCTTGTAATCTTTGACCATATTTGTATAGAAATGCTTAGACTATATATTTCGCCTTTAATGTTTCCTTGACTATAACCCTTGGAATAACTAACTGGTTAGGTTACCACTTGTCTTGTCTAAAGGCAATGGAAATTTCCTGGAACTTGTATCACAGTATCAATGCAGGGCAGATCATCTACAACATATGATCACATACATTTATTAACATAATTTACATAATAGGCTGATTTATGATTAAAATGTGTAAATGAGATTGTCAAGTGTAATACAGCAGTAACTTCAGCAATCAGGTTTTATTGAAATGATTGATGAGAATAAGTATTTGCTATTTCAGTACTTATATTCTCTCTATTTTTATCTATTGTTCTTTTTGTAATTTTCATATTTTCCCATTACACCTTAGTATAAAAGAGAAGGAAGACAGTGACAGAAGTTGACTAGCGGTTGTTTGTCCTAAAGTCAGGATGCTTCATTAATTACTCCAGTTTGTATTACTACCTATCAACATGAAGAGGAAAATGTTCAATTAGAGAGATTCAATTTTGCTGTCAATATTTTTGGATTTAAAAGAAAACCTGTTTGCAATAGTTGATTAAGAACCATGTCAGACAACATTATGTTTCACGGACCAACCTTCATTCTTATGTTGCTGTATTTCTTGGTGGTAAGAATTGTTTTGCTCATTTATTTCAATTGTAGTTAAAATTCAGTTTAGTTCAAACTAACAAATCTATTTCAATGATTAGATAATACTTTTTGAGTTCCTTATTGACTTGGCTTCTACTATAAAATAAACTAATATCATATAAACCCAAGTGTTGTAACAAATGAATAATAACAAAAAGTATATTTGTTTGGTAAGTTTGTCCGTGTGTGTGTTATTATATCTTACAAGTATTCCTAACTGTACAAGTTATTAATTTTTTTGATTAAATAAGATTGTTATTTTTTTTATTGACAACTAGAAATTAAATGGAGAGTCGTTGTAAAGCAAAGAAACTCCTAAATAGAAACATATTAAATATTCTATATCATGAATAACTAGTCACTTTAGAGCTGTATGAGGAAGATAAGGCTTTGAGTATAAAATGTATTTACACAAGAAATGTAAAGGAATGCATTTTGCTAAACAACTTTTAATTGTTATGTAGTTGTGTGCTTTGGTAGTTTATTTAAGTTAAAAGAAATTTTTTTTTTTTTATAATTTTGCATTTTCTCATCAGCCTTAATTTCTATTTAAACAAATATTGTCACCCCCTCCTCCCCTTCCTTTTCAAAACTACTTTGTCTCTTAGTCAATTTTCCCATTGAGTCATTAACAACTTTAAAAAATCCTGTTTCAACTTCCTGTTGTTTTTGTTTTTTTTTCTGTTTGGTGAAACAGTTTTAAGTTTTGAACTCCGTTGGTCCTGTCTATTCTTTTGGTTGTTGACTGCATTTGTCATGATTCTTAAACATCAATACGACAGTAGATTGTAGTGTTTCTTTCAATGGGAATGGCTGACTCTTTTCTTTCTGTCTAGTTTGTTTGTTATCATCCTCCCCCCAAAAAAGTCTTTCTTGACATATTTCTCTATTTCTTGTGAAGTCTAAAATGCATTACCCCGTATGAGCGTAGGACGCAATAGTCTTTTTTTATAGAAGGAGCGTCTGTAAATGTATACGATAAGATAAGAATATGAAGGTGTCAGGGTAATGCGATTCAGAAGGAAAAAAAAATATTGCATTCAGTTCATAAGCTTACTTGCAGTTTGTTTGGAACTAAGTCTGTATGTTTATTAGAAACGTCAGCTCTCTCTATTTCACACTGCATGACACATGTCTCGAAATAACTAAATTTTCTGCTAACTGGTGGCTCTGTCTAGGTCGATCGTTTATTGCCGTCGTTGTCATTGCTAGAAACGATGGTTAATTATAACATAAACTTCAATGCTTTTGTTTTACGTTTGATATGTCACTAAGTATTATCATGATAATAAAACGCTCTTAGAATTATTTCTATTAGTATTACGTGACATTTATACGTAAGACGCAGGCCTACATTTAGAAATCTAAGTAGGTCTAAGCCTCAAAACGGCCATGTCCGATGGCTTATCCAGTTTTTACCTCTTTTAAAAAAAAATCAAAGCGAAATTTAAATCCGATCTGTAGGACTGTAACACCCAAACCACTTCAAGTCTAGTGTGAAAACCTATTTATTAATTTCAATTACCGTAGCCATTTTCATCGCTGAGAGAATGATGCTAACAATAGATCTAGACCTATTTTGTTTCAGCTTTCATTAACTTTAAAAAATACTGGATAATAAAGGCACTAAGTAGCGATCCGCTATTTACTCACACTAAAAATAATGTATTTAAGACTCCCACTAAGTTTTTTTCAGTTTTATTTCAATAGGAAAATACTTGAATCATAAACCACGGTTAACAAAGAACTAAGTTTTTTTTATGATCCCTTACATCCTGAAACCCTTGTATGTTTTCTCGGTGTTTATGAGTTTATCTCCGACCTAGTCTTCTGCATAAAACATTAATCATCTAGGTCTAGGTCGACTCTAGGTCAACGTTCATAAAATTGAAACCATTGAAACTATATTCCACATCACTGATACACTCATCCTCGACTATTAATTACGCTATTCTTTTTGGAGGTTTTCTTCGGCGGTTCAAATTTTGTTGAACTTTAGGGGATTTTCAGTTGATGTTGTTTGCTAAGAATACCCTCGAATATGCTTTTGTATTCATTTATGTAATTAAATAGCTTAGATAGGTAAAGGATACGTGTTTTCCCATTCTTTCATTTTATTTGAGACCTTTGACCCCCCCTGTTCTTAGAGTCCTGGTTAGAAAAGGTCTTAAGGGAAGACACATTTTGAAAACCATTGAAAAAGATCTTAGGGGTTTGAAGTTCTTTTATAGGAAACCATTTCCCACTTCCACACTCCCCCTCCTATTTTAAAGTTCGCGTCTTCCGTCCACTCGAGTTGAGCACTTCAGCAAGAGACGAGACGCTGTTGGTGACACGTGTGTTTTATGTTGATGGATATTTTTACCATGTTTTCTTTGTGTATGTATCTGTCCATGTATCTTGTGTTTGTATTAGTCTTTGTATATGCAGGTAATATGTAGTTGTGTTTGTATCAGTCTTTGTATCTGCGGGTAATATGTATCTGTGTGTTGTATCAGTCTTTGTATCTGCGGGTAATATGTATTTGTGTTTGTATCAGTCTTTGTATCTGCGGGTAATATGTATCTGTGTTTGTATCAGTCTTTGTATCTGCGGGTAATATGTATCTGTGTTTGTATCAGTCTTTATATCTGCGGGTAATATGTATCTGTGTTTGTATCAGTCTTTGTATCTGCGGGTAATATGTATCTGTGTTTGTATCAGTCTTTGTATCTGCGGGTAATATGTATCTGTGTTTGTATCAGTCTTTGTATCTGCGGGTAATATGTATCTGTGTTTGTATCAGTCCTTGTATCTGCGGGTAATATGTATCTGTGTTTGTATCAGTCTTGGTATCTGTGGGTAATATGTATCTGTGTTTGTATCAGTCCTTGTATCTGCGGGTAATATGTATCTGTGTTTGTATCAGTCTTGGTATCTGCGGGTAATATGTATCTGTGTTTGTATCAGTCCTTGTATCTGCGGGTAATATGTATCTGTGTTTGTATCAGTCTTGGTATCTGCGGGTAATATGTATCTGTGTTTGTATCAGTCCTTGTATCTGCGGGTAATATGTATCTGTGTTTGTATCAGTCTTGGTATCTGCGGGTAATATGAGTCTGATTTCGTGATTGTGTTTATGATTCTTTGTGTCCATATACCTGTGACTGTGTTTATGGACATACCCATTATTGTAAGAATTCCCCATTGCGAAAATAGACATGCCAACTCTTATTCGTTTATTGTATGAATGTGTGAGTCCATTTATCTAACCGAGCAACCCATGACTTGTTTCATTCTTGTTGCACCCTCACTACTTCCTCCCTGTCAATCGCTACACATAAAATGATGACACCATCATACATTTCTTAAACTTGACACCCTCTTCCGTTTGTCGTCCCTCACATCACTCATATCCCAATCGTAATAACATACCATAGCTAACCTGTAAGTTTGATATTATAATCTATATATATATATATATATATACGAAATGACTCATTCGTTACGCCCCCCCCCCCTCCACCCTATCACGGTAAATCGGTGGCGTTTTCCACTGTTCCAGGATGTCAAGTTAGCAGGGCACATAATGCAATTTAGGGGAGAGATAGTGGTGTACACTTGTACCTTGAGTCGATGATTTATATCCAAACTTTCTATAACAAACACCAAAGACTATATATAATAAGATGGTCCGCTTGCTTTAATATTTCTGCTAAATGACTTCTTATCTTATATACTACAGACGCTCCTTCTATAAAGAAGATTATTGCGTCCTACGCTCATCCGTGGTCCGCATCTCAGTCTTGCAAATTTATTAATGTTTTAAATGATGTTAAGTTACTGGTTTTCCTGGTTTGTTTAGGCAACCCATTCCATGCCCAAATGCCACTCGGGAAGAATATGCATCTATGCATTTGTTCTCGCATAAGGGATAAGGAAAGTGTTTTTCTCTTTATGTTTTTCTGAGCATTGCAACATGCTGTTATTGGGTTAGAGTTTAGTGTCATATGTATTATTATTACTTAACTTTTTGCCTTTCTGTCCTCTAGTGTTTCTAGGTTTAGTGATATGACTAATGATGTTACTCTTGTTAGTTGGGAATATTCGCTAGTTATAAACCCTGCCACTCTTCTTTGAATTTGTTCTAATTTTTTAAATGTTTTCTTTAGTTGACGGGTCCCATACAGATGATGCATATTCTAGTATAGGCCTAACTAATGTGAGATAGCATTTTAGTTTTGATATTCTTATCACATTTGTACAAAAAAATTCTTTTCATGAATCCGAATGTTTTGTTTGATTCCCTTTTGAACTGTGCATTTCCATTTTATTTAATCGCTATGGTTATCTCAATGAAAACAATAATTAAAATCGAACGTAGGAGACAGCGGAAACATTTAGGCACAATGTAGGAGCATAGAAGTCATTTACGACAGCGTTATTGGCTATCTAAAAATAGAGCATGAAGTCAATCTTATTATAAAGTCTTTGCAAACGCAAATAAATCCACAAAAAATTAAGATCTTGAGACGCGTCCAGCGCGGCTATCTGCACTTTTTTTTTCTACTTCTTGGTCTTGTTAGTCATAATCTTCTTTGCCGTTTATAGAAACTTTATCAATAGCCTTTTCGCAGGTCTGACATTTAATGTAGATATTGTGATGACGACGTGTTGAGTGAGACCTAGCTCTCTAGGTAATAATGAACATGCGAAAACATTAATATATCGTCCGCGCCTTACCCCCCCCCCTTGCCCCCCCTCCCATGTAACACCCTGTTGGTAATTAACCCTCAATTAGGGGACTATGTGTTCAAATCAGTAGTATTAACGCTTCAGTATCTGGTCTATTGTATCTAAACATCTCAACGCTTCAGTGTTACACCTCAACGCTTCAGTATCTGGTCTATTGTATCTATACATCTCAACGCTTCAGTATCTAGTCTATTGTATCTATACATCTCAACGCTTCAGTATCTGGTCTATTGTATCTAAACATCTCAACGCTTCAGTGTTACACCTCAACGCTTCAGTATCTGGTGTATTGTATCTATACATCTCAACGCTTCAGTATCTAGTCTATTGTATCTATACATCTCAACGCTTCAGTATCTGGTCTATTGTATCTATACATCTCAACGCTTCAGTATCTGGTCTATTGTATCTATACATCTCAACGCTTCAGTATCTGGTCTATTGTATCTATACATCTCAACGCTTCAGTATCTGGTCTATTGTATCTATACATCTCAACGCTTCAGTATCTGGTCTATTGTATCTACACATCTAAACGCTTCAGTATCTGGTCTATTGTATCTATACATCTAAACGCTTCAGTATCTGGTCTATTGTATCTATACATCTTAACGCTTCAGTATCTGGTCTATTGTATCTATACATCTTAACGCTTCAGTATCTGGTCTATTGTATCTATACATCTTAACGCTTCAGTATCTGGTCTATTGTATCTATACATCTAAACGCTTCAGTATCTGGTCTATTGTGTCTATACATCTTAACGCTTCACTATCTGGTCTATTGAATCTATACATCTAAACGCTTCAGTATCTGGTCTATTGTGTCTATACATCTTAACGCTTCACTATCTGGTCTATTGTATCTACACATCTTAACGCTTCAGTATCTGGTCTATTGTATCTACACATCTCAACGCTTCAGTATCTAGTCTATTGTATCTATACATCTTAACGCTTTAGTATCTGGTCTATTGTATCTATACATCTAAACGCTTCAGTATCTGGTCTATTGTATCTACACATCTTAACGCTTCAGTGTCTGGTCTATTGTATCTATACATCTAAACGCTTCAGTATCTGGTCTATTGTATCTACACATCTTAACGCTTCAGTGTCTGGTCTATTGTATCTACACGTCTTAACGCTTCAGTATCTCGTCTATTGTATCTATACATCTCAACGCTTCAGTATCTGGTCTATTGTATCTATACATCTCAACGCTTCAGTATCTGGTCTATTGTATCTATACATCTGAACGCTTTACTATCTGGTGTATTGTATCTACACATCTTAACGCTTCAGTATCTGGTCTATTGTATCTACACATCTCAACGCTTCAGTATCTAGTCTATTGTATCTATACATCTTAACGCTTCAGTATCTGGTCTATTGTATCTATACATCTAAACGCTTCAGTATCTGGTCTATTGTATCTACACATCTTAACGCTTCAGTATCTCGTCTATTGTATCTACACATCTTAGTATAGTACCCTTCGAAAAATAATTGATCATAGGGCCGGTGAAGCAGAGCTCGCCAGTTTCTGTGGCTACGGGATACTAGGTGATTGTGTGGCCAGCACAATGTGCAGCCGCCTTTACCTTACCCAAACTAATGTCAAAGCTGTGTAGACTCAGGGACACCTTCCAGACACGTGAAAAAAATCCTAGCCTTCTCCAGGATTCGAAACCAGAACCTTCGTAACGCAAGTCGAACGCGCTGCCGCTCGTCCACCGTGCCCCATATCTACACATCTTAACGGTTTTGAAAAAAACAACAACACCATATTATTAAAAAAATAAAATAAAACGAGACGTAGTTGGATTTAAAGTTGACAATGAATCGGTATGCTACGAGACGGAGGTGTTAACTGTTTTAGAAACATTTGATCCAGAGGCTAATGGTTTATGACGGTCAGTGGGTTTCTGGCATATAAACGTATTCTAGAACGCCAGTATTATTGATTACACACACAACACACAAAACAACATCAACAGTTAACAACAAGCCATGGCTTTGTATTGAATCAGGGTCCCAATCCGCCAGTCGGCTATGTTAGTGGGCATCAGGTTATATTGCTGGCGTACATTACAGTTGTTGAGATTATTACGTCACTATTTCCACATAAAAGTAAAATGAAGATACTGTAGAACTGTGCTTACAGGCAGGCCCCACGAGAGGGGGGTACAGCCGATGCGCCGTACCGGGGCCCATAAGAGCTTAGGGGGCCCAAGAATATTAAATTTTAAAATTAAATTGGCATTTACTCAAGTAATAGCTTTAAAGTGTTTATTATTTGATCTCAGAATAACTGAGATTTATGTTAACATATTATTTTATCCCAAACAAATGAAGCAACCGATGAGCCATTAAAGTTAAGCGGAAGGGATACGTAGAAAATCATACAAACTGGGTAGTTATTGTAATGTTTTAAAATATACATATACATTCTTTAGTCATAAAATATTTATATAATTTTTCACTATCTTGTGTAATTTGATCATTTTAGAGTTGTAAGCCATTTTATTTCTAAAAGGAAACAAATAAGAAACATATTATAAATATTAATGTAAAGAAAAAAGGGTTAATTATCTCCCTTCAATTAAATTATCCAAATTTGATGCTAATAATACCAAACGAGTTAATTGTTTTAATATAACTATTTTACTTCTGAAAATGCTCATCTATCTTAATTGGCCTTAAATTAGGGAAAGAGTTAAATGTTTGGAAATTGATTTCACGGAAAGATATGCCCAGTTTCAATGTAAATCCATTCCAGTGGTCTAACAGGTCAAGTGCTTTTGGCCCCAGTCTTGTAAATGTAAGTTTAACTCATATAACACGTGGTCGCCATGTCATTCAGAAAAATTGGCTTCAACAGTCAGTTCTCTTCATTCAATAATGGATTTTTTTTCTTTAATATACATCTTAATTGCTTTCAAACAAGAAACGAATCTATCCAAGACTTTACCTATACTCCGTGTGACTTTCTTCTAGAAGAGACGTGAGAAACTATACAATTGACTATCTTAACAATAAATTCAATCACAGATCGCAAGACCAATGATGGGATCTTTGCATACAAACATTCCTGAACTAAAACAGTTGACGTCCAGTGTGATATCCATGTAGTTCGCCATGCAGCACCAAATAATTACACTGACATACGTTGTTTTCACAAAATTCTTGGAGGTCTCTCGCGTGCCACTGAAAATCGTTCTGCGTGCCAAGTCTGGCACGCGTGCCTTAGGCTGCCGAACCCTAGTGTACCTGACCATTTAGTTAAATATTCAAAGAAGCCTCTAGTTGTAATATAGGGCCTAATTATCTTCGATAGCATTTAGGATATCTTTTTATTATTTTTCTTATCTTATCTTGTCTTGTCTCCATAGACACTTACTAATATAGACCTATGAACCTTACAGCCTTACAGTTATCCCTGTTAGCTTAGTAGCCTATATATACTCTATGTCGCTGCATACTGCATACTAGTATGGCAGTCAAAGCTAGTTAGTCGATCCTTGTACACTTTAATGATTTCCTGTGCGGTAGCCAAGAGGGGAGATTGAAGGTATAATAATTTTAGACAAATGTATTGAACAGTACACTCTGTACGAGGATCCAACGGTGGTAGTTGAGATAAAGAAGGGCAGATTGAGGTGGGCAGGCCACTTGGAAAGAATGACAGATGGCAGCGCAGCCAGAACAGCACATCACCAGAGACCAAGAGGAAAGAGGCTTAGGGGCAGACCAAGACAAAGATGGCTCGAGGCTGTAGAGTCAGATCTAAAAAATCTTGGTGTGCGGGCTTGGCGAAGGAAGGCCCCGGATAGGCCCGAATGGAAGGAGGTGGTGGAGCAGGCCAAAGCCCTACATGGGCTGTAGCGCCATAGGGATGGATGGATGGATGGTATTGAAAATTTAAAACACCTTTTTCTTTGTCATTTAACAAAATGTATTTCGGGAAGAGTCTGTATAAAAAAAAAATTATGTCTCCGCTGTATTGCCACAGCAGATCTATCCTTACATTTGGCTACACAACATACATTACTGGTGAATATTTACAACTGACAAAAGTAACACCAATAGTAAAATGACTAAACCTAGAAACACTAGAGGACATAAATTACATCTTTGTAATATTATTTGCAAGATCAATAGGCCTACTGAAGCGGGGGAACAATTACAATAATTTAAACTAAGAACTATAATATGTACTTCATTAATCTTAATTAAATTATTTTTGTAATAGACCTGTACGGCTGTGATTGAAATGATTACTCTAATGGTAAATGGTAACACTTATGACAGCTTCACAAAATGGTCCCCAGACCTTGTAAAAAGATTCCTGATTTTTCAAACGTATGTAATACAAATAAATCATCTAGATATGACTAGTGTTAGAAAAAAAAAGTGGGGCGGGGGTGGGGGCCCAGAAAAGATCTTGTACCGGCATCTTTTTTTTCTCTCGAGGGCTCTGCTTATAGGACGTAATAGATGGTGGCCTGGTGGGGGATAAAGTGCACGTAGGGGACATAGTGCACAGTAAAGTTGTGGGGGGGGGGGGGATGGGGTAGCAGGCAAATTTTGAGGTAATACACAATTGAAAAGGAAATCTGTTTGCCGAGGCTTGAGGCTCCCACCCCCGCCCTCCTTCCCCAACCTGTGGTTAGCCACGCCTTACGCTGTAAATGTACTAAACCGGTATTATTGACATGCCTTTCATTGCGTCCCTAATTCCACATAAAGAAGTTAAATGAAGATACTGAATATGACAGACATAATATTATGAGTGTGCAAGCAGGAATTAAATCATTTCAAACTTGTCGGCATGTTATAAGCTTGAAGACCCACGCCCCATGCATAGTAATCAACACACACTTTTAAATTAAATTAAAATTAGTCTTTAAGTATCATGTCAAGTACACATGTTTGAAAATAAATTTAAGAGCATGAAAATACAAACTGGAAAAATGTCCGAATTTTAGTAGTAAAATTAAATAGTCTTTTAAAAACACAACATATATTTAGATTTTCTAAGGTGACCCCGTTCTTAAACCACGACCAACCTTAGTGCCTAAATAATTACCTTGATGGTGATTTAACTATCGGAGCAGCATTTGCTCACCCCTGATATATGATTGTCTACCCCTGATATATGATTGTCTACCCCTGATATATGATTGTCTACCCCTGGTATATGATTGTCTACCCCTGGTATATGATTGTCTACCCCTGATATATGATTGTCTACCCCTGGTATATGATTGTCTACCCCTGGTATATGATTGTCTACCCCTGGTATATGATTGTCTACCCCTAGTATGTGCTATTGTTCAGTAAGTCTAATAAATATCGAAATAACTCTTCAATATATGTTTATCCTACGGTCTTTAGTACATATTTCGTTAAGTGATAATTGTTTTTAAAGTCACAATTTTGTGTAGGAGGGGTGAGGTGTGGTCGGGGTGAGGTGTGAGGGGAGGGGAGACACGGGTTGAACATGTATACGAAAATATATAATCCGGTAATTGTAAAGGGAAAAACTAATTTGTTTGATACAAAAGTCATCGTGAGGGAGATGTAAATAATTACAACATGCATGACGTAGTCAGAGTGACGCATCTATCCCGTGTGGCTAATGTTGTTAATGAGTCAGTCAGCTACTTATGTCAATAACCAGCCGAGTGCTTTCCTCTTCTATTTTTATTTTTTTAAAGTTTTTATTTGTGTGGAAACACTCGACTAACCGCCAGCCAATTAAACCCAAACACCATCACCATCGAAATCGAATGTAGGGCCCTTACACACCTGTGTGTGGCGGGACAACTTGTGGAGAAGAGTGATGAAAGGAGGTGGGCGGATAACCCTTAGCAATGCAGTGCTGCTAGTTGTCTGCCCCTGTCGTGCTCGGCGGAACTAATGTTTTAAATGTTGGCAATTGTATCCCCACTTCCCCCGCCTCCTTTTTTTTTTCTGCAAACATTGCAGACAGTCAAGATAGTTTTCGCTTGTATCTAAAAAGAGTTTTAAACGAAAAATCAATATTATTTATGAAAAACAATTAAAGGCAGGCGTTATAACTGTGTAGTTGTATTTCAAAAGGGCTTGTTAATGCGTTTTTTTTTTGTGTTCTATTGGAATGTCTACATGCACACTCACATAGCCTACACAGTGCCACACACATTGATATTATTCTCATTTAGATATTATACATTTTATAAGCAAATATACAACTATATTATGCTTATGGTCTAGTTAAGGGGTCGGCAACCTACGAAACGCGTGCCAGACTTGGCACGCATAGCGACTTTCAACGGCACACGGAAGATCCTGAAAATAAGCAATTCAAGTTTTTTTCTACTAGAACTACTAGAAATTGAGTGCTAGAGCAGGGTACAGTTTCCTCTGTTGGCACGCTGAACAAATTAGAAATCCTAAATTGGCACACTATTATCAAAATGTTGCCGACCCCTGGTCTAGTTTTTAATTATGTTAACCCTTCCCGTACCGACCTACTTCTATCTATGCTGCCTTCAGTTCCGCTATATACGCGCCCGGGACTGTAAGGGTTAAGATCTGTAGAACAGACGTCGTTTGTGTGTATCTTACTATAAGCTTTGATGCTTGATATCATTAGCTATAGCGGGATACTGAGGTACAGCACATCTCTTTACTGTCTGCTGTGACAAACCAACTCTATGACCATATTATATCTCCGCTGTCCGATGACCACAGGTTAAGAAACTGTATTATAATGCGCCATATTTATTATTCTGATCATTTAGGTCTCTATTTTCGTTACATTTTAGAATCCAAGCACCGCCCAACATATATATAAGAATATATGAATATATATATGAATTTCTTTTAACGAAATTAATTATAATTGATTTCAGATTATTTTACAATTTTAAATTTCCCATCTGCAGCTTTCAATATAGATAACGATAAATTATTAGAGTTAAGAAAAGATTAATATATATCCAAACAAATGGGAAATTATCCTTGATTACCAACATAAAGTAATTTTTTAAAGCAATATTTAATTTATAAACATTATTTAAATTTTATGAAAAGGTATCTACATAGGCCTGCGAAAAAAAAAGCAACAATAATATAAATAGAAAAGACGCATTATATTAGAATTAGAATGAATCATTTATTATCCATAGTGTTGAACGTTGCTAGTACGTTTCGCGTATTTATTATTTAGTGCAATCTGAGGCTTCGCTATTTTCAGTAATTAATTGTACCCTCTTGTCACACTCACGTCTCATATGTTACTAATTGATCATTACACCTTGTTTGTTGGGTGGGGGGGGGGGAGGAGGACAGGTTGGTGTTACTGTGCTAGCCACGGGGCGCTACTTGTTTGCGGCCGTCTCACAGAAACATCCCGTTTTGCTGCCCCCTCCAGCCACCTATCTATCAGTACATATGTCACCGCGCCCCATCCTCTTTCACCCCCCGCCGCCCCGCACTGACTTGCTAAAGAGATGGGAGGGGGAGGACTGAAATCCCTGACGGTAAAGTTGAAAGCACGCCAGGAGGCTATTGACGAGAAAATTGCACAGAACACTTTACTTCCTTAAAGGAAACGAGTTTGTGTTTGTTTCGTTCGTTTAACTCAAAAAAGTTATGCGTGTCCTTTTTTTACAAAAAAACAAAAATCTGTCACGCGAACCCTAACCTCACGCACGACGTTTTTTTATATAGCAATAACACTGTTTTTTTCCCCTTCTCTTTATATAACACTGACTTTACTGTTTATGTCAATAATATTGGCCCTAAGGGTTATCCATATACGACGTCCGCAATATGTCATATTTTCATACCCTCCTATCTTTCGTAGCACCCCCCATACATTTTTATTTTTTTAAACACATCCCATATGCGTAGTCCTACGTACTTATGTGCGCCCCTCCCCCCCCCCCCCCCCCCCGCATAAAAAATAAATTCTATTGTCTAAAAATAACGTAATTTGTATCCGTTATTAAAAGGATTTAAAAAAAAAACTATAATTAGTTTTTGTATTGTGTTTGCTTGTTTACAAAAATTATCAAAGAAATACATCTGAACATTCAAATTTTAATGCCTAGAAATTGTTAATAAGAACAATCTAAGCGAATGAAAAATCTAATCATACTCATTTCAAGAACTGGAAATATAAATTAATTCAGGCATAAATCTATTTTAAGTACTGATTTGAATAAAAGTAGGCCCTTGAGGGTTTGGTCAGAATCAAAGAAAAGTTGTTTTTTTTATTTACTTCGAATAAATTGGAATTTTTTTTTTTTTTTTTTTCATTATTTGTGAAGCAGTTGACTTAACTCTGATAACAAAAGCACACGATTTTTTCTTTTACCTTTTTAGTGCACTTCTAACATAAAATAGATAATTTAATCAAATACTTTTTTTTCAAATATATTTTTTATTAATTATTACTTAAGTTATATGGGAATGTGTGCGTAGGTAAGCAGTTAGTCAAGACCTTTCCCCCTCCCCCGTAGGAATCCGTAGGCTAACTAACCAAAATCTAACTCACCCCTTCCCCCATCGGTGCATACGTAAAATTTTAATATGATTGGCCCCTTAAACTATTCTTTTTTATAAAACTATTTCAATAGTGCAGGTACAATGAATGCGTGTACAGCATTTAAAGGTGGAGAAGCGTGCATTTTCTTTTGATTATGTAGCTATCTACTTAACAATCTTAATTTGCTTTTCCAACATCCCCGACCCCCCCCCCCCCCCCCGGATATAAAAAAATATGTCATTAACAGACGTGAAAACTGAATATATGTATCTTAGTTAACATGCTTTAGAGCCCCACTGTCTTACTTATATGTTAGGTCGGTTATTTTGTTTTAGTTGTTTGATTTGTTCTATGTTTGTAATGTTTTGAATCATCATTTAGTTGTTTTTCTTATCTCTTGGCCTATAGATTGTATATGTGTTCTTTAATTGTTACGTTAAATGCGCTCTGAGCTTACAGTATGTTTGTTGGCAGCGCTATACAAATGTCATCATTATTATCATCATTATTATTATTATTATATGTTTACAAGTACATTTTTAAAAAGTTCAAAAGTGTTGTTGTTTCTTTTTCTTGTTTTTTGTTTGGTAGGTGAATCAAATATATGTGAGCCCACCCCTTCCTGTGATACGCTGTTGTTCGTTATAATTATAACACGATATTGATTTGTCCTTTACAACAGGGGTCGGCAACCTATGGCACGCGTGCCAGATTTGGCTCGCAGAGTGATTTTCAATGGCACGCGGATGACCTCCAATATGGCAATTAAAGTCTTTTCTACGAGAAATTGAGTGCTAGAACAGGATACATTTAAGTCTTTTGGCACGCTGAATGGGAACTTGGGAACTTTATTATCAAAAGGTTGCCGACCCCTGATTTACACAGTCAAAGGCGGATGCAGTTTTATACTTCAAACCCCCTCCCCCTCCTCCTCTTTCTCTCTCTTTTCGTACCTTGGTGGAGGGCCTTCAACTTGTCCAATGTTCCTCGAGTGGAAATTTCATACAAACTTCGTGGGTAAGAAAAGTTTGACTGCAGCCCAGCTAGTCTTCTCCCGTCAATGCAACAATCTTACTAATCACACTACATCACTCTTCCATTTGGTCTTTATTAAACCGATTTATAATGACTATTCTTTTTCAATATTTGAATATACTCTTGCACTTTAAGTTTTGAAGTGTAGGTTATTGGTTTTCTTGAAACAGGCCTACCATTTACGCCACTAGAGATGACATATAATGTATAGAAATTTGCCCTTCCATCATCATCATCAGTTGCCAGGTCTGGAACAGACATCGGTGA
Source organism: Anisus vortex (assembly GCA_949126835.1). Classification (NCBI taxonomy): domain Eukaryota; kingdom Metazoa; phylum Mollusca; class Gastropoda; family Planorbidae; genus Anisus; species Anisus vortex. Next base: position 31,769,123 of record OX421497.1, on the reverse strand, counting down.
TCATGACTCTTCATTTCTCTCAGTTGTTAGCTGTTTCAAGGAAGTCGTTACTGCTTACACTATTGTCTGTTGCCCATTCTTTCAGGCTTACCACGTAGGCGTATGTTATTCTTTGTCTTCCTCAGTCTCTCCTACCAGATATCTCTCCACACAAAGCTAGTCTTTCTATTCCTTTTTTCCTTCAGACGTGTCCTAAGAATTTCATTTATCTGTTCCTAATAGTTTTGATGAGTGATCTTGTAGCACATGCTGTTGTTAACACCTCATCATTTGTTTACTTTTAAGTCTATAATATTCCCATCATCCTTCTTAGAAACCACATTTCTACTGCCTCCAATCTTTTCATTGTTTCATTATCTACTGTCCAACATTCACACCCATATAGACGAACATATCCCTTCAGTAGACCTATGCGCAAATTGGTACATATTTTGATATTCCTGTATTTCTTGACAGTGCTTAACTGTTTTTAGATATTGCGATTCTTTCTCTGTATTTCTTTGTTGCATCTGACCATCTGCCGTCCTGTGTTATTGTATAGCCTAGATCAGGGGTAGGGAACTTTTTTGTCTTAGAGAGCCATAGATACCACATATTTTGAAAAGTAATTCTGTGAGAGCCATACATTATGTTTAAAACTAAAAATTCAAGTAAATGTGTGCATTTTGTGTAATTTCAACACTAAAAGTACAATAATTATCTCTGAATGGGCCGTATTGCTGATGAGAGTTAACACCCTTGCCCCTTATACAAGTCAATCTTTTATGACTGACTTGTAAATTTACAAGTCAGTCATAAAAGATTGACTTGTATAAGGGGCAAGGGTGTTAACTCTCATCAGCAATACGGCCCATTCTTCTGATGCTGTGCTAAAGTAGACTTTAGCTCATTTGTAGAATGAAATATTGATTTGCAATTAATATGTAGATCAAAAAGTCTAAAAAAATATTTTTTTAATAATCGAACATTTGTCTGCGAGCCCGATGCAGCCATCAAAAGAGCCACATCTGGCTCGCGAGCCACGGGTTCCCGACCCCTGGCCTAGATCATAGGTTCTCAACGGGGGCATTATCGCCCCCCGGGGGGGCGGTGAGAAGCTTTAGGGGGGGGGGGCGCTGATATTCCTGGGGGCGATTGGGGCGGTGAAGGGCAAGTGGGCGGTTCAAACGTGCCTGATATAATTTGAACACCTCAGCTATTTGAATCGATTAGTTTTTGGATGAAATATGATGTAAACGCAAGTGCTGTATCTGATATCCCCCAACAGTAGGCATAACATATTATTAAACAAATAAGAAGTAAGAATCGCAATGACTTTTCGATGAAGTAAGGGTCAGTATTTGGCTAATATGGTATGCGGCCGTCACCGGGCTGTCTGGTCCTACGGTTGGTTCACCGCCTTAACATCTGCTAATAATATTTTGATCTCAGTTTTACCAAGATGTCCGTTAAAGCTTTTAAATCCTCAAAGAAGCAACAGTAGCATAGTTGAGCGGTATAGATACGTAGTAATCATACAAACTGGGTAGTTTTTGTAATGTTTAAAAATATACATATACATTCTTTAGTCATATGATATTTATGAAATTTTCAAATCATTTTTACAGTTCTATCATTGTAATAAATGTAAGCTATTAATTATTTTATTTAAAAAAAACACAAACATTAGAAATATCAGCTCAAATGAAACGCGTTTATTATTTCCCTTTAATTAACAAATGTTTCCGCTAAAATTAAGTTGGGGGGGGGGGGGGGTGCGGTGAGCGGAAAAAAAATATAAAAGGGGGCGGTGAGGAGAAAAAGGTTGAGAACCTATGGCCTAGATACTGAAAAGAACTGATTTGCTTGATGGTTTCGCCTTCACTGGATATAGAGCACACTGGAGGTTGTGTTTTCTTAGAGATTACCATTACTTCGGTTTTACTGATATTGAGCGTTAATTCTGTAAGTCGCCTCTCTGCTACCACCTTATTTAGATTTTGAATGACCCGACAAATTTGTTCAGTTCAACACAGGAACTATGAACAAGGAGCACAATCTAACACTCGTCTCTCGTGGTTGAAGAGGAATATTTATGTTACTTTTAAATTATTCATTTTTTTTGGAAAAGGAAAGAAAAGGAAACATAATGAATAAAAATAAAAAATAAAATATTTTTTGAATATATAACACATACAATTGGCACTTTCATGCCCCAACGGCGTATAGGAGTATTTATAAACGATTGTCATTTGGGTAGCCTACAACACACACAGACACCTATGCCTAATGCCTAGCCGTTCAGTCCATAGAACGCGGCGAGATTTTGAAGCGTAGGCCGTTTTAAATTGCTGGGAGAAACGATCACCTAACATCATGTAAACTGTGAACCCTGTTAATTGAAGCAAACATCAGCCTATCATCACCGCGGTAACCATTGTGACGGCTCCCCGGTCTGGTTGCTTTTTAGCACTCTTCTTGTTATCTCTGTTCTTTATATTACACTGTAACTCATTTAGTTAACACGGATGTGTTCATCAGGCCTACGATCATTTTATATGGGAGGTAGCTGTGTATTTTTCATTCTCTATTTTTTTGTAGTTCTCTTCGTTATTCTATTCTTTCCTGTAATATGTCGTTTTTGCTAACTAATTGTGTCACACTTGTTAATTGTCGATAAACACGTGTAATGAGCCTTGCAGCTCTTCCCCAAATACAATATGATATCTCAGCCCAGTATATTATGCGTGGCTGAACTGTACGCCTCCACTAAACTGCGTCGTAATAATTATCAACAACACACTATTATTGAAAAACCGGCTTGACAGTGATTTCTAACGAACCGTAAAGCTCTGCAGAGCGAAACCGATTTGCCAATGCTTTTACTTAAAGAGCTGTTTTGAGCTGTGATTATTTCAAAGCACAAATATGTTTTTTACTTATATGCTTTCACTGCATTATATATTATATGTACAGTGTAAAGGTAACCCTTTTCATGTATAATTTCATTTGTGGCCAGCACAATCTCTAGACCCTTTAACTTATCCTTTACTGATGTCACGTACCTCACCAGAGCTTATGTGTGTACGTCCTCCTGCTGAAAGGCGTCGATTGAACCTGGCGAGCATTTATGCTCTTTTAAAGTCCACATGTAGGCTAATCAGCAATAGAGTAGAAGATGAATATCCCCTGTCCAAGGCATGCGCCTGCCCGAGGGACTTAGTTGCGCGATGGCCAAGAGGCAGCGCGTTCGACTGTCTGGCGTCCCATTTTCCTGGGTTCAAATCTTGGTGAAGGCAAATTTTTTATTTTTTTTTGCTGGGATTGGAGAGTGTCCCTGAGTCTACCCAGCTCTGATGGGTACCTGACTTTAGTTGGGGTGAAGTAAAGGCGGCTGGCCATTGTGCTGGCCACACAACCACCTAGTATGCCGTGGCCACAGAAACTGTTGAACGCTGCTTAGCCGGCCCTATGCATGGTTCTACGTGATACTTTACTTTAGCTACACTTGGCGCAACACCGGTGGATGACTAATTTTCTACTCAGCCATATGAACATTGTGAATGTGATACTTATCCATTGTATTTATACACTCACAACTGCACATTCACACGTGTCATCTCACCGTCACAATCCCAAATGTACACACTAACATAGAAATGTAAATAGTTGCTGAATAGTATAATGAAATCAATTCATTAATAAACAATTGAGTACTTAAATATAAGAATTGTCAAGTGGATATTTCCATATAGAACTTTCAATTTTGTTTAACTTTTTTTTTACGAGTTTCTTTAATGGTTTAAAGTTGATTATAAATATGGAAACACACAAAGCAAATAACTAAATATCACATCATATTCTATAATCAAATGTATATTCTTTGAATAATCTCATAGTTCTTCAAGAAATTGATACAAATTATAAATAATATTTGGCCCAAATACAGTATATGTGTAACACCAAGAGTAAAATCACTCACTTACACCACATGAAAGGTTTTAAAAAAGACAGACTAGTTATACGGTACATAAAGAGTTATATTGAAAAAAAAAAACATGACATTGCTATTTTCTATGATTGTTTTTCGTCTTTCAGCATGTTTTATTTGTCCATAACTCTCATCACACTACTGACGAAACTTATTAGACTATGGATGAAATGAAGGAAAGGAGAATAACGACATAGATAATCAATTGCCATTATGGTGTTCTACCGGCAGCGCGCACTTAGAGCCATAAAGCAATGGTCCAGGGTTCCCTGCTAAAGTTTTTTCGAAAAAAAAAAAGACTGTAACATTGTTTTTACTGGGGTTTCTTCCTCTTCAGATTTTCGATAATTTTATAGTCACTATTGTTCTTTTTTTTTTTTTTTTTTTTTTTTTTGCGATGAACATAGGCGTAGCCAAGAAGGAGAATTTGTCCTCCCCCACCTTACACCTTTGCCAGCCTACAATTGGTCTTTATAGTTTTTGTGATCCATAATTTTTTTATTTTTAGATGGCTAATCAAATGATTTAAACAAACAAAAACTGATTCATTTTTTTTTGTCAGGTATTGTACAGCTCGGTCTATGGAGCCACAAGCTGTTCCCACTCCAGCACCATCGACACACTGACAGTGACCTGCACCCCAGACGCCAACGCCACCAACATCACCGCGTCATTCTGGCTCTACGGTGGCTACTTCTTCAACGACAAGTTTAAGGACCCTAGGGTGAACAGGGACGCCCCCGTGGTGTTCACTTACTCGGGTACCTCCGGGCAGAAGTATTCCTTGCTGGTGTACGAGACGCTCAACGGGAGAACCACTGTTGTCTATAACAAGACTGTGGCTATTGGTAATAAAATGAAGTTGATAATAATTGTTCACTTACGCTTTTTTTTTTTACTTTACAATCTAAGCCGAAGAGCACACGCTTATAAAATGGTGAACAGGTAAACACAACATTGATTGGGCAACATCCCGAGGCTATTGTGGATAGATGCAAGGAAGAAATCAAGAATTGGGTGATAGAAAACCACACGTGTAGGAAACAAAACAGAGAGCTAAGTGCACAGGCAGAGAAAATCTCGACAAGCCATGACGATATAAGGTGTCACGTAGATACTAGAAACAAAAAATAATGCAAAGTATGGAATAAAACACACTAACTTGGTTTTCCATTATATTTACAGTATCAGATTTGTAATGATTTTTGTGTGTAGGCCTACTTGATTTCGCAATCTTGCTTAAACGTTATGTAGTGACCACCATGTTGACTTGTTAGGGCCTACTACTGTTTAATGTTAGTCTAAGCCTACTATTTAATGTTGCAACGATGTAATTTCTAGGTAATGCAACATTTATTTGATTTTTTAATGTTTGATTTCTTATATCATCAGTTAGCTTTGTCTCCTAGCCTAGAGTAGGCCTAATGTCTGTGTTCTTAGTTGTTCTTAGTTGTAGGCCTATGTTAAAAGCGCTCTGAGCTTTCCTACATTATGTTTGTTGGCAGCGCTATACAAATATTATTATTATTAATGCATGCATTACTAAGCAGGCCTATTAGCGGCCTATAAATGTGTGATAGATTTGTGTATACATTAATGTGGTTTGAATGCATCCCACCCCATTTTTGCTATGTAGGTTGTTGTGCCAGGACTTGTGGGTTCCACAAGATGTAACTACCATTGGTAATATGACGATGGACGGTGCGGTCATTCTTGTCGGGCAAAAGGGGAATGTCAGGGAGCGTTGTCCGTCAGTAGCTTGTTTGTGTGTTTGTTGTGAGTTGTGTTATAGTGGGCGAATGATGACGGGTGACATGTGTGTGTGGTAAGGTAGTTGGGTGTATTTTTCTTTCAGTTTTGTTGTATTTATTATATTTGTTTTTCACTTGTCTTTAATTATAGGCCTGATGGGACCTTTCAAATTCATAGTTTAATGTTATATTCAAACTATGACATAGCCTACAATTTTGTTCACAAAAATTAGATCTATATTAAACTATTTCTTCTGCCAATGCAGCCAAATTTCACACAAACTTTAAAATAAAAATTACAAACTTATCTAGACTAGGCCCTATATATATATATAAAGAGAGTGTTTGTATGCATACGGATCCCCATTGGTCAATTTAAAAACACATGAGTTTTTGTCACTGACCTATTTAGGCCTATGCCTATATACTGTCTAATAAGTTTCACATAGGACATGTGTCTTTGCTAGCTCAGTGGTAAACGTAGCAGACTGCTATGTGGGCAACCTGGGTTCGATTCTCCAGTTAGACAATACCTTTTTTTTGTACAATTTTTTTTTCAAACCTGTAAAAAAAACAAAAGACATTGTAAATCTACGGGCAATTAAAATTTTTGTTAAATAAAAATACTTGCCTATTTTTGTACCCGATTACAATATTTATTTTAAATTACTTCCTAAAAGTCTTCAGTAAAAAAAGTAATAATTTAAATATTAGATTTAAAGCTTTATTTTAATTGTAGTTTATAAAATTTGTATCTGCACCTTATACAGTCCTGTTTTTTTTCACCCGGTCAACGCCGGGCAATGTAGCTTGTATAAATATAAACTTCCACCATGAGAAGAAATATCTTGAAATATTTATGGTAGGCTACTTTATCTAGAAAAAGTCACTGTCCTTATCACATCTCAATTTCTTTTAAATAACTTAAAAGTTGCTTATGAACAGTGCCTAATGAAGTAGATGATTTCCAACAAGTACCGAATCAGAGTATTTGGACCTACTATATGCTGAATCTGGGTATGAACCGAGGGATATCACCAACATCAGGAGTTTTGCTATCATATGCAAATCTTAATTCTCTGGATAATCTCCCCTTCACCCCCCCCTGCCTTCCCCCAAACTCAATGTCCAATTACACTTACTTGCAACATAAGCAGTAGTTTTAGACTTAAGCAAAACTGATCAACTCCCAATAATGTAATAAAAACTTTGACATTTATTAAAATGTTACAAAATTATTTTTTATATTATGAACATTTTTGAGTGCATATTATTTTTTGAAGCAAATACTTCAGGAAAACTGGCTATTAGGCTGAGGGAAATGTCAGAGATGGTTTCTAGTTAGTTCCTACTTATGAGACCTTACACAAAATATGGTTACTTTTATGTTTTTGTTTAACTTACAGAGCCTGCAAGACCAATAAATGTTAAAGTTCAAAGCAGGGGAGATAGTTTCTTATACCTGGTTTGGGAAACAGCAAACGGCACCTCCAGTGAAAGTCATGAGGTAATTATTTGACCGATCAAGAGGTACTGGGTCACTTACCTAAATAGTATTTACCTTAGTAACGTAATGAGACTAATTAGTCATCATGAGTTAATTTAACAATTCTGTAACATTATTCTGTAACCACTAGATAATATGGGTGCATGGTGGCTGGCGTACCGAACGTCATGGGTTTGAATCCTGGTGAAGGCTAGGATTTTTTCCCGGGACTGGAGGGTGTCCCTGAGTCTACCCAGCTCTGATGGTTACATGACCTTAGTTGGGGTAAAGTAAAGGTGGCTGTGCATAGTGCTGGCCACACAATCACCTAGTTTGCCGTGGCAAAAGAAACCTGTGAACGCTGCTTCACCTGCCCTATGGATCAATTTGGTCCGGCGGGATATTTTACAAGATAATATAATTGGAAAAATATTTTTTTGTACAACACTAAATATTAACTGCATAAAGTCAGAACTGCAAACACCCTAATAAGATGGTAGCAAATCACCTACTCCATTACTTAGCAATTCAGGATCTACCATAGCAAATCACCTATGCCATTACATAGCAATTCAGGATCTACCATAGCAAATCACCTACCCCATTACTTAGCAATTCAGGATCTACCATAGCAAATCACCTACACCATTACTTAGCAATTCAAGATCTACCATAGCAAATCACCTACTCCATTACATAGCAATTCAAGATCTACCATAGCAAATCACCTACTCCATTACTTAGCAATTCAAGATCTACCATAGCAAATCACCTACTCCATTAATTAGCAATTCAGGATCTACCATAGCAAATCACCTACTCCATTACTTAGCAATTCAAGATCTACCATAGCAAATCACCTACTCCATTAATTAGAAATTCAAGATCTACCATAGCAAATCACCTACTCCATTAATTAGCAATTCAAGATCTACCATAGCAAATCACCTACTCCATTAATTAGCAATTCAAGATCTACCATAGCAAATCACTTACTCCATTAATTAGCAATTCAAGATCTACCATAGCAAATCACCTACTCCATTACTTAGCAATTCAAGATCTACCATAGCAAATCACATACTCCATTAATTAGCAATTCAGGATCTACCATAGCAAATCACCTACTCCATTACTTAGCAATTCAAGATCTACCATAGCAAATCACCTACTCCATTACTTAGCAATTCAAGATCTACCATAGCAAATCACCTACTCCATTACTTAGCAATTCAAGATCTACCATAGCAAATCACCTACTCCATTACTTAGCAATTCAAGATCTACCATAGCAAATCACCTACTCCATTACTTAGCAATTCAAGATCTACCATAGCAAATCACCTACTCCATTACTTAGCAATTCAAGATCTACCATAGCAAATCACCTACTCCATTAATTAGCAATTCAAGATCTACCATAGCAAATCACCTACTCCATTACTTAGCAATTCAAGATCTACCATAGCAAATCACCTACTCCATTACTTAGCAATTCAAGATCTACCATAGCAAATCACCTACTCCATTACTTAGCAATTCAAGATCTACCATAGCAAATCACCTACTCCATTACTTAGCAATTCAAGATCTACCATAGCAAATCACCTACTCCATTACTTAGCAATTCAAGATCTACCATAGCAAATCACCTACTCCATTACTTAGCAATTCAAGATCTACCATAGCAAATCACCTACTCCATTAATTAGCAATTCAAGATCTACCATAGCAAATCACCTACTCCATTACTTAGCAATTCAAGATCTACCATAGCAAATCACCTACTTCATTAATTAGCACATAGTTTTTACCCCCTGAAAATACCAAATTTTGAAACCAGTAATGCTTAGTTGTGATAATATCAGAAATATGCAGTTTCTTCACTATAACCTCAGGCTGAATGGCAAATGCCTAGATGGCTACTGGATGATGATTATACAACACTAAAAACTTTTTAAGCCTAGACCAATTTAAGGAAGCGTTTTATTAAGAAAGTATATTTTTGTCTGGTATCTCCCCTTTAGATAAGCTATAGAAAAGAGAAGGAGACAGCATCTAACAAGCTGACCACTGACGGATATAAGTATTATAACTTGACCAACTTAAGTCCTGGGTACAACTATGATATAACCATACAGGCTATTACTTTGGATAAGAGAAGTGAACATTCAGAACTATTACTAGAATCTACAGGTTTGTTTTGCTTAGAAGTATACTTTGAAATAATCAATTTTTTAAATCGCTGTTTTCAAATTTATGAAAAAAAGACTGTTCCTTTGCCAGTTAGTCTTTTTGTGATTGTCTCTTGTTTTAAATAAATGCTTTCAGCTTACTTAAAAAAATAAGGCTTTTCTTATGCCAGTTTGTCTGCTTGGAATTGTATGTTTATTTTATATTAAGCCTATAGCTTGCCAATAAAATTTTTGTCTATTTTCCAGCACCACTGCCACCTACAAATCTGATAGCTACCCCATTGACTTCTTCCAGCATCAGAATTTCTTGGTCAACACCAATTTCATCCTTACAGGTTTGCTTGTACCTTGTGTTCTTTTATATTGGACTTAGGAACTTTTAAAACTAATGTATACAGCAAAGTTCTCTAAGGTTCACTACCAGTTAATATTCACACCTACCTAGTATATAGCAACAGTAGTAAATTTTAGAAATGCTTTAAAAAAATCAAATTTTAAAAGCTAAGTAGGTTGTTATAGATAATGGATTCAATTTTAATGTGGAAATGCAAAAAATGAATCTAATAAAATAATGACAAAGATATGAAAGTTAAAACACTTTTCTTATTATTATTTCTTATTCCATACACAATATGTAATTCCTGATTGGCAGTTGGGCATTGAATGGGTTGCCTAAATGATTGATGAACACTAAGAACTTAACATCATCTAAAGCTCTTCATAAAACTGCAAAACTATTAGACTAGACTCAAATCATTGTTAAGTATGGGGGGCAAAAAAATCTTCTACTTAGACGTCTCTAATATTTAAGTTAAGATAACAATGAAAATGTTTGAATGCTTGTATTTGTAGAAGAAAGTCATTAGATTTTTACCAATTTTTTTTCTTCCAGGAAAGCTATCAAGCCCAATACTTAACAAGCCAGACACAAGCACTCGACATTTCAAACTGTACAGTATCACCATGTACATTCTCGCCTGCTGTTGCCTCCGGTGCAGCCATTTCTGTATCTGTGTACTCTGTAAGCCACGGGGTCCTTAGTGCAGCTGCCACCATTGAATCCTCTACAAGTTTGTGCTTCTCATTATCTCTATTAAATGACTGAATGTAACAAAACTCAAACATGGTGACAATGTTGTACATCACTTTGGCCTGAAACAATACAAGAATAACTTTTAACATGTTTTTCTTTCCCCGACAAATCATTTATGTCTTAGATGTCCTGTTATAACAGTTACAAATTATTTTCTTTTGTTTTTTTATTTTTACTGATATATGCACATTTGACCCCATTTGGGGAAAGTTAAATATAGCTGAACATTGTGCTGGCCTCACAATCCATCTGTAAGTGGTTTCCAAAGAGACTAGTGAACTTCGTTTCACTAGCACTATGCACCATATTGTTGTGTTTTTGTTCTAGTAAATCAATCTTCTTTAGAGATTCAAACAAATAAACACAAACATCTCTGTGTTAGAGTTTCAATGGCTGAAGTAAAAAAAAAAAGAAATGTTTGCCATTTACTGACTTCTATTATATTTGATCTGATACCATGTTTGTCAATCTTTGGCAACTTATGGATCAATATATTCTGTAACTATTAAAAAATCGTCTTTATGGATGAAGCATCAATAACATGTAAGAAAATAAAATAATCTATATACTGTATCTAGTTAAAATGTAATTGTCACTATGATGGTATATATATATATATATAACACCAGTTTCAGAGGAAATGCTCAATATATTATAGTATTTTTAGTAAACCAGTTGCTGGATTATGGAAAAATAATTTATTAAGTAAGCTAATAGAGCGTTTGCAATGGGCAGAACTTAAGTTTTTTAGTGACGTTGAGGATCAAATATGGCGAATGTTCTTTATCATGCCAAATTCATATATTTATGAATATTGGCTATCCTACTCAAAAATAAGGAGGTAAATAGTAGATCATCTTCTATGATCTATGTCTATGATAATAGGCCTAATACAGCTTAAATCTTAATAAGATTTAAAACACAAAACATCATTTTAAAAAAAGCTCGAGCCTATATGAAACTTTATTAATACAGCGGCCATTGTACACCACTACACAAAGTAAACAAAAATCCAATTTTTGTCACGTGGTTGCAAACGCCCTATATCTTTCCTAAAGATTACCTGCAATTATAGAAGCGTTTCATGAAAACTTTGGCTGAAGCCATTAATTCGTTAAATGTTTTAATAAATTAATCTGTATACTTTTTGTGGCTGTCCACACACACAGCTGTCACTGTCACTATCAATTTTCTACCAATATCTAACCTTGAGATGTAATGTACTCACCCTAGAGCCTAAACAGGTCACCAGTCTGAATGGCACTTCCAAAGTGGCTGGTCTCACTGTGTTCTGGACTGCCCCTATGGACTCTGAGCAGGTGCACTACACAATCATTGTCACTAAAGTGACCAACACCACCGAGATGAAGGTGTACACGGAGCCTGCCAAGAACAGTATGGAATTCACCAAAGAGTTGACCGACCTTCAAGGGGGCTATTTGTATGAAGTGAATGTGCAAGCCCAGTCCCTCTATGCTAAGGGGGATAACTACTCAAAAACTTTCTTTACAAGTGAGTTGTCCTTTTTTTTCTATTGGTTAGTTTGTTGTTATTATGGAGTGGTAGATTGATTTATAGGCTACTACTCTACTGTACAAATTATGTTATAAGAAACACAACAAACTCTAAAGATCAAGATAAACTACAATAAACTCAATCTATGTGTTCCATTTAAACATATCAGATTGAAAAATCTTTTCTAAACTAGTTATAATATAATCCTTTTTTAAATATTATAACTATGCAAAAAAAAAAATGGTAGTTAGAGATGATGGGTTTAAAAAAATAACTAAATGTAGTTTTTTTTGGTCTGTCTCAGCACCAGAGCCTGTGTCCAATCTCCAAAGTGTAGCAGTCAATACAACTACAGTGAATGTCTCATGGATCCTACCTAGTAAATCACGGATTACCTTTCTTACCCTTAATGTTTCACCAGGTATGTTAATGCAGAAAACAAGTTGCTACTGCCTACACTAGTTATCTTATTTATAAGTTATAAGACATGTCCTGAAGTAAAAAGTTGGTATTCTTATGTTCTATTTCAGTTTGGTTTCTTTTGTTATTTATGGAAATTTCAGAGGCAGAAATAGGAAAAAAATGAAGTATTATGATGATCATTATGATCATTTATATAACAATCCCTCCCAGTTGTTGCCTTTAGCTTGTTCAGTGCTCTCTATTTCCAAAATATTGTTGGCAATGTTGCGCTGGGGAATTCAAAATAAACAACACTAGTTTAAGATAAAGGTCATTTAAACTAAATGAACTTATCAGAGTCTGAGGTAATCTGTTCCATAGTGTGAGTAGGCATCACAAATTCAAACAAGCACATTTTAAAGTGCTTCTTTTTATGTCCAACCAAAATAGAGGCAAGGAATTTTTTCACATCCAATTTTTGTATCCCATTGTTTTAAGCACTCATGCTTAAATTATTATAATTATTTGACACGAATGACACAATCTGAGTAAGTAATAATGTAAGCAAAACATTTATTTCAATAGTTTGATGAAAAGGATACCAGAGGAATAGTAGTAAACTCTGTGCTGTGAAAACTTAATGTTCCTGTAAGAGATTTTCTTTGTTTACAATGCCCCAAGGCAGAGTTCCCAAACTCCAGATTGTGCCTAATATAGCACCACTAAAACAAATTTAATGGATCACAAATAAAAATATAAAAATTATAAACCAAGATCAGATTCTCATAATAATAGTCATAGACATATATATTTTCATTCATGCAAACAGATTGGGCCTACATGTCCCAGTCATGACTACTCTAAAACGTAAAGTCTTAGTTATGTTGTAACCTTAATGAATAAAGTATAATTTATTGTTAATTGTTTGACATTGTCTTTTTTTTTTTTGTAACTCTTTTTTTTTTACTCTGCACTAGTTCTACTCTCAAATCCATAGAACAATTAATTTTCTTGTTATTTTGATATATGTTTTGCTCTTTTTTTATAGGTAGTCCCACTAGGCTGGATAGTCGCACGCAGTTTTATCAGATTACTGGTCTGACAGCTGGGAAACCGTACACTATATCAGTGCAAGTGTACAGTGATCTTAATTCTAATGTACCTAGTCCTGCAGCTGAAGGAAACTATAGGCCAAGTTGGTGATTTTTAAAATTTATGTAATATAATGGTGTGGCAGTGGACTTGGATTGATGTGCCGAATGTTTCAGGTTCGCTTCTTGGTGAATGTTAGGAATTCACTTCCTCTTGGAGTGGAGGGTGTCCTCAAGTCTAGCCAGCTCTGATGGGTTACCTGAAGCTACTCAAACAACACCCAGCACATCAACTTCCCATGCAGCAATTAACAAAAAAGCATGTTCAAGCTTTATTAACATGTCTTTTTTTGGCATCTAATCAGGTTGAAAGCCAACCCACCTCACTTTAGACTTTGCTTTCAGTTTCATTTTTGTTTTTGTAAATTAATTAATAATAGAAAAATTATGAGTTTAAAAACTCAATTGGAAAAATTAAGCTATTTAAAATTGTTATTTCTTTTTGTACAGGCCAAATAAATTGTATTTCATCTAGCCTTTCCGTGACGGCATCACCTAATCCATGCACTATACATTCTTTAGTCCTTTGGAAGAATAAACTGGAAATTCTCATCAGGCCCCATGGGTGCTCACCTAGGACAGGAGATCCTTGCTCCACCATCCCAACAAAATTATTAGAATGATGACATAACAACATTAGATTTAATCATTCTTATATTTCTTTTGGCCAATAGCTGTGTTAGCCAAGTTTGTGATATTTATTCAACAAGATATGTTTAAAACCTAAAGATTTATTATTCTACTTAATATATAAATTTTAAATTTAGTCATCACAACATCTAGATCTTATTTATTTAACTTATTTTATTTGTGTGCATTGAATTATTGCACATTTTTTGTTTGTTTGTTTTAACATTAAGTTTTGTTTTATTTCTACAGAGCCTGTGAAGCCCAAGATAAACACAGTTGTGGCTGAAGAGAATGCCCTGACCATTAGTCTGACCAGAGAAACTGATGAAGGAGACTTTGATTTGATTGCCACTCAGTTGAACAGTTCTTCTGCAAAGTAAGACTTATCAGGACTTAACAGAGGGATGAATTACTCAAGCAAAGATTAGTATCAGTTTAGAGACCTAATCAGTGCCTGCACAATGAACCCAAAACATGGGCAGTTGCTTCGGGTGCCATGTGTTTTGGGGCACCATCAAGGATTTTCCAATTAAAGAAAAAGTGCTGATAAAAAAATTAAAGATTTTTTTCAGTATAACTCTGTTAAAGATGAGAGAGAAGGGAGACAAATTTATCTGTAATTTTAGATACTTTGTTGTTAATACATAGTGCATAGGTACCTGACAGGGTTATCATCTCCCTGTGCCCTAGCAAGGTACTGAGTATATTTTTTAGGGGGGGGGGGGAGGCGGTGGATCTGCGAGGTCTCCCTGGGTCTGATATCCCCTCATGGGTACCTGGGATCATTTAGGCACAGGGGACTGGGCACTGAAATGGTCACAAAATCTATATGTATAGGAAACTCTACTTTTAACAATATATTTTCTGTTTGTAATCACTTTGCATTTATATTCCCCGCAATTTTCACTTCATGTTTCTTGTTTATTTAACGGGCCTCATCAGATAGAGCGCTAATGGAACTGGATGACTGACTCTTATAATGAACATTTATTTCAGCGTGGCGGGTGGCCAGGTTCGCTTTGATAGGCTGGTGCCAGGGTCACTGTACCAGCTTGGTGCTTACACCCAGAGTGGGCAGGAGAAGAGCGACAATATCTCTGCTATTGTGTTCACCAGTGAGTCTATCAAAGTCTGCAATATTTACCTCTGTAGGATACCCTCATATCTTTCACCAGAAGTTTAAATAATGCATAAACAATTTTTGTTTCAAATACTAACACACAAAGTCTCTAATATTTTTCAATGCTATTTTAAACAGAGATATTCTTAAAATTTATTGACACCAATGTTCTTTCAAATGCCAACACACATAAATCAAGTAACACAAATGTCAATTCAAACAGAGAAGCACAAAACATCAATGCCATTGCAACTCTAGCCACTTCATCAATTCTCTTTTCTCTAATTTCAAGAACCCAAACCACCACGTAATTTAATCGTCAATTCAAATAGAACAAGTATTACTGCACGATGGGATTCTCCTGAAATGGGAGGCTTTGACAATTTTACTGTAACAATTCTAAAGTCTGGACTTAAAATAAACCAGGTAAGTTCTTTGCCTGAAAGACTTTTGTACCAGCCACCATTTTCTATTGGTTTAGGTGTTGTTGTTTTTTTATAATCATTGATTAACAAGCTATTTGCTACTTGTACATTTCTGTACCCAGAGATCCTTGTCAGATAGATTACTCACTCATGTATCCAGCTCTAAATAATATTGAGTCTACCCAGCTGGCCCCTTACAGTGGGCAATGGATGGTTGTCAATGTTGTGGAGGCAAAATCCACTCATATAAATCGGTTGATGAAAAATGGTTTTAATCCTGCTTTGTTTCACCTTTGGTTGACACATCTTCCAAGTTTTACACAAATTGATGATGGCCTCCTTTTTAAAGTGAATGTGGACATTATTTTCATTTTTTGCTTGTTTGCCTTTTGTTTTTGCTGAAACAAAAAAAATAACAAAAGGTTTAACAATTGAAAGCTTTACCAGACAATGGTCAATTAATGTTTCCTCTGCAGTTGTCTGTCACGGAGAATGTTGTCAGTTTCCCCAACCTTGAAGCCGGAGCTACTTACAGTGTGACTGTTGCGGCTGTGAAAGGAGATCAAGTCAGCTTTGAGGAAACAAAAGAGAACACAACAGGTTAGATCAAACTTTCTACTAATGCTAATATCCTCATTACACCTAAAGTTTAACTTGTACAATAGACTTTTAAACTACTCTGTTTTACCCATTTTTCTTCCATTAGCTTTCCATTCATTGTTTAAAATTATTTTTTATTATATTTTTAATTATTATAATTTTTTGATGCTAGTGAAATTCTAAATGTTTGATAAAATGAGTTAATTTTGTTTTACAAATATTTACCAACTTGTTTCCTATTCGGATCTCACCTTCCCTTTAACAATTATTTTCTCCCTTTGTCGTTTTTATCCTATTTCCCTCCCCTGCCCTTCCACTAATACTAATTTATTGTCTCATTATTAACAGCTTATCTTGCTTTTTTCTACATGTTTTATTTTAATACCCAAAAAATGTTATGCCCATCTGTCTCCCAGTGCCCCTCCCCGTAACTCAGGTCCGGGTGTCCGCCAGAGGAGTCAGCAGCACCACGATAGCCTGGGGCCCCCCCGTGGGCTCGTCCCTGGAGGGCTACGCTCTGACCTTCCCCAGTCTGAACCTGACGCTGCTGAGCCTGCCCAGGGACACCCTGCAGTACAGGTTGGAGGGCCTCCAGCCAGGGGCCAACTACACACTTACCCTGTTCACCTACACCTCCAGGGTGCCAGACAGAGTCATTCTCTACAGCACTCCAACACAGTTCAACTTTTCCACCTGTATGTTGGGGAAGAAAATTTATAGTTTCTATCATTTTTTTTTCAACTAAAACTTTATCATTATTTGTTTTCAGGGATTTTATTATTATCTTCTTCTTTTTTTAACACTAACTCTCTAACTTTTTTTTTCTCTACTTAAACAGATTTAACAAGCTTACTATTATATACTAATATATACAGACATTTTTCTGTGAAAAATCATTGTTTTTACATTTGTATGGTTTAAATATATCATTTTAATTTTCATATATATGTATATATAATGTTTCAATAATATTTTATATTTCAATAATGTTTTGATTCTACAGTGGGATTACATATTTCAACTTGGTTACTAATTGCTTTTTAGTATTCATCTTATTATTTTTTTCCAATAATGAATAATGAATTGAATAATGTTGTTATTTTTTTGTGTTCTGTGTTTTCTTTCCTGATTTTTTTATCTGAACTGTAAACCTCACTGACACATATATTGTCCAAATAAAATCATGTTGAGAAATAAATCTGGAAATGGTAAAAACTGTAAATATATTACATGTATATAAATATTTCCAAGTATATATATACAGTAGACTTAATTCAGTTATGTAAATCAATACTTCACTGACCTACAGAACATACGAAGCATTTATTACACACCAAAAAAAAAAGTAAAGACTTTTTACATTTCACACATTAAAACATAAGATACTTGTTTAAACAAGATTTTTTGGGTATTTCGCATGGTAGAACTTTACACTACTATTAATTTTTTAAAAGTTGCACTAATTCATGTGTCTTCTAAGAATGGTGTTTTATGAAATATTAATGTTGAACGTAGTTTCTACAAATATAAACTGACAGCTATAATTCTTTTATTCTGCCTGAGTTATAGGAATGTCTGCTTTCTTTCTGTAAAGCTTTATCCATATGATGTAATTATTTGGCTGAAAGAATCTCATTTATCTACATGGTTTATAATCTTGTATATTAACTTTATTTTTATATTTGCTTTTTAAAATTGTAATCATATATTCAAGCATTTTTTTTCTCTTTCATGTTATATTTATTTAAAGCTAATCTTTCATAACACTTTCATTTTTCTCTGTGATCCTCAAAAAAGTTAACATTTATATACAATTTACCATTTGAATGTTCTAACAGAAATAGAAAAATACAGATAAAAACAAATACTTAAATAAATTTGTAGGATTTGAATTTAAGTACAAACATTTGTCAAGCAGATTTTTTAAAGTCTTAATAATTTAAAAATATATTTCCAGAATATATGTTAAAATGTATTGACACACACTTTCTTTTTTTTAAGAATATTTAAGCTTATGAATTTTAGATTTTGGCAAACAATTTCAGTTTTAGTCTACATCAAATTATGTGAATGTCAAATCTTTATCTAAAAATACTAGTTATTTCAATTTTTTGTTTATTGACTTCTGTTATCTCCCTCGGATGCCAACAGACCCAGATTCAGTGGCAGCCTTGCAGAAAGTGCTGGCCACAACAGACAGCATCACGGTTAACTGGACGGCCCCCACCAGTGTTGACGTCGACCTTTACCAGCTGGCCATTCTGGCGGACGACACCACCTCCAAGCCGAGCGAGCCTGGCCAGGTCCTGGCCAAGTGAGTTTTGATATGAGAGTTTGTGTGTTCACGAGTGTGTTACTTGAGAAGATAAAATGTGACTTTGTAGAGTTTCAGTAACAGAAATATAGTTGTATACCAATTGTATATCTCTTGTTCATCACATTATAAGTATAGAATTAAAATGATTTATTAATAGTTATATTTCTTCTATTTAATTAGATATAGAAATATTGTTATACAAATTGTTATTATTTATAAATATATATTAAGAGTAAAGTAAAGTAACCCATCAGGACCAAATTGATCCATAGAGCCAGTGAAGCAGCATTTACCATTTATTTTCTGTAACCGTGTAACTAGGAGATTGCATGGCAAACTCAATGCCCAGCCGACTTTACTTTGCCCAATTAAAGTCAGGTACACATCAGAGCTGGGTAGACTCAGGGACCATACCACGCTTTTTTTTTATAATAGAGGATTTCAAAGATGACCTTTGTTGTTTTGTTACTAGATAGAAGATTATTATGTCCTTGGCCCCAAAACTCCAGCAGCCCTGGCAGGGATTGTTGTACCTGCACAACAGATCTTATAAGAAGTGTGTTCTGATAAATAAAAGACATTTGAATTATTATTTTTCTGTTACTTTTTGGAATCAGTACAATGTCATCCTGTAGATAAATATATTTTTCAATATCCTTTCATTTCTTGCATGTGTCCACAGAAATATAACCAATGCAACATTCAGTAACTTGGAGCCAGGTTTTTTCTACACTATAGCAATCCGTACAGTGAAGACTGGAGTTGCTGGCCAGGCGCCACAGTTTGGTTTGGCTGTTAGACTCAAGACTGTCACAAGTAATCGCCATTTTTTTAAACTTTACATTATTTCACTACTTACATTTCTTACCATCCATGGGATTAAAATAGAACACAAGAAAGTCTCTTGTACTATAATATTTTGACTTGAATATAAATAGTTTTATTGTATCATATGTTACAGACACTCCATCTAAACAGAAGTTTATTGTGTCCCGCTCATATATGAATATGTCTTATAAGTTTTACAGACGTTCCTTCTAGATAGAAGATTATTACGTCCACTGGGCCCAAAACTTCTGCAGGGGGGTCAGGGATCGGTCAGCGGCAGGGATAGAACATGCACAGTGTCAGTTGACAGACTGGTGAACTAACCGCAGGACCAGCCGTTTTGAGTCTTGACATTGTTCATGTTTATAGACAATCTTAATGAGTAATCCACTTTTAAAAGGTGCTAAGTTACTTTATTGAAGAAAAAAACTCCCTCCCCCTACTGTCTTCAAGAACATGTGTTTGTTTACATGATGAACTTAAGATTAACCTTAAAAAAAGTCTAAGTACTCAAATATATTTGATAACAAATATGATGCGCCTTACAAAATATGCTAAATTGCCAAGGAAAAGTTCATTTCTGTAAATTCATTTTTCGATTGACTTAGCGAATGTTGACTTCTAAGTTTTGATTTTGCACCTTTACTGTAGTGTTCATGTGCACACAGTTCACAAAGACCTGTAACGTAGAGTATGAGTACCCAAGCATGCTGATATTTTGTTTGCACACATTATTTTGACACGATTATTCATGCTCTTGTATTTGGAGAAATTTGTTTATCCTAAAATTACCTCCCATTTTAACATTAAATTACTTTTTTATTTAAAATGTACAAAATACCTGTATAGAAATAATATGTTATCATAGAAACATTATCATTTAAAACATTTATAAAAATGCAAGACTAGACTCGGACCACGGATGAGCGTAGGACGCAATAATCTTCTTTATAAAAGGAGCGTCTGTAATGTATAAGATAAGATAAGAAAAGCTAAAAAAAGAAAAACTGTCATAGATATATGCCATTTTCTCTTTCATTAGAGCCACTGCCAGTGGTCAACCTTGAGCTGTCTACGATTAATACAACAGCTTTGGAAGCAAAGTGGTCATTGAACAAGACTAGCAAACAAAACTGGGTCCAGGTGAGTTCATGAGTTAACTTTCCTTGTTACAAAACTGGGTCCAGGTGACTTTCATAGTTACAATATTGGGACCAGGTGACTTAGCTTTCCTTGTTACAAAACTGGGTCCAGGTGACTTTCATAGTTACAATATTGGACCAGGTGACTTAGCTTTCCTTGTTACAAAACTGGATGCAGGTGATTTTCATTGTTACAGTATTGGGATCAGGTGAGTTAGCTTTCCTTGTTACAAAATTTGGACAAGGTAGCTTTCATTGATATTACATTAGCTCTTATTAAGGCTATTTTGGGGTAATTTAAGATAGATCATAATAGATGCTTTAGACTTCAACAACAAAATAGAAAGCTGTGTACTATTTCTTCAATTTGTTAAAATTTCATATCATCTAGCAAACATATAGGTTGCCTTAGTTTATCACTGCTTTCGGTTAGAAACTTATTTAGCCTAATCCACACAATTGAGGGGGTCATTCCTTTTTACACCTCTCTTGTGGATTCAACAGTTCTTAGAGTGAGTCCAACTGACCAACATCTCCTCCACATTCCCCCTGAATGTTGACCAACAATTGTTTTCTTATACCCCCTTCTCCTTCACTCCAAACACAGCTTTTGTACTAAGGTTATCTTTTTCAGACATCTGTTCTCAGACATCCACCATGATTTACCAGCCGCACCCTCCAGATCATCTTATATATTACAGATGCTCCTTCTATAAAGAAGATTATTGCGTTCGAGTCTAGTCTTGCATCTTTATTAATGCTTTAAATCATAGGTTCTCAATGGGGGCGATATCGCCCCCCGGGGGGCGGTGAGAAGCTTTAGGGGGGCGCTGACATTCCCGGGGGGGGTTTGGGGGGCGATGAAGGGCAAGTGGGCGGTACAAATGTACCTGATATATTTTAACACCTCAGCTATTTGAATAGTTTTTGGAGGATGAAATGTGATGTAAACGCAAGTGCTGCTAAATATCTGATGTTCCCCAACAGTATGCCCACATATTATATTTAATAAGAAATAGGAATCGCAGTGACTTTTTGATGAAGTAGGGGTCAGTATTTGGCAAATATAGTATGCGGCCAGCTGGTCCTGTGGTTGGTTCACCAGACTGTTAACCTTGCTGATCGATCACTGTCGCCCTAAGATCTGCTAATATTAATGATATTTTGATCTCTAATTAACCGAGATGTCCTTAATGTATTTTAACCAATCGATAGAAGATCCGAAGATCCGCAATATTGTTAAGCGGTATAGATAAGTAGTAATCATACAAACTGGATAGTTATTGTAATGCTTGAAAATATACATATAAATTCTTTATTCATATAATATTTATATAATTTTCAAATACTTTTTACAGTTTGATCATTTCAAAGTTATAAATTGTAAGTCATTTATTTTTTATAAAAGAAAGAAAAAACAAAAATATTAGATCAAATAAAACGGGCTAATTATCTCCCTTTAACTAAAAAATGTTTCCACATTTGATTCAATATTGCTGCCGAACAAGTTCTGTTTTGTAATATAACAAATATTACTGATGATTAGACCTAGGGCTTTTGCAACCGAAATTGAAACAAAAATAGACAAATAGCTAGCAACACACCAGGCAAAGGATTCGCATTAATATTGATTTATTTAAACCTTTTGTTAAGGCAATTTTTTGATCTATTAATTCTTACAATTGAATATGTTTCCTTTTCAGTTTTTTTTAAAGATAATTAATCACACAAAAAGTCTAGTCCGCCTAAAAAAAAAGCGGAAACTATAGACCAGATGGGCGGAAGGGGGGGGGGGGCGGTGAGCGGAAAAAATATTGTAAAAGGGGGCGGTGAGCCGAAATAGGTTGAGAACCTATGCTTTAAATGATGTTAAGTTAAGGGTTTTCCTGGTTTGTTCAGGCAACCCATTCCATGCCCCGAATGCCACCTTAACATCATACTTTGAGCTATAGTAAATTGGTGGAAACCTTGTTATAGTAAATTGGTAAATTGGTGGAAACCTTGCATTTTGCCTCTTCTCAGGTCCAGTATGGAGATAAACTGCTAAGACTAGCCGCTTCCAATCAGTCTGATTTCAACATAGTGCTGTCCACCTTGCTTCCTGGGTCTGCTTACAACGTCAGTGTCCAGGCCATCAGGTCCAATGATTCAGATGAAGAGAGGAGTAGAGAGACCATCGTCCGAGGTTTTACAGGTAAATTGGAGTCTTTACAATTGTTATAATGTGCGCTCCCCACGCTTCCAGTGCTCCTGGAATTCCTGAAGAAATTTAAAGCAAACTTTGAATAATTCTGTGAGGGCAAGTGGTCTAGTGTTAGCTTTTAAATTGTCATACCAAAGGTTTCAGCCTCAATATATTGGTGAAGGCTAGGATTGTTTTCATTAGGTCTTGAGTGTGTCCTTGTGTCTACCTACCTTTTATGGTACTTGACATTAGTTTACTTTTTTTCCTTACAAATGATGCTAATAAACATATCTCATTTCTTGTGGTAAGTGTGTTATTATGTAATAAACACAGGTTTATTATGCTACTATCACAGGATAACTATTGCAGAGAGAAATTAGAGATGAATTAAACGAGGTTGTTTTGATGGGGGAATATGACAATCTGTAACATGAGAATGTCAATGGTGTACTGACTTTAAAATGTGGGACTGCTCTATCTTTGAGCATTATAATGGGGGTGTGTAAATGATTCTATGCTCTGTTGAATAACTTTAATGTACAAATACTATGGGGAAAGGTGGTCTATAGATGGCATGTTTAGACTGCCATTCCCAAGGCCTTGGGTTCAAATCCAGGTTAAACCCCTAGGGATTTCCTGGGACTCGACTGAGTTTTCTGAGCAGAAAAGTAAATGGATATAGGCATTGTGCTGGCTACACAATCTCATTGTATGCTATGGCCAAGGAAACTGGTGATAGCTTGTTCGCTGTCCCTGTGGACCAACATGGTTCAAAAGGATACACATACCTGGGTTTTCCCTACCTGTCCATATTTTGCTGTATTTGTAGGTCTATGCTTTTGAGACCTTTGGCACAGTATTACGCACAATTATAAAAATACTAGTATGAAAAAAGTCTCATTGTTACACAGTTTTTAGAAGTTTTTTGTCTTTTCTGTAGTTTCAATAATAAAATTAGGCCTACTATTTGGATACCCAAACTACAATCCGATAGTTGTTTTTTTTTTATTACCGAATTGTCAATGAAAAAAGTTAACTTGAAGAAGCCTACCTTTTTATGATTGGATACTGAGATGAGTGATTCCCATAGCTATTCCTCACACCTCTTTTTATAGGTCAGTTGATCTATCTTTATATCTATATCTAAATAATAGAGTCAACTAAATTTATCTGGTATAAATGTTATTCAAGCATCAAAATACAGTCAACGGTCTTAAAATACGCTGTTGAGCCAGTAAGATTACGCCTATGAATAATTACAGGTACTTGCGAGTAAGGATACACTTGTTGCAGTAAGTAAATATTAAGTGAAAGTTATAAATGAAATTGAGTTTCTTGCATTTTTTCCTGTCTGTTTTAGCACCGATGCCAGTGCTAAGCCTCAACGTGACTTCAGACCGCTCCCGCATTCTGGTCTCATGGTCTCCTCCTGGCCTGGGGTCCATCGGCAGCTACAACATCTACTACAGGCCAGTCCTGCGTGGTACCTTCACAGGGATGTCCTCACGCAGCACCAACAGCACCAGCATGCGGCTGAGCGACCTGTTTCCTGGAGAGAAGTATCAGGTCAACGTCACCTCCGTTAGCAATGGGCTAGAGAGCACGCCTGTCACTGGGGAGGCGGTCATCGGTGAGTCGGTTGCCCTGTGACTAGCCATTATGTTTTATAAAAATATAAATAATGTAAAATAAAGTGTCTTACTTTTTATAATTAGATGGTCTTGAAAACCAAATAGAACAACACATACAAAATAGAACAATACATACCAAATAGAACAATACATACAATTAGTTTTGAATTTTTGTTTCATATGTTACTTTCAAGAATCCATTAACTCTTTCTCTCCGGATCGACAATACCAGCTTCGATATTAAAACGGCCATTTTGTCGGATCGGCGATACCAGCGTCAATTTGTTAAAATACGTTTATTTCGTTTATTTTCAGCGCTATTCTTTTTATTTTACTTTTACATAAATCTAGAATGATTTCCTTTTGAATAACATCCGGATTTGTGTTTACATAGTGTTTTCATTAAAAAGAAATGCATTTTTATAATTTATAGATTTTTTTTCAACCGTTTTGGTCCGTATGTTGTGGGTTGTGGTCATAAATGATAAAAACGGGCTTTATATTTATATTTGAAAAGAAATATTTGTTTCTTATAGTGAAAAAGAGTATATTTTTTAGGAAAACAATGTAGTTAATTAATTTGGGAATTTATTTATTTTTGGTGTGAGCCTGGGAATTTGTGTTATGTAAGACTATGGTGAGTAATTTGTTTTTTCATTTTCATTTTTAAAAGTTTTTTAAATGTAAGTTACAAATGATTTTATATTCTCTGTAAGGAGCTTTTAGTTTCCTTTAATTCAATACCAAATATGATATTGTCTGATTAAAACCAAAAAAGTTATTAAAATTTGAAGATAGCAATAGTAATTACCAAGAGAAAAAAAAGGATAATTCCGTCAGAAAAGGGAAAATAATTCTGGAGAGAAAGAGTTAAGATCGTTGTTTCAGAACGTTGTTGTTTCCAGCCCGGTTAATTTTATACTTCTTCTTCCTGACCCACTAACATTTTATCACAATATTAGGCTATATTTAGCATAAAGATGATGAGAATATCAGCACACTATTTTAATCCAGTGATGTCTAAGTTTGAAGGCTGTGGCTAATTTCAGGTTGAAATATTTAAAAATTTGCTGGCCAAATAATTTCAGGTAGTCTTAGAAATAAAAGGTATCTGTATCAGAGCACATTGATCTATATGGCCTGTGATGTTGGGTTTACAAATATCTGTGGCCACAGCAATAGAAGGGATTGTGTGGCCACCACAATGTCCAGACGCCTTTACTTATACCCAACTAATGTCAGGTACCCATCAGAGCTTTTGCAACCTGGACCTTTGGTATCCCAGTCCAGCAAGCTGGGGCTCGACCACTATGTCCAGTAGACTTAGACTGTAGGAGTCTAAAATGTGCATGATTGCCCTCTTCAATCCCCAATATTGTATTCTAAAATGTGCATGATTGCCCTCTTCAATCCCCAATATTGTATTCTAAAATGTGCATGATTGCCCTCTTCAATCCCCAATATTGTATTCTAAAATGTGCATGATTGCCCTCTTCAATCCCCAATATTGTATTCTAAAATGTGCATGATTGCCCTCTTCAATCCCCAATATTGTATTCTAAAATGTGCATGATTGCCCTCTTCAATCCCCAATATTGTATTCTAAAATGTGCATGATTGCCCTCTTCAATCCCCAATATTGTATTCTAAAATGTGCATGATTGCCCTCTTCAATCCCCAATATTGTATTCTAAAATGTGCATGATTGCCCTCTTCAATCCCCAATATTGTATTCTAAAATGTGCATGATTGCCCTCTTCAATCCCCAATATTGTATTCTAAAATGTGCATGATTGCCCTCTTCAATCCCCAATATTGTATTCTAAAATGTGCATGATTGCCCTCTTCAAGCCCCAATATTGTATTCTAAAATGTGCATGATTGCCCTCTTCAATCCCCAATATTGCATTCTAAAATGTGCATGATTGCCCTCTTCAATCCCCAATATTGTATTCTAAAATGTGCATGATTGCCCTCTTCAATCCCCAATATTGTATTCTAAAATGTGCATGATTGCCCTCTTCAATCCCCAATATTGTATTCTAAAATGTGCATGATTGCCCTCTTCAATCCCCAATATTGTATTCTCTTTCCATTGTGGATTTAAAATGACCAACTGTCGACACCATTAACAAACAAAAGATATTTTTTTTACTCCATTTAACAATTATACTTTGTGGCTATTAGATCCGGACCCACCAAGATATTTGCTGAGTGATAAGAGTAAGATCACCTCGTCCAGCGTCACTGTCTACTGGTCTTACGACCCCTTCGACACATACAATGAGAGGTGGACCATTATGGTGGTGGAGGGCAGCTTCCTGGTCACCAAGGAGGTTGAGCAGGTGGATGGACAGACTGAGTATGACCTTGAGATTGACCAGCTGACCCCTGGGCACACATACAATGTGTCCATCAAAAGCCATGTGTTAAACAGAATGTCTAGAGAGATATCTACTAATGTTACCACAAGTGAGTAATACTTTTTGTATGTTAAACCAGTTTCCTGAAGACTGTCGCAGTCGTAACATTTTATTTGGTTTTTAATTCTGATTTGAAAGTGTCAAAGTTGTCTGCATGTTTGGAAGCTCATTTCCACCATCAGTAATTTGAGTAGGTAATTGTTTTTTTTTTTAATGCTTTCTTATCCTCTCTGGCGAGTAAAAACCAACCATGGAGATTTTCCCTAATGGAATTTATATAAAGGTAAAAACTTAATTTTTTCTCAGTATAATTGGAAACCAATGCAGTTTCTTTATAGGTTTTATTGAATTATACTTTGTTATTTTTGCAGCAATGTTTTTGTAGATCAGATCCAATAATATATCCAAGGCTTTGTTTTGCATCGTCCAGCTGAGAGATTGCATGACTCTGTTGTTCAAATGCTTATGTTATGCTGTTTATTTGCTGCAATCTCAACATTTTATAATTAAGAATGAAAAGAAGCCATAAAATTTATTAATTGTGAAAATAACACAATAAAATATATTAGTAGTGAAAAGAAGCCCAAAATATATTAATAGTGAAAAGAGGCCAAAATATATTAATAGTGAAAAGAGGCCAAAATATATTAATAGTGAAAAGAGGCCAAAATATATTAATAGTGAAAAGAAGCCCAAAATATATTAATAGTGAAAAGAAGCCCAAAATATATTAATAGTGAAAAGAGGCCAAAATATATTAATAGTGAAAAGAGGCCAAAATATATTAATAGTGAAAAGAGCCCAAAATATATTAATAGTGAAAAGAAGCCCAAAATATATTAAAAGTGAAAAGATGCCATAAAATACATTAATTGTGAAAAAAACACCATAAAATATATTAAGAATGAAAAGAAGCCATGAAGTTTAATGTTGTTTTATATTTCTACTTAGAGCCAGTAATAAATTCTGTATTGAAAGAATATGCCAGCACCAACACCTCCATCACCATCAGCTACACTGTGGCCAGGGAGGACGTATTTGACCTCTTCATCTTCAACATCTCTGGCACACCAGGTGGTGAACCGGTCAACCGGTCCAAAAGCGACGAGCCTGCCTTCATTGAGTTCACAGGATTGCAAGCGGGGACAAAGTACACTGTCCAGGCTTGGACCGTTGTGAAGGATGAGACGAGTAGTCCCATCACCATAGATATTTTCACGGGTCAGTCTTTTTGTGTGTGTGCTGCTCAATGGTTACTTATGTAGGTGAATGTGTGTCCAGGAGCAAAGCCGGCATTTTTGTAGAGGGAAGAGCTGCTGAAATTGTGTGTGATAAACATTTACCAGATTTGTCGCAAATATAGAAAAGCATTTTACAAGAATTCTTTCATAAAATGTCGGTAGGGAATATAATCTACCAGTTAATGATCCGAGGGAAGTTCCGCAGGGGGAAAAAGTGCAGTGATGTGACTGCAGAGACCTTACCCTGTGATATGGGTGGCATCTCGGACAGGGTCTTAGTGTGCCCTTCCTTGATCCACTCCTTTACGCCCTGGATGCAAGAGCCGAAAGGCTTGGCCGTTTTTTTTTTTAAAGAGACATTATAAACCAGTAGCAGGTCAAGTGGGGTAGACACACTAAAATTACTAACTGATATTGAGAAATAAATGTTTTATTTCCACAACTAAAAATGAACTTAATAATTGGAACTTTTGACAGATTTCTTTTATAGCGCCCTTGGTGGGTTTCCATTGATAATGTTAAAACAGCTAAATTGAAATTTTAATGAAACAATAAGCATGATGACTGATGACGTCCCAATTTGTTTTTTTTATCTTAGATCCAAACCCAGTTCCGGTGCATCTAACCTCTACATCAAAAACAGTAAGTTTGTTGCTGGGCCCGCAAGTAGGTCAGGCTGCCCAATACACCATTGTTTGCACCCCGGCTGACGGTGGCGCCAGCTGTGGGGAGAAAACTCTGCCTGCCCAGGTCCCGATGCAGCCGGTTGTCTTCACAGAGCTCCTGCCCTTTCATGAGTACAACTTTAGGGTCATCACCAAGACGACCAGCGTCAACAACTCTGTCAAAATGGCCACAGAAGAGTTCCGGTACAGAACAGCTGAAGCTCGTAAGTAGGCCTACTGCGTTTATGAGCTTTGTTTTTTTTTATTACAGACTGTAAATATTGAAGCTGTTGAAAGTCTTTAGATTGTAAGCATTTTAATACCAAACAAGACCATTGCTTTATTATTAATGCACTTTTTTAGAATGATTGTGAAATTATGGAATAAAAATTAGAATAAAACAGATTTATAATCAAGACTTAATTTATGACCTTGAGGAGTTATGATAAAGACAAAAAAAACTAAAGACTTCCTGCCAACAAGGTTTATCTTTGTTCTTCAGCACCAGGTCCAGTCCGGTCTTTCTCTGTGGTTGATAAAGATTTGCACACTGTAGTGTTGTCATGGGAACCACCATTGTTGACCAATGGAGACATCAAGTACTACACTGTATCCTACTCAGGAAGTGAAGCTGATTACCCTGAGGTAAGAAATCCTGCCAACTAAACTTTGAACTGTGAAGGGGTTTTGAAGTGTTTGTAGAATGCCAACTCAACTCAATCAATGTTCATGAAGAAGTAAACTAGCTGCTGGTAGCAGCCATGTATATTGTGATGAAAACTACTTGCCTAATGCCAATAGCGTAGAAGAAATGAATATTCATGATTCATTGACCTCTCCTCATGGGGCACAGCAGTCTAGTTGCAGAGGTTTCGGAATCACCACTGCTGAAAGTATTGTGTTTGAATCGTAATCTTTTTTATCTGCTTCTGGGTGGTTTTTCAGTTAGTAAGTAAGTAAAGTACCCGTCGGACCGAGTTGATCCATAGGTCCGATGAAGCAGTGTTCACCAGTTTATGTGGCCACGGCATACTAGGTGATTGTGTGGCCAGCACTATGCACAGCCGCCTTTACTTTACCCCAACTAAGGTCAGGTACCCAACAGAGCTGGGTAGACTCAGGGACGCCTTCCAGACCCTGGAAAAAATCCTAGGCTGCACCAGGATTCAAACCCGGGACCTTCAGCTCGACAGTCGAACGCGCTGCCGCTCGGCTACCGTGCCCCCTGTGGTTTTTCAGAGGGTGGCAAAACTAGTGGACAAACTGGATGGCAATAGTCTAAAAGGGCCTATATTTTTTGTTAAGAGTGAAGATATGCATTGTGTTATGTCTGTAGATGTAGATAGTTGAAGGAAGTTTGTTAAGAGTGAAGATATGCATTGTGTTATGTCTGTAGATGTAGATAGTTCAAGGAAGTTTTGTTAAGAGTGAAGATATGCATTGTGTTAAGAGTGAAGATATGCATTGTGTTATGCCTGTAGATGTAGATAGTTGAAGGAAGTTTGTTAAGAGTGAAGATATGCATTGTGTTATATCTGTAGATGTAGATAGTTCAAGGAAGTTTTGTTAAGAGTGAAGATATGCATTGTGTTAAGAGTGAAGATATGCATTGTGTTAAGAGTGAAGATATGCATTGTGTTATGTCTGTAGATGTAGATAGTTCAAGGATGTTTTTATTCTTCTTTTTTTTTTTTTTGTGCTGCTAGATTAAAGATGAAAAGGTCATAGAAGTCAGTGGATTATCTCACACTGTCACTGACCTAAAAGCTGGATTCAAGTACACATTTAAGGTAATGACCTTCTTTGTTAGTTACTTCTTATTCAAACAACCCATGACATATTATAACGTTATTCACATTTAAAGTGATTCCCATCTAGAGAGCTATAGCTGAAACATGCCTAACCACTTCAAATTTTGAAAATCATCTCAGTAAAATGACAAGAAATTTCTCACCATTCCAATGTTCCACATTAAATTAGTTTGTTCTGGTAAATCAGATAGATTTTAACTAAGAATAAATGAAATAAACTAGTGAAAGTATTCTTTTGTCTCCTTTTATTCACTTCCACTTTTCTTTATAACCACCACCCCCCCCCCCCCTCCCACTCTTTTTCTTGTTGAGAATATTTTATACATTTTCATGTATTTTTTAAAGATGAACATTTACTACCAATGCTACTAATACTTAGTGCATCATTTATAATAGTGAATTTTCTTTAAAATATGGAGGTATTAAATAATTTATAAGACGAATCATTGCTAGCCAATGTTGCCTTGTCCCCAAAAATCCAATTGCCAGTGAATACAAAAAATATCTAGGAGATCATTTTATACCAACTAAGCTGATTCAGGTCATTTAGTTAAACTAATACTGATTTAATTAGAGCAGAGGGCAGAGTTAGTGCTGGTGGGATTAGCTTCAGAAATAAATTAGAATCTTTCTCCCTTAGTAAATAAATGTAGTAAAGTTTAAGAAATCATTTTCATTAATGCCTAGTTATATATTGACTAATTATAGTGTATATATTATGCATGCTGCAGATAAAGTTAAATTGAACCATACGTCTTAGGTAATTCAGAAATATATATTTTGCATTTTAATTTCTGCTTTAGTTCTCCGTTAAGTCCCATGTTCCTTATTTTCACCTTGGGAGCTCCTCAATTTGATCAATATTCTGTGATTTTAATGTGACTGAAATGATTCCATGTGTCTTGCAGATTTCTGCTTTTACCATTGAGAAAGGAGATGAAAATACAAAAGAAATCATCATGAAAACTGCAGGTGGGTTGTTACTTTCACCTTTTGCTCAGGTAATCTTTGTTTTGCAAGGGGAGGGAATTTCCAAGGAGCAATGACTCAAAGTCAGCCAGCAGTAAAAAAAGAAAAAGAAACTAGCAACTGAAATAAAATGTAAATATTTGTAAAATTTAAAAGTGGTTTAAGAAAAATGAAAATAAACAGAAACCCGGTAGATGCTATACTGACCATCTATATCTGATGCTATTATACTGACCAGCTTGACTTACTGACCACTGCTCCCTAAACCCCTGGGACTATACATTTGAGGGTTCTGGATTAAAAAGCTTGTCAGTTTTTCATTTCAGCCATACATTCTATTTTTTTTAAAGGGTGGTCTAGTGGCATATTACCACTTTGAAGGACTTTGCTTCATGTCTTGGGTGATTAAATACCAAGAATTGTTTCCCATGTTGATCAGGAATAGTGTCACTTAGTGAATTAATGTCTGATGGATAGCCACACAGACAGTCCCATTGCATTCAACTTCCTGAGTGAATGCTGCTTCACTAGCCCCCAACCACATTGGTCTGCAATGGAGACTTACTTTTTAGTTATTGCTTTGAATACATTCTTTAAAATCAAAATAAAACACATCAACACCTAAATGCTCTAATAACTTCAGCATAAAAACAGCCACAATATTTAAACACTTACCTCATATCCTCAATTTTTTTGTTTTAAAAAATGTTGACCTCCTCAGCTCCTGCATTCAAAGTGGACCACGATGCTTTGAGAAGCAGACCACAGGCTTCTAAGGACAAGGACACACCTCTGGTGACCCAAACCCAGATATCCTTTGACCTTCAAAATCCATTCAGTCAAGACAATGGCCGTATCAGGTCCGTATTAATTTTCTGACATTACCTCATTTCCCACAGAGAATTTTTGTGTGTTTTTTCTCCTAGGTGTTTGTTTTTTCTTTTTATAAAAAATCTTACTAATATCAATAAAGTGGCTTTTTTTAAAATTATATATGTATATATTGTAAAATTTGTTAGAGGTATTATTATTTTTAGGTTTAAATTTGGCTTAGATTGTTTACTTTGTATAGATTTTGATTGGTTTGTTATAGGTATTACACAGTGATTGCTTCCCTTAACCCTACCGCCACTGACCTACACACTCGTCTGCCAAGTTGGCTTGATGTTCAGAAAGATAAAAATCTTAAAGTTTATCTGGCAGTGAAGTAGGTCCACACGAAGATATTTAAGATGAACTAATTAAACATAATTTGTAATCAATATATAGATTGATATTTATAAATACACGTTTTATGTGTGCTTTATAAAAACCAATTCAAGCATTTGAAGACAATTAATATTTACTTGTTCTTAGTTGTACAGATTTGTTTTCACCTGACTCTACCTGTGGCGTTGTTCCTGGTGCCAGGCCCAAAAGAGCTGCCAGCACCCTGGATTCTCGCGCCTTTGTCCTTGGAGCGGATTCCAAACAGACCTGCGCCCACCGGCCCTACTGCAATGGCCCGCTGGCCCCCGGCACAGAGTACTCTGTGAAGCTAAGGGCTTACTCATCAGATGGCCAGTACCAAGACACTGCTTACTCTGACAAAGTTAAAACAAGTACGTTTTTTCATCTAGTCTTATAATGGATGTAGTCCTTCACAGGAAGGTACTGAAAGCGTTGGCTATTGTGCCTTTCTTTCTTGAGTCCCCAACTGAGACTTTGATCTTAGAGTCGGGTTTAAGATGAACAGTAGCAAGACCATGCATGTTATGCAGGCAATAACCTGAGGAAGTCATCTCAGCTCCAACTTCTGTCCGAGGCTAGCACTATGCTAGCCGCTTGAAGGGCGGTTTTGCATGTTAGGTCTACTTGTTCCATTTGTCCCCTAATGAATGTACATCTGTATGACCCATGGCTTTGTCCAGATCCAGAACATGCCAGATTTAAAAGGTAATCCAAACCAGGACCTGCTGTACCTGGTCATAGAGATAGAATAAAACAAATTTTGAGAGACACTGTGGTATAACATATGATGTATGTAGCATAATATTTAATAATACAACATTAAAACCATATTGATTGGTAAAAAGTTCTCTATATAGATAATTTTTTGTTGAATGGGATGGTTAACTGATAGGAAACCAGTGACTGTGTAGCCAGCACAATGCCACATTACTTATGGTTTATCCCACCTGCAGGGTATTGTGATCAACGCCATAGAGAAATAAAAATTGGCAACTCAACAATATGTCACTTTAGTGAAGCAGTTAGTAAACTAATACTACTTGTGTGGCTGACTAAATGCAACAGGCAACAGTTATCAATGGTTTCATTGCATATTAACTCTGGTTTCATTGCCCATCATCAATGGTTTCTAGGTCTATAATTAGGACTGGGTTTTGGTGTCCATTATAACTTAGTTTCAGTGCCTATTATAACTTAATTTTTAGTGACCATTATTACTGGTTTCATTGCCCATTATCACTGGTTTCATTGTCTATTAACACTGGTTTCATTGTACATTATCACTGGTTTCCGGTGTCTATTAGTACTGGATTCTTGTCTCTATTATAACTGAGTTTCAGTGCCTATTATAACTTAGTTTCATTGCCCTCCATCGGAGCATTTTTAATGCATTGTGAATGTTTTAAACCCATTGGGTTGAAACTATATTTCAGATGAGAATTGTTCTCAATTTGACCAACTCGACCTAAGAGATGACAACACACAGGGGCAGGCAAATAAAAACACACAAATAACAGGCTTACAATTTCAATTTAAAATTTAGCATACCCCTTTTTTTTTTACTCTATTTTTATTGGCTTTATTTTATTTTGCTTCTTGCATCAGTGAACACAATTTATTATTGCACTGCAATATTAATTTCTGTTTCTGTTATTGCTCTAAATTTCCGCACTGTTGTTTTGCTTGTGTTTAATTATATTTAAATTTTCATTGTATTTTTAGTACAATTATCTCCTCTTGCTTGATGAATGCAATAATTTTATTGCTTTCGGCCTTAT
This sequence comes from Anisus vortex, assembly GCA_949126835.1. Classification (NCBI taxonomy): domain Eukaryota; kingdom Metazoa; phylum Mollusca; class Gastropoda; family Planorbidae; genus Anisus; species Anisus vortex. The sequence goes on along the minus strand of OX421497.1, from coordinate 31,734,565 downwards.
AGTGAATATCTTTTTTTAAATATTGAATAGTTTTCAGCCACTGCCTGCAATGAATGTTTACTTGGCATGTCTATACTCATCTATTACCTATCTATCAATTATATATACATAATATTAGAATGGTATATTAAAGGAACAAAAATTTGAAATGTAATAGTTTATTTAAAAAAATGTAACCAACCTTTTCTCATAACAAACAAATATTTTGTTAATAAAGAAACCAAAAAGTTTCTTTGAACAATTTATTAAAGTTTATATTGTACAAAAGATAAAAAATTACACAACAATGATTTAGGACTAACTACCAAATCTACTCAGTATTATATCTGTATAGACATTGTTCTTATTTGTATAACTTGTTCACGTCTTTTGATATATCACTTCAGAAGTGTGGGAATGACTTTATATTTATTCCAATTTTACATCTAAATCTTGCTCTGATAATTTATTTTTCAGATGGGAGATGGTCACTCTAAGATGTTTCAATATGTAGGGGCCTACAACATTTTAAACATATTTGTTACTCATCATTTTCAACTATGGATTATTTTCCCCCTTATGATACATTCATGATTATACCAAAAAAAGCATCTTTAATTGTTATAATTTGTTTTTGTATTACAGCCACTTGCAACTATTTCATTCTATATGAAACTTAAGCGCTAATCTAATCGTCTTCCAAATTGTCTAATCACCAATGATGATGATAAAACTGCGTTGTTGTTGTTTTTTGTGTTTTTTCAATACTAAAAATTAAATCTTTTTATAAATTTAATTTCTAGAAGAGTCTGCATCAGATGCCAAGGCAGGCATTATTGCAGCAGCGGTCATCGTTCCGATCCTGGTTGTTGTCATCGCCATATTGCTCTTCTTTAAACTAAGAAATAAAAAGCCCAAGAAGGCCACCAGCTATTCAGCGCCCAAGTTAAACTGGAAGCAGTCTGCAATGAGTCATCTGAGGTAACTCATTAGTTTCATGGATCCAGTTTTTTAATTTTATAGAAGGAGCCTCTGTAACATACAAGATAAGATAATAATCAGATCACAGATAAGCGCAGTATGCAATAATCTTCTTTATAGAAGAAGCGTCTGTAAAATTTAAGATAAAATAATCAGTCGTTAAGCTAATGTCAGTTATTTTGTTTTTTATTTATTTTCTGCTTTCATTAAAATTGTAAGTAAAGGTTTTAAGATTCTTTCTGTTTTGTTTGATTTTCATCATAGCCGGCCAATCAAACTTGCAGATTTCCCGTTGCATGTCTCGAGGATGTCATCTGATTCTGATCTAAAGTATGCTGAAGAATTTGAGGTAACCTACATCTGTTTGACTTTACACTATAAAACTTTACTTTTTGTTAAAAATTCTTCTTTCTACATCAGTTAGAATTTCTTATATTGACTTTCATGACATTTTTATACATTGACTTACATGACATTTCTTACATTGACCTCCATATTTCTTACATTGAATTACATGATATTTCTTACATTGACCTACATGACATTTCTTACATTGACTTACATTATATTTCTTATATTGACTTACATTACATTTCTTATATTGACTTACATGATATTTCTTACGTTGACCTACATGACATTTCTTATATTGACTTGCATTACTTTTCTTATATTGACTTACATTACATTTCTTATATTGACTTACATTAAATTTCTTACATTGACTTACATTATATTTCTTATACTGGTTTGATTCATCATAGGATCTGAAAGATGTTGGTCGGGATCAGCCTTGCACTGCGGCAGAGTTCCCACCCAACAGGCCCAAAAATAGATTTACCAACATTCTCCCTTACGACCACTCACGGGTGAAGCTATTGCCAACCGATGATGAAGAAGGTTCAGACTACATCAATGCTAACTACATGCCGGTAAGGAGGAGTATCATTAAATACAGTGAAACCTCTGTATGTTTCCTTAATTCCTTTCTGACCCAGGGACATACACCAAACAGAACATATACTTAACAAATTTTTCACAAAGAAGTAAAAAAAAAGAAAATGATGAATCTGTTTCTCATGAAAAAAATCCTTTTCTTATTCTAAGGTTCTTTCAGACATGCCTACCGTTCCACTTTTGGCGTATTTGTTCCGCTTTTTTATTAAAAAACACAGTTTGTTACGCCGTTCCGCTTTTTACTAGTTTTGTTACGCCAAATTGGAAAGTTTGGGTTTTTCATGTGTTGAAATATAGTCCGTGTCTAGGTTGATAAATCAAGGGGATAAATAAGGTCACAATGATATAATTATTATTACTTGGGTTTTCTGTTTTTTTTTAAAAGACATATTCTAGTCTTTTTTAAAGTTTTTTTTTTTTTGCGGTATTACACGTGTTTGGCAATGAATCTTATTTTCCTTTACTGTATTGCTAAGATTGTGAAAATGTCTAAACGTCCTGGTTCAGAAGGTTTAAATCTGATTTGTTCAAACTGTAAAAAAACAGACCGTTTTATAGGAAGGAATATTCAGAAGAATTTATTCAGCAAAGAGAAATGTGGATTTAGGCCTAATGTTCTTTGTACTAGTCTTAGATCTAGATCGATTGCGAACTGTCTGTAAAACGTAGGCCTACCTACATTTTAAATAGTGAAATAGTAAATAGATGGGTATGTTCCTCTTTTTTTTTTTTGTTATAAAAGATTGTTACATAAAGGGTGTTCCGCTTTTTTGTTGAAAAATCCTGTTTTTCATCAAGATTGTTCCTCTTTTTAGTCCTTAGGGGTAGGCATGTCTGTTCTTTACACTAATTATAATACAACTTGAAACTCAAATATGTAATTCAAAAATGGTCAAAATGCATACAGAAGCACTGAAGTTAAATAAATACAAATTTAATCTCAATTTATCTTAAATGTCAAAAATGGCACTGGGAAAAGACAGTAGGAGATGTTTGTATTGTTTGAATAGTGAGAGCTTACCATGAAAACTAGTCCTTTTTTTAAAGAATTGTTTCTCTCGGCATACTGATGCTTTCCATCAAAAGGTGGTACACCAAGAAAGTTTATTGGCATCCAAACAGGACTTTTACCAAGTTGAACCAAGAAATAGATTCCATTGTTGTTTCTTCTTTAATGAGATTTTATCAATACAGAAAATTTTGTTAATTCTTAGGTTAGGTTATTATGATTATGTTAGAGTCTTCCTTGAATCAAAGCTTTGCAGAAAGACTGACTTGCATTCATTTTCTACAAAAATCTTTGCAATCTTATAGTCTCTAAAGTAACTAGGAACATATAACAATGTAGAAAAATGTACGCATTCTGTGCATATGCTGCTAAAATTATTTTTTTTAAACTTAGTAAACCAAAGGTTAACTAGTAATGAGCTGTTAGCTTAGCTTATTAATGTTAGGATAAGTGAAATGCTATTTGCTCAGATTTAATCTTTGAGCTCTATTACACACCTAATGTTTGACCTCTCTCTGACACAGGGATACACATCCAAGAGAGAGTACATAGCCACACAGGGCCCACTTCCCTCCACCCGGGATGACTTTTGGAGAATGATTTGGGAGCAAAACTGTCGTAACATTGTAATGTTGACCAGGTGCCAGGAGAAAGGAAGAGTAAGTTATTCTACTCGTTTTTATAAGTTGATATCTCTTCTTTTGGAGGAGTTATACTTTTAAAATATCAAGCATAGGGTTATTGATGAAATCTACCTAAATTATTATGATTTAACACTTATTTAGATATTGCTAATTGTTTTCTGTTTTTGCTTGTATTTTTTACCTATTTTTTTTTTCACCTTTTAGGAAAAAAGTGATCATTACTGGCCTAATGATTCCGAACCCAAGTTTTATGGAGATCTACAAGTTCTTATTTTGAATGAGACTCATATGCCAGATTGGACTGTAACAGAATTTAAAATTTCAATGGTAAGTCATGACAATTTATAACCTGAGGGCCTTCATTTTGGGCCATGAAAGCCAGTGGCAATATTCTGAGCAAAACTAAAATAGTATAACATTGTGATTTGTGAGAAATAAAGCTCAAATTCAGAACTATTTCTTCTGAGTGGGCAGGTTTAGATAAATTCAACAAGTTGTACTGGCCATGGGGGGGGGGGGGGGGGGGTTGTTTTGCTGCCACATTCATTTGGAATCTTTTGCTTTACCATGCTTCTGTAGGGAGCCAATGATAATGAGAGCTAGTGGTATTTTGGAGTTGCCTCCTCTCATATGCTGGTCAAAATCCAACAATCAAAACTGAGAGCATTACTAATTCAATGCTTTGTAAATAAGATATGTAGGTTAAGTTTTTAGTTTGTACTGAGTAGTTCAAATATTGTAAACAAAAACATTATGATACTATAATTCTTTTTAAAGTCTTAAAATAGTATTGGAGTGAATAGTTGTCAAATTTCTTCTTAGAAAACTGTCTTTAAAGTATAGGATAAAAAAGTAATATTAGCTCTGCATTTATTTTATGCTTCCAGTTCTATATTTGTTGGACATGATCAGTGAGTTTTACCTTGATATAACAGAACAAGCAACAGGGAACCCATCTTCCAATATTCTTGTTAAGCTTTTCTTGAGAAATGCTGCAAATGGTTTTTAAAAAACAAAATGTATTTAAACAATTGGCAATGAAATACCAGTGTGAGTTTCATTATCCTGAACTAGATATTGAGTGTCAGATGATGGCTCCATTCTATAGTTCATCTTGCAGTCTCCATGTAGAACATTTAATACAAGTTTGACAATTATCATTTACAGGGTGCGCAGTCCAGAAATGTGCGGCACTTTCATTATCTGGTTTGGCCAGATTTTGGAGTCCCTAAAAACTGCACGTCATTAATACGATTTGTCAGGACAGTGAGAGAAAAGTTAATCAGAGAAGGTGGACCCATAGTTACTCACTGCAGGTAAATGTCATACACTTCAGAGCAGATCCTTCTGTTTTATTTTAGATCACAACAGGTATACATTACTTAACTTTAGAGGTTAGAGGAAATTTCTTTCATTAAAAATTCATTTGAATATTATGCTGTTCTACCAAGTGCATATTGTAGCTTTAACTTCTTGTATATTTTTAAAGCCTAAATGCAAAACAAAAATAATTGTGTATCTATTTAGTTTTTTCAAAGCTATATGACATAATATATTGAATGGGAAAACTATTCTATTTGGAAATTATATTCCAATAATTGGCTCATGTTTATAGTGGTTATAAAAACTGGTGCATGAACTTAGCTCTACTGATGTTGCTAAACTGAGTTTATCCATTCAATAAAGTAGCCATGTTTGACTACATAGAGAAACCCAAGGACTGTGCCCTGAGTTCATAAGACTTGCTTCCCCTAATATGAATGTAATTGGCTGGTTTCCCTTGTGTGTTCCAGTTAGTGTTCTGCTAAGTATAAAAATCATGGCCTGCATATTAGTGTTCTCCACTTGTTACTTGAAGATAGAAACCAAACATCATAATCATAACAGCTCTGAGAAGATATTTAAACAGTATCAATAATCTTTATAGATCACACTTTATAATTATAATACAACTAATGAACTTTTTCTTGCATTATAATTATAAAGTGTGTGATTGTGTGTGTGCTTGTCTATTTTTATAAGTATATTTCTGTGCTTGTATACAAATTGTAAATAATTATTTTATTTTGTTTAAAATATGCTGAAGGACAAAACATCTGTAATCAAGACAAATTTCCATTTGTTTGGATCAATAAAGAAATCTTATCTTATGATCATTACACTTAATTGTAAATGAATATCCAAAATGGAAAGCACAGAACATGTGTGTAAAAGCTGTGATAAAGATTGCCTTTCAAGGATAGGCCTGCTCAGCCACACGGGAAAATCCAACCTCAACCCACAGTGATGCATCATCGTCTCGTGAGACGGAAGGATGCCGAAGATCCAAAATAAGTCATTTTTAAATATTTTTTTTTTTTATTATAGCATTCTGATAACTGTAGAAATATCTTTCTTGTTTGGTATCCTCAGCGCCGGTGTTGGTAGATCTGGAACTTACATTGTGCTAGATCATTTGTTACAACTGATCAGGGAGAAAGATGAGGTGGACATATTCAGCCTGGTCTACAAGCTGCGTAAAGAGAGAGTGCTGATGGTTCAGACAGAGGTAAACATTGAATTCACTGTATATTGCAGTTGAAAGGTTACTGTTGTTTTTATTCTTTGCTCAGGCTTTGAAACAATCAAAAACTTGTGTGTAATTTAGATGTGGCTTGGTTGCATGATCTTTTAATTACTAGTTTTTCTACTTTCTATTTGTGTCTATTATTGCCCTAATGTTACCATATATCTTTACAAAATTTTGAAAGGCTTTATTTCTTCAATAATAAAACTACCTAATGATGTATATATCTATAATATATCTATAAATTAGGGCTGTTAAGAACATTAGATTTGTCTTTCAAGCTAAATAGTTGTTTAGTATTTATCCACATTCGTCACTTGCTCTTGTGGCATCTGTTGCTATGGTGACACACCGCTGTGATTTGACTCAAGTAAATCTCCCGACAACTAAGCTAGTGTGTTGTCTGTTTGCAATTTACTCCAACTGAGGAAAAAAATTGAAACCTTTAAGGCTAAGAGGGTTAAACTTATCAGCTAATTATATGTGGAGTTTTTTTGTGTCTGTTAATTTCTATATCTAGTCAGCTCAATGATGGCGAAACAAAACCTAGTGTTGAAATAGTTCAAGCTGTGGCAAATTTAGAAAATCAATAAGTTTGCTAAGTAATGCTTCTCATGACAGCAGTATTGTGAAGTCAATCACAGTTCTGCTAAATAGTTGATATCTCTTATTTTTGAGGCGTTTTACTTTTAAAATATCATGCATAGGCCTAATGATAAAATCTATTGACTACAATAACAAAAACTCAACTGAGTGCCAATGGGTCTACATCAAATCAAGCAGCAGAAGCATCAGCCTTGGAAAGTTTTAACACATTCAGTGGACAGGAAGGACTTTGCAAACATGGAAGGACAAAGTGCATACTGGGACACCTGGACAATGATTACTGTGGAGATCCAAATGAATTTTCAATCTCTATAAAAAAAAAAACAACTTCTTGGTGAACTTGCATACAGATACTTTCTACCAAGCTGCACATTCTTCCTTGACAAATTTCTTATATACTAAGAATTACTAAAGTAAAAATTTTGTTTCTACATATGCTTGGACATTGCAGACAATGGCGCTAATTTTTTAATGTAGGCTTACTCAATGGATTGATAACAAATATGCCAAATTTTTTTTCGCACCACTTGCGTCTATGTGAATTAGTTGTTAATCTGCCAAATATAGATTATCACTAAATCATTTCTGTCCTAACATATTATAAATATTATTCTATTTATTTTGCTATAGTTTAAGTTTAAAAAAAAAGATTTTTTTATATTTAAGATTCTGACAATTTTAATCTTGAGTCAAGTTAGATAATAACATGACAAAACTGTACTTGTAATATTTTCAACTCTTTGTTGTCTCCCCTCAATTTCAGCGATTTAGACCAAGAGGAGAAGTCCAGGAATATTTTTCAATTGTAGGTTGTCTTTCCTTGAAACAAAAAAAACCCATCTCCTGGGAGATTTCTATAGTTTTTTTTAAACCCACTAACTCAGTTTTTAAATAATACAGACAGTATGTGAAACCCTTTGTTCTTTTTAACTTTTTTTTTTAGTGCTGAATTTAAGATGAAATTACTCTGATAATGATAGTAGATGCAAAAATAAAGAAACTAATGTTCTAGCTTGATGGTTTTTGGTGCTAATTAATCGCTTGGTTTTATCTAGGTTGTTTTTTTGTTCTATTTTAAATATTATTAATACATTTTTTAATGTTTTGTTATGACTCAAGATTAAAATTTTACTTGAAGACTTATTTTTTTCCTTTTGTCTATATACAAAATCTTATTTACCTGATAGGCATTCAGTTGGTTGCCTAAATTAATCAGAAAAACAAGTACATCGTTATTAAAAAACTGCAAGAATAGACTTCAAACAAAGCTTTTGATAGGCCTAGGCTGTAATAATCAGAATGGCTTCTATTAACATATTTTTTTGTTTCTTTTTTAACTAATATTTTCAGAACCGTTTACATGCTTGTACTACCTGGTTTTGTGTTTTCTGTTGAATTACCTTGTTTAATTCATACAAACTATGCAGGGGGTGGGGAGGATAGTTAGTCACCATAAAATAAATTATAAATCGATATGATGGTAAAATTTGAAAGAAAAATTAATTCATATATTCAAATAAAATAAAAAGCTATGTTAATGGTTTCATATATTCAAATAAAATAAAAAGCTGTCATTGGCATTCCAATCAAAGAAGATTTTAAAGATTTTATGTTAGTATAGTTAAAAGTAGACATCCCAATTTTCAGCACATGGGGCAGTTTTTCCAATATTCCATGGCCAATTTATATAAGGGGATTGTGGAGCCAATACAATGAACAACTACCCTTTTTGTTTATTTCTTACCAACTAATATCATCAGCAATGTGTCAAATCATACACACACCCTAATAAATAAGGAAAGAAAATCCAGATTTTTTTTTCAAGGTCTTGAACCCAAGACATCCAGAATGACAGTAGACACACTGCCAGTAGAACATATGAAGAAGATATATTAAAATATTGAGGTTGAGGAGCTGATTTTAAATGTTTATTCATAGATGGACCAGAACTTTACAGTCTTGTAACTCTTCCCCTTTCATAATCTGGTCGGAAGAGTTTATTTAAAGGCAAAGTTAAGATTCACTGTTCCATAAGATTTTATGAATATATATATTTAAATAAGTTTGAGGGTTTGTTAGCAGTTTCCTAATGAGCAGAAACGTTGTAGTGTGATTGGTTATTATTTCTTGAATAATGCATACATTTTTTTCCCTTCACTTGTTTCTTACAGCAACAATACAAGTTTATTCACGAGTGTCTTCTGTGTGTTCTAGAAGAGAGAGAAGAAGATATCACTTATATGAACTTTGGACAAGTTAATGCAACATTTGAAGGTGAGTCAATTTTCTCACACTGAAATACCTCTCTTTACCTTTCAGGTCGAATTTTAAAACTATGTGGACATTGAAATCATTTTTTCTACAGGATTATAAAAAACAACAGAAGATAGAAATAGTGTTAAAGTGTCCAATTCCATTCAGCCCCATAAGTTTTTAGCATCAATCAATATTTTCCATTCCTGGCTTGTCACTGCATAAACTATACAATTCTTGATGTGACAAGGCCTGAAAAGTGTAAAATATTTTTATTTCACTAGCCAATTTAGAAAGAAATATTTATCAAAAGAAATTTATAGTTTCACTTTGTAAATGTTTCACTCGGGCATAAAACATATTTGTCCAACATCAAGTGCATTCACAATAAAGTATGTTTTTCCAATGTTTAGTTTTTAGACCAATAGTTTTCTGAGCTTTTTATTTGTGAGAGGATATGTTGCAACCTTTGTTTAGGGCTGTCCAAGAACCTGTGATTCAGGGAATTTAGCTGCCTTTTTAACATGAAATTTCTCAAAATAAATATTCACCTTTGTTAGGAAACTTACCATATAAATTGTTTACAATCATGCTTAACACAAATAAAAACAATTTTAGGTTTCGTTTCTTTTAGTTATATTATCAACTTAATAAAAATAAATGTTCACACCTGCAGTTTGAAGAGAGTTGTTCTTTTGATTATTAAAATACAATCTTTCCCAGCTTAAGTCTAATGTTCTGATTGAGAAATATGCATTTTAAAAAATTGTATAATGTTTATTCTGGGAATCAAGTCTTATTAATTCTCTTTGTTTGTAGATGTAGACACTGACTTTGGAATAAATTTGGACAATGGTAATTTTACTCATGCACACATTTTATCTTTTTTTTTTTTCTATAGTTACAAATATGAAGCACATACATTATCACATTATCTATAGAATGTGGTCACACAGTGAAAGAATTTATTTATTTATACACTGTAGAGCTCATATTGAACTGTATACTTCAGGCAGTATAAAGCTTCCACATCTGCACACATTGTATATTTCATATTGTATTGTCATCCAATTACAGACACGTGCATAACATTATCTTTCACTTTTTATATATTTGGGCAATAATAAATAAAATGTCCACAGTGTGTAGGGTTTAAGTTGGGTTCAGTCTGTTTAGATGTCAGGAATATAATCTATGTTTACCTAGAGCAGGCGTCAGCAACCTTTCATAATAACGTGCCAAACTAGAATTTCAAAAGCATTCATCGTGCCAAATGCCCAAATGTTATCCTGCACTTTTTCTGGTGGAAGAGACTTATATGACTTCTTTGGAGGTCTATCGTGTGCCATTGACAATAGCTCTGTGTGCCAAGTCTGGCATGCACTCGTACCATAGTTTGACGACCCCTGATCTAGAGTATAATGGCGCTTTGTTCCTCGATGGAACACATTTTGATGTTGACTTGTTTGATAAAACACAGGTTTGTCAGTGGTGTGCTCATTTTAAAACCTTTTTTTTTTGTTAATTTTCATTGACAATATTTAGTTTTGATTGAAATCACCCGCACCTCACTGTCCATTTAATGTTTCCATCTAGTGCATAAAACTACATCTAGATGGCTTGAACACCTGCTTTGGGGTATAGTTAATTATTTAATAGGGAGAGATGGAAGTAAGAATGTGATATAGCAGCCTGTGGGGAGTTAGATAAGAGAAGTGATTGAGGGTCATAGGCTGAACTGGGACGGGGCTAAGCATTCACAAGGTCAACATTTTTTTTATCATCTTTATTACACTGCAACGCTGAATTCACTGTGCAGCTGTATTTACTATAAATATTTCATAAAAATGTGTGCAACATACTGTAATACTAAAGTGAAACAGTATTATTATATAACATATAATATAGTATATTTTACAATATAGGCCCTAATAGCTTGACTAATAATCATTTTGTAACTAAATAATATATTGACATTCACATGTATAGTATGGCTTTCATCATCCTGTATTCTACATGTTCACACAAGATAAACAATCACTCAATAATACTTAATGTTATAAAAAAAACTTTACCTTTCCCCATTATCATAACAATATTTAGTCTTGAAATTCAGATATGTTTATCTAAGTTCAGTTTATTTTTCAAATGTACAATTTATTTTTAAAGATATGATGATGGAAAGACACCATTTTCAATGCTAGATCAGAAAAAAATAAAGACTTTTTTTGTCATTTTTTTATTAAAGGAAAGGTACATTTACAGTACAAACAGCACAATTGTATATTACCGTATATAATTAAAGAATTCTGCTCTTAGTCATTTACATGGCCGTAGCATGTTTGCTGCATGGGTTTAGGCTGTGTATGAATATATTACTCTGAAGCCAAACTTTATTTTGTTCTAATTTTCATTTCAGATGATGAAGGGATCAATGTTGAGTCAATGTGAAGGATTCTCTACACTAGTGCTACACTTTGCTCTGGAATTATACACTTATAGAGTTATGCATTGATTTGCTCACTTCAAATTGAGCTGAATTAAAAATGTTTGTTGTCATGATTTGAGAGACTGTTGAAACACTGTTAATCTTTTTTGCCTTGTCTATGATCTAACAATAAAATAATGTTGATGTTGCATTACCACTGTTTTAAAACTTATATATTTACTTATATATTTAAACTATTTGTACATACATTTACTTTATAATATGCCATTAAGATACATATAATTTTGTATCATTTATTTATATGTTATTAGTGTTGTTATAATTCTATACTGATCTTTGCATAAACTGCAGTACAAAACCCAATCTAATTTAATAAGTGCTAATCAATCTGTAAAAGGTATTACTCATCTAGTCTTTATTATACAGAGAACACTTTTCTATTGCCAGCTGAGTTAGTACTTAATACTGTCAATTAGGGTGGGACTCTTGTTTCACAGCATGCAGCTGTCTATACCCTGCTGCCACTGATCCCCCTGCTGAAGGTTTGCGTAATTGTGGAAAAGTGAGCAATATTCTTCTTTCTGGAAGTAACAACTTTCATCTATAAGAAGTGTAACATTATTGAATAGAAGTACTCTGTATTGAAACAGCTAGTCCTAACATAAAAAAAAAACATACAAATAATAATATATTGAAAATATTTTTTTTAAAGATTTCTGTTTAAAGTGAAGTTTATGGGAAAAGGGGAGGGGGGCTCTTTATACATTTTATTCTGTAGCCATCTAAATCATAATTTCATTTTGGTGTCTTGAATTTATGTTAAAAAGTTTCTGTTTTTGAATTTATGTGAACAAAGTACTCTGCAATGTTTTGTGTGTCCCAAATTTTTTATTTGTTTTTGTAGCCAAGATTTATTTCTGTATGCACATGATACAGTGCATAAAACAATTTTGACATAATAACATTTGTTTTGTACTCTATCAGCCAATGTCTTATTTAAGTTTTGTGCATTATCAGCCAATGTATTATATAATCTTGTTAAATAGTTATATCAACCACTCATAAGGCTCAGCACTAGTCATGAGGCTCAGTCTATGTTTTGTTTGCCATGTATATTCATTAGCTCTACATTGTGCTAAATTTTTTTATTTTGAAACATTATTCTTTTTGTGTTTGCTTCTATTGTGCTTTCAGAATTTTTCAACTCTTTCTATTCTGTATGTTGATTGTCTGTCTGCGTGTGTATGCTATGTTCAATTTAAATGATATGGAGATATTAAATGTGAAGTATGAATGCCAACTAGTTTCTCATTTAGTTCTTGGGGCAAGTGAGGCACTATTCACCAGCACATTGCCCAAAACTGTCTTTACTTTGCCCTGCTGATGTCAGGCACTCCATGAAATCTGGGTAAACTCAGGGACAGCCTTTAGACCCATGAAATAATGCCAGGGTTCAGGGTTTGTGACCGGGATGTGAACCCAATTTAAACCTGCTGTCACAATGGCCCAAGGTGCCCCACATGAATTGGCAGAGAGTGAATTCTTCATACTGCACTCATCAAATTAACCATTAAAACAAAAATTTTAAAATGGTAGAACAGCAAACTCATTACTAAGTTGATTGTGTAGCCAACACAGCCCATATAGACCTAAATCTAAACTTTTGAGTCCTTGTGTAATAATTTGTCAAGTTTTCATGTAAATAACAAGTTTTTGTTGGGCATTGTACTTGTAAAAAATCTATCTTGTCTTTCAATAACAATAAAAAAAGTCATGTATTTATCAATTGTTATGTAATCTTTCTATTTCCTGCCTCACTTTATGTACATAAATAATGTTTGAATATTGTTTTACTTTCAACTGATGTACTTTGTTGTAAAAGAAATACTTTTATTTTTGTAAAAATTTATGTTTCTTTTTTTTTGGAGGTATTTATAAGTTGTTTGCATCCACAAAATAATTTACATGTAAATCATTGCTTTACATTTGTAGATCTTTGTATAGTGAGAAAAATGAAAAGCAGAATTCAGAAAGTTCTTCGTTTCCAATGTAGAGTTTTTTATCCCATCAGACCAAAGATATACTAATTATAATGGTCATTTCTTATAGCGCTTCTATCCATGCTATTAAATTTAGCAAGCTCAGTGCGCTCTTGGTGTGAATTGCAGTGGCAGATAAATTAGCCAAAGAGAAAGGTCTATATGTTCTTTTTTAAAAGACTCTCTTGTCTCAGATTCTCTCAGTGTCTGAGGTAAACTGTTCTATGAAAAAGGCGCCACAGATTGAAATGAGAGCACTCCCAGGTACTTCTTTTAGTGTTCAGCCAAACTGGGAGTTTTAAAGATCTGTAGGCTCAGTGAAGAATGTTCACCTGTTTTGTGTCTGTAGGGTAGTTGTAATGGTTTGGGTGGGGGGAGGAAGATAACCACCCCCTCACAAACATTTGGCTAAGCCTTAGGTGTTTATAAAAGTATTTGAGAATCATTATCCTATTGTTATATTAATATTAATAAGGTCATTTAACCAGTCATCATTGCTTAATTAATATAAAAATATAACTGAAAGTTAAAGTCTGTCATTTATGAGCTGGCCTTTACTCTTATTAGTTATTCTTTTCATAATTCATCATTTTTAACCTTCTGTTGATATGGCAGTATATTATTAACCATTTATTTGCTGGGACACTTGTTTCAATTGCATTTTATGAATTCAAAAACCCCTGATATATTCTATGTGATGTTGATCTTTTTTAATATTTTGAATATTGTTGAGTCTGTACAGACACTTTATTTCAAGTATAATAACTTTGAGTTCTTACAAATGAAATAAACATTCAAGCCTCAGTTTATGAAGACCTCATATTTACAAATTTTTCTGAAAGGAAAAAACTTGGTTGATGAACTTTCTTAAGCTATAGGAATGCAAATACAAACAGGTATAGGGAAATTGAAAAAAAACAGGTTTTAAAAACAGGAAAAATTCTCATCTAATTAATAACATTTCACTACTAATTACCTCCGCTTTCTCTTGCAGTACTTTAAACCTGTTCTGTCACAACAAAACAAAAACGTACAATTGTCTACCTTCTATATTTCATCTGCTAAACGTGTACAGTGTCAAATGTTCTAGTGGACACAAAGTTTGTTCTGTGCATTTTTTTTTCATAGTCATCCAAGGGAGAGAATTTAACAATTTTACAAGAAGGGCGAAAATAGCTTGAGTATAGAATCCTAACTGGTTTTTAAAAATGAACTTCACAGTTCAACACATAAACTGAGTAAGACTGTGGTTGTCGTCCTTTTTCAAGACCTCATTATATTTCTTATTATTGTTCTTTTCTTAAAGTATTTAAGGCATTGATTTTTTTTTTCATCGGAAAGCTCCCACACTGTTCCCCAGTTGAAACAGTCGACATGTCTCTGCCTTCGTTGGGAGCTGCAGCCCTCTGGCAGGGAGTATATGACTTCGCCTTAACCTCGTTGGTTGTCCCATCCAGCCATCCGCTGGGGTTTAAACCCAACCTCTCGGCTGGATTGCTGGGTAGAACAGGGTTCACCAGCGGGTAGGTGAGGTAGGCTTGAACAGAAGAGGCTAGTAGACATAATGAGTCTTGTTTTCACATCACTGTCCAGTTTGAACCCCGCAATGATTTTAACCTGAGTATAATTTTATAGCAAAAGCCTCAAATCAAAACATTTGAACTCCATCACTTGACCTAATAGCTTAACGCCCAGTGACTCTCATATGTCACAAAGCAAGTATTTACACAAGTTTACTGACCAATGAGTTTTACATTTTCTTTCAACAAGTTTTACAGTTAGTGACTTAAATTATTGTAAAAAGGTTTTATTTGTTTTTTTAGTGACAATGGTCTTGTTGTGTTTATAATTCGATTGTATTTCTATATTTTTAGATGTTTCAAAATCAAGTACAAACCTTCTCTTTTAACTCTTTCCATACGTAAAATCAAGCCGAGCCATAACGTTACGGCATACAGTGTGGCAAAACGTATAGAAAGAGTTAACCCATTTTTGTGTCAAAATGAACCAGCAATTTTTTTTTTTAATGTGCTACTTAATATATTTATTTTTTAGTCAATGACAGAAGTTAAATCTACAATTTTTATTGATTGGTTGCTCTATATATGTTTGCTGACAGATAAAGTGCATTTATTACAAATTATATTATGATTCTATATTATTGACTTTGTATGAAATGTTACTAAAGTCCGATATTGTTTAATCGTTTAAAAAAAAAAAAGTTATTTGATTTTATTTTGAATAAATTTAAATATTCAATATTATATTTCACTTGTTTACCTTTTTATTTCTCTTGTTTTTTTGTTAGACTTTCTCACTTTCACTGTCTAGCAGCATTGAGATGGATTGCCATATCAAAGGTCTTTTGTTTAAATACAGGTTAAAGTCATGAGTGTTTCTACTGGAAATGGAAGGTGTTCCTAAGTCCACTCAACTCTGATTTGCCCAAATACCAGACTATAGACCTAAACATCCAGGCACAGGCTTGGCGAGAGGGGCATTGTTGCGTCTATTCCTTCCTACCCATCGAGTCTCTCTCTCGGTGGACCGTCGTCCGTGCAATGATTCTCGGATGCGAAACGGCGGACGTTCCCCAGCTAAATGGGAGCGTATATCGGTGCTTTACTCACTTCGCCAGCTTTGATGCCCCTGGTTAGGCGAGTGTTTCATTACACCAGACAATACATCACATTCAATGTGTTTCCTTGCTAATATATGCTGTTGGCTGATTGTTAAGCTGATTATCGTTGTAATCCTATGTTTAGGCCAACTAGACTATAGGCCTAATGAAGTATAAGCTTATAATTCTTCACGCCGATTACTGTTATGTTGAAGTATAGGTTAGTCTATGTTTATAGCGCCCTACGACGTGAAGAACAAAATGGTGACAAAATATTTTAAAAATAGATTGGTCTGCTAAAATGTATTCTCGTAGGTTAGCTTGGTTTCCTTAAAGTTATTAATTTCCATAAGCTATAGATATCGCGTTCGGCTGGCGTACCGAAGGTCCTAGGTTCGAATCCTGGTGCAGGCTAGGATTTTTCCCGGTTGTCCCTGAGTCTACCCATCTCAGATGGGTACCTGGCCTTAGTTGGGATAAAGTAGGCCTAAAGTCGGCTGTGCATAGTGCTGGCCACACAATCACCTAGTATGCCGAGGCCACAGAAACTGGTGAACGCTGCTTCACCGGCCCTATGGATAAATATGGTCCGACGAGATACTTTACTTTATTATAAGATATATAGCCCATAAACCTGTTGCAATAGCCTAAAGTCACAATATTTATTTTATGAGTCAAATGTAAAAACGATGAACTTTTCAACTAAATCTCTATGCGGTGTCTCCCGTAACACAATGCTGCTTGACCGTGCACTCATCTATTTTTAGACTAGTTTTCAAGACAGGCTGTTGGTTAGCATGTTGATATCTAGACGCTATGTACATCGCAAAGCTTAAAATCGTCACAAAAACAAAGTTTTATCTTATTTTCGATTTCTCATAGACCTATTTCTTAAACTACAACACACGTAGGCAGATTTATCAAGGTGTACAATTAGAGAGCGAAGGTTTAACTGTCTTATAAAAAAGTATGGCCTATTTCAAGTAAAGCCTTAAGTTTACACTTAGAGAAGTTTTACCCTCTGTACTACACAAGTGGTACAGTAAACGCCACTTAGTACTAAGACAGTGCAGTACATTAAGTTGTGTGATCTCTTTACTTTGAAGGAACCCGATTCTCTTCACTACTCGATGAGTTCCCCGTCAAAGAACCTTGATGTTTTAGTTACGTTCGATTTATAAAAGAAAAAAAAAACATTGTCAAGAATTTGATATTTGGTCAAAAATGTATTAACCTACTGTCACTTTATAAATGGCTATTAGCCTTTAACTTAGATTATACGTTTTTAGCAGTTTCATTTTTGTAAAACAAAGGTCAAAGGTTCACCTTCAGAACTTATTCCATAAAGTGGAAAGTTTATTGGGAAATTAAATTAAGAATGAAATATTTACATAGGGAGAACCACAGAATAGGTGGGGAGAACTTATATCATCAACTTATTCCTCATTTGTGGCCTAATCATTATAACCACAAAACATCAAACATTTTTTTAAACAAGAAAAACTCATGAATAAATATGGCCTACTCTTCAGATCTGATAGTTTTATAAACTGTTTTATCTGTTGACATTTATCGGTCCAGTAGAAATGTAAACTTTTGCTGGAGAGTTGAGCAAGCATTTTGTCTATCTCAGAAATTAGTCTGTCTATTCATAGGTTCTCAACCTTTTTCGGCTCACCGCCTCCTTTTACATTTTTTTTCCGCTCACCGCCCCCCAACTTAATTTTAATTAAACATAAATATAATTAATTCTAAAACATATTTATTTGTATTATTAATTTAGAAAATATAAGAGACTTATTTAATAGCACTATATCATGTAATTTCTGTAATTATTAATGTTTAACAATAAACATATAAACAAAACAATAAATGCAGGAAATATGTATTTATATATGTTTAACGTAAATTATTTTAATCATCTAACAATTAAATCTTATAATGAATACCATAATGTTGAATGTATATAAAGAAATAACAATAATCAGTACTATATGTTATATTACAAAACAGAACTTGTTCAGATTCACTATATGGCGTTTGCAATCCCGTGACAAAAAGCACGTGATTTGTGTTTACTTTGAGTAATGGTGTACAATTAAATATGGCCGCTGTATTAATAAAGTTTCATATAGGCTCGAGCTTTTTTTAAATGATGTGTTGTGTTTTAAGTCTTATTAAGATTTAAGCTGTATTATGTATGTTAAATAAAATAGGCTATTTTATTATTATCATAGACATAGATCATAGACGATGTGAGCCTAATAGTGACTTGACTAGATAGCCTATTCACCAACAATATCAGTTGACATCGTAGCCTAGCTTACGAAACATTAAAAGTGTAGGCCTATAAAGTGAAATTGAAAGTGTAAATAGGTCTAGCCGGCCCTAGCCTAATCACATTAATCAATTAATCTACAGTACTACTATTTACCTCCTTATTTTTGAGTAGGATAGCCAATATTCAGATGTGAATTTTGCATGATAAAGAAGTACTTCACTTTCACCACGTTACGTTTGTACCTCAAGTGGGTTCTATATTTACACAAATACGTCACTAAATTTACACAAAAAAACTTAAGCTCCGCCTACTGAGAACGCTCTATTGAATCAAATGTGGAAACATGTGTTAATAAAAGGTAGATAATTAACCCGTTTCATTTAAGCTAATATTTCTGTATGTTTATTCTTTTATATAAAAAACATTTATAACTTTGAAATGATCAAACTGTAAAAAGTTTTGGACAATAACAAAATATTATATGACTAAAGAATTTATATGTATATTTTCAAGCATTACAATAACTACCAAGTGTGTATGATTACTAAGTATCTATACCTTTTAATGGTAATAAACCAATGTCTTCTTATAATTCAAACGGATCAAAGGACATCTCGGTAAAACTGAGATCAAAATATCATTAGTATTAGCATATGTTTGGGCGACAGTCCGATGAACCAAAATAGGACCAGCCGGCCGCACATCATATTAGCCAAATACTGACCCTTACTTCATCGAAAAGTCATTGCTATTCCTATTTCTTGTCAGTTTAATAATATGTGTGCCTACTGTTGGGGGATATCAGTTATTTAGCAGCACTTGCCTTTACATCATATTTCACCCAAAAACTAATCGATTCAAATAGCTGAGGTGTTCAAATTATATCAGGTACGCTTGTACCGCACACTTGCCCTTCACCGCCCCCCCCCCCAATCGCCTCCGGGAACGTCAGCGCCTCCCTAATGTTTCTCACCGCCCCCCCCCCCGGAGGCGATAACGCCCCCGTTGAGAACCTATGGTCTATATGATCCTATAGAATGGCTGAATATGGAACGTGCAACTAGCATACTTAAACATGTATTAGTAACATCCACAACATCAGAAAATCGGTGTCGCACTCGATTGAGTTGTGAACGTTTTTATTCTGTATATACTAATTATAACATATCTTTCTCAATTCATTCACACATTTAAAGTGTATCTGGTGTATTATATAAGTGTAGTATAAGTCTTTTATACAATTTCGTGATGTTAATAAGGTTTGGTAACATTTCATCCCGCGACATTTGATCCCGTGACAGTTACTCCCTGACACTTAACCCCACGACAGATAATCCCATTGACACTTAGTCCCGCGACACTTAATCCCTCCCTTCCCGCGAGATAGTCCCATATAACACTTAATCTGGTTTTCTGGTGAAGTTTGCAACGCCAATGAATTGTCGCATTCGTACACTCCCTATGTTTGACGAATTCATATTGCTTGTGTAGCAAAGACTGCTTGCCTTTCGACGCAATTGAATTGAAAAAAGTTAATACAGGAGTGTTTACAATGACCCACAGGAGTGTTTACATTGACTTATTTAATATTCTACCCTTGTCGTTGGGGTCACAAGGAGCGGACACTACAAATAAGCAAAGCCGACAAATCTCTCTGACAATCTCTTTGTATACCAATCAAAGCAAGTCTCGCTCGAACTCAGCCAAACACGCGCGGGTCCCACTTTGACAACCATCTGGGTGAGGATTGTCCGCAGGTAACAAAGGGAGGTGATAGGACCGTGTCGCAGGGGCTAGTCACTTGAACATTACGCAAAAGGGTTAAATAAGGAAAAAGGAAACATTAATTTTTATTAGTAACTATTATTCCTACCAATTAGTGAGCACTTTGTGACAGCTAGTTCTCCAAATACATTTGTTTTATTTCTTCTTAGTGTACATGTCCGCGAAGGTGGGGGGGGGGGGGGGATTAAGTGTTATATGGGACTATCTCGCGGGAAGGGAGGGATTAAGTGTCGCGGGACCAAGTGTCAATGGGATTATCTGTCGTGGGCTTAAGTGTCAGGGAGTAACTGTCCCGGGATCAAATGTCGCGTGATGAAATGTCCGTACACCGTTAATAACATCCATTCCGGGCTCCTGTAGAGCTTTATAGCCATTATCAATTTTTCGGAGTAAATTTGATAACAACCTTGTTGCCTTATCGGCGTGCCGCAAAGTGGCTAGTCTCGGACAGGATCTTGATAAGCCACCCCTTGGTTCCCTACCCCTTTAACATAATTACGCTCTAAACGTAAGGCTAGTCCGACCATTTTTTGAGACACTTATAATTCGCTAGGTCCTGGGGTTTGTAAATAACTATTAGCGAGTTATTTCATAGTTATTTAGCGCCGGATGTCCATATCTTGTTGTGTTTACTTCTTTTTATTTATCTGATCGTAGATTTAGAGAGGGCAGCAATATGTAGTAAAAAAAAAACACCAATGTCTGGTCTACTCAGTGTGGAGTGTGGTGATCTTAGTTTTTGAACCACATATATACAATGGAGTATAATATAGATATAAGCCTACTATTTACCATCACATCATCCACAAACATCACAATAATATGATACCTATAGGGCGTTTGCAATCACGTGACAAAAAGCACGTGATTTTTTTTTGTTGTAATGGTGTACAATAGCCGCTTTATTAAGATAGTTTCATATAGTCTCGAGCTTTTTTTTTATTGATATTTTGTGTTTAAAATGATGATTAATGTACTAATATGGATTTTATTAATTCTATATTAGATTAATAGACCTATCACAAGAAGATTCTTATATTAAAAATGTTATATTACTATTGAACGATTAGGCCTACAATGAAATTAACGAATGACTCCAATAATTCACTTCAATAAATCCATTCAAATGCAACACTTACCGGACAGATATTAAGATGTCGAATTGAGCTTAAAATGTTGAAATTCGTTGAAAAAATACCATGTCAGTCTTTCTCTTGTATTAGTAAGATGATCTACGACGATTTATCTAATGATTTGTGCGTAGGATAGCCAATATTCAGATGTGAATTGGGCATGATAAAGAAGTACTTCACCATTTTTGTACACCAAGTGGCTTCTATTTACACAAATACGTCACTAAAAAACCTAAGCCACGCCCATTGCGAACGCTCTATTTATTATGTAGTTCGGGTTAATAAATAGAGTTAAAATAACTTGGATGCATGTTCTCGTAAAGAATATTTAAAACATTAACTCAAGCTCATACTGAAATATAATTATAGTATAATCATAAGTGTTAATTCTCTGATATGGTAACGGTAAAATGGAGGGGGGGGGGGACTAAACTTAATTTTTAAAAAGGAATGAAGGGCGAAAAATTGTTAACAATTGTTTTTTGATTATATTGAAGTTGGAAACTTCTGTTTCTTATAATATACAGATGTACAAAGAAGCCCAAGGCTATAGATATTAAAAACATTATATATTTAAATGTTACAAAAGAGATATCGACCTATTAAAAGCTGAAACTTCTAACAAGCTTAATGTTGCACTGTAACAAGTGAATTATTTATAATAGACCAAGGGTTTTCAAAAAACTTATTTAAAAAAATACATCCAATACAATAGGAAATTTCCATATGCACACCCACTCATACAGAGAGAAAGAGAGAGAGAGACAAATAGGGAGATATTTATACACAAAATTAAAAATCCACATAGAGACACACACATTTCAACACACTTAATATATACACATTAAATAAACACATATATTATGTAAACAAACACACAAAAACAAACGCATTACATAAAATATACAAATACAAACATATTATAGTCATTATTATGTGCGCACATTCTTCTTTATTTTTTTTTCTTTCCAAATAATAAATGCAATTTATTGAACTAACTTGAGTACGAGGCAGGAGTGTTCCTATGCCATACATTAGCGTATTTTTAACGGGTCACGTTTTATTATATAAAATGTTGTTATTCAACACCAGTAATGTAGGAACAAGCTTAAACCATTTTTGGTCCTTGTAAGTTTCCTACAGATTCATTCTGTTGCCAGCAGATTTCGTGTTTGGTGTCAAGTGAGGTTCAAGTTCGGTATGCTTGGTTCGTGTTCGGTTCGATTACCATCTTTCAACCTAAATTTCACCTCACCCCTTTTCATCTCCCGTTTACAATTTATATAATTGATAGCTGTGTGACCACGTGACACGCCCGCATGTATTCATTGACATTACACTTTCTCGACCGTTCTGTCACGATGAGGGCCCTTGTTTACATCAGCGTGTTGTGCTCATTAATTTACACTGTAGCTTCAAGCCAAGGTAAGGTAACATTTATTTATTTTGTTACTAAGAGGGACATTTTTACAATAGCTAGTTAGAAACTTTTTTTGTTGTTAAAGACTAGGCCTACGTATTGATTTGATAAACAGCTTAACTTATGTGACTGTCCAGGGCGGATTAATATGCCCATTGATGTATATAGCTAGGTTTTAGTGGGGTCCATTGTGCAGAGCTTCCAATGTAGGCCGTTTTCCATTTAAGTCTCAATATAAACATAGATTCTGCTCGTAGCCAGAGGCCATAGTTACAATAAACAATGATATACCAAACTAGTATATTGTATTAGTTTATCTATGTATTAGTTATATTAATATTTGATGTTTAATATTGCTTAGTGATGTTGATCAAGAGGGATAGGCGTCATCGTAAAAAAGTTAAATAGAGTGTAAGAGAGAATGAGAATAAGAGAAAGTGTGAGAGATAGATATTTAGTAATGATATTATGCAAAAATTCAATAGCGAGGAATACATACATTTTAACCAGGACCTCTTTAAAAAGATTTCAGTGTTGAAAGGGGGGGGGTGAGCAGAGTGCTTGGGTGATGAGATGTTATGTTAGCCGACTAAAATAATAATGCAGCTTGAGCATCATACGCTACATGCTTATAGCCAAAATGTGTCAGAATATATGATTTAGTCTTATCGTGTAGGTCCTACAACAAGGATTATATCGATGATCTCTGTATACATGCATCGGCAATATTAAAAAATAAAAGTTTGAATTAGAGAATGTTTGTCCATCCCAAACCAAGAATTTTACACAGACTGCTATAGTCTATATGACATTTAGATCTAGTTATTAAAACTAATATGTTATGTTATAAAATGCCAATTATAAATCATTCAACCAATATATTCGTTTTTCTTACCTTTATTGGTAAGTGTTTAGGCCTGGGCTTTTTTTTTTGGGTCATTTTGAGGATCAAGGGTTAATCTGCCCATATAATGTCAATGTAAATCACATGTCTTAAAGTCACGTGACGTAACTTGGCGAATGTTAAGGTCAAATACCGAAACGGAGTTTTTTTGTCAAACAAAGACGAGAGAAAAAAAAAACATGCATTCAAGAAAATACTTTCTTAAAGTTCAAACATGTGTAGGACATAGCTGTAGATCTATTGATCTACTGCAGTCACTTTAATTACTTTTTTGTTATCTTTTTGTAAAACCATTTACCATTATAAATAAACAAAAAGTCACAAGTGTTGTCTCGTATGCATTGGCTCGAAATGCTGTAAAAAGATTGTGTTGGATGGGAAGGGATGTCAGATGTCAATGAGACTCAGGTATCGGGAAATTTAAAGATTTAACAAGCAAAAAAATGAAAACACGAACGTTACGATTCTTTGTCTTCTTGTATAGGGCCTAGGCCTAAGCTATTATATTACACAAATTGGCTTTTGGGGAAAATCTACACCCTCCCTCACCATAGGGCTTAGGGCGATTAGTCCCCACCATCCTTAAACCATCAATGGGTATGCTAATACGGTAGTTAAGTACAGTATATTCTTTTCATGCGGTTTGTCCTTAGTTCATCTAGTTTCTTTAGTCACAGCCTCCTTTTCAAGATATAAAAACAAGTATATTAATTTCTGATTAATGTTATCGTTTTATAAATCTAAAAATGTATTTATTTTTTAAAGTCAAGAACAAACAAAATAGGGCAACGTTTAGTTTTAATTATAACCTCAATAATTGTTGTAGTGGTATAAAATGTCAATATCGGTTGTCCTTTAAACACCAGCCCATACTCAGTGACAATCATTGATTTTTTGTTCAGCAAAAAAATAAATTATTATAGATGCTCAAATCATTTTTAGGTTAAAGTTCATCTCCTCTTCCTATTGGTCTATCTATTTCCTTTCTCTCTATGCCAGAGGAGTAGCCAAAATGGAGCAGGATGAGCTGACACCATTTTCCGAAAAGTCGGGGGTTTTTTTGGCGACTAAAAAGTGTTGCCATTTCAATGATAGCCTACCAAGTTGGCCATTTTTAAGAATATAGAATTAGGGTCTTTTAAAAAAAAAAGAAGGGTGGTCCTTTCAATAACAAAAAGTAGGCTTTTCCAAGGGAAAAAATTTGACCATAAAAATAATGTGCGCCCTTTTTTAGAATACAAAAAGTGAGACATTTTAAATGAAATTCCATTTCTTTATTGATAGCTTATACTGTTAAGAGCAGAAATAAAATAATTGTGAAAGAATAGGATGTTCTTATAAATGCATCATAGAAGTTGTCTTGTTGTGTTAGTTTTTTGGGACAAGAGACACAGTAAGATTTTTAAAAAAAATCGCAATTATTTTTTGGAATATCTGGAATTAAAAAAAAAAATTTCTTCTGGAAATGTATATCGTCTTTAAATTTAAAATAAGAACAATGTAGTAGCATCCAAGGAGACTTAATAAATATTGGCGTTAGGACAACTAGATGTGCATCCAGGAAATCAGCAGTAAATGCAATTAATTTTGTTGATATGTCCATCACTAATAGTTACTCTACAAGGAATTTCTGGTTGTAAAAAGAAAACTGCACTTTTACACAGTAAAACTGATGCACAGGGAATTCTTTAACACTTGATATGTACACATTCGTAGTTATTCTATTAATCTGGAAAAAAAAGTGCTAAACTAAGATTTTAACTTATCTACATATTTTTATATATATAAAAAAAAACAATTATTGATTTGGTAACATACTTAAATTTGATTTAGCATATTGAAAACCATATTTTAAAAAAGCCAAATTAATTTGAATACGATTTAAAAACAAATTAGTTATGAAACAAAATTGACTAAAAAATATGACATTATTACTGCTTTTAGGCCTTAACAGCAATCAGTTCTTAAAAGAAAGAGATTTTATGAGAAAATTGAAGAAGATGCTGGAATATTTGAAGCCCCAAAAAATCCCAGTAAACTAAAAGATATAAAAAATAAATGAAAACAAACTAACCCATAAAAACACAGTTTTTATTATACTCCCTTTCTTTGTAAACTAAGTTTATATTTAATTTATATTTTGATAGATTAAAATAAATATAAGTGATATCATACCTTATGAATTTCGACACAAAAATTTTGCGCTTCCTTTTTTTTTTTAGCTTTTGCCCGCAAAAAACATAAAAAGATAACTCGCTTTGTTTCGGTTACATTGTGTCGTTTTCATTCTATTTATTTCGTAAAAACGAACATATCCAAAAAGTTTATTTACTTCTGTCTCTTCCGGTAGAGGCCACAGAATGGGTATAGAATAGAATGCGCAATCCCTATATGCGCAGTCACTAAAAGTGAAGCTCGATTCCGCTATTTCGTTCCGACGTAAGGCAGCGGTCACTAGAGACGCTACCAGGCCCCACGCGAGGGGGGGGGGTACAGCCGGTACTCCGTACCGGGGCCCATAAGAGTTTAAGAGGCCCATGAATATTAAATTTAAAATTAAATTGGCAATGGCGCAAGTATTTTTTAATTGTTGCTATTAAACTAAGAGGAGATGCCCCAAAACCTCCTACAATATCATGTGGCACTGGGGGCCCTTAATTTTGGTTTTCTTGTATGTGTAGGCCCTACTTGAACATTTTGTTAAATATGCAAAAATGACTCTAGTTGTAATAAAGGGCATAATTATTTTCGATGGCATTTAGGATCTCTTTTTCTTATTATATTTCCCCAGAGACACTTACATCTATAGGCCTATGAGCCTTACATGCTTACAGATGTCCCTGTTCGCTTAGTATCCTAGGCCTACATACTTTATATCGCTGCATACTAGTACGGCAGTCAAAGCTAATTAGGCTAGTCGATCATTTTACACTTTAATGATTTCCTGTTGAAGGTATCAGAATTTTAGACAAATTTAGGCCTTTTGAAAATTTAAAACACATTTTTGTTATAATTTAACTAAATGTATTTTAGGAAGAGTCTTTACAAAAAAATGTATGTGTCAACTGCAGATCTAACCTTACATTTGACTACATAACATACAATTACTGGTGAATATTTACACCTGACAAGAGTAACACCAATAGTTAAATAACTAAACTAGAAACACTAGAGGACAGAAGGACAACGAGTAAAGTAGTAATAATACATAACGCATTAAACTCTAATTTTAGAAATAGAACACAAAAACAATCTGTTACAATGCTCAAATAAACATAAGGACAAAGACACCTTCTTTATACCTAATGCGAACTTATACGATAACAAACGCACACAAGTACTTTTTCATCCCGATTGGCATCCCGGCGTGGAATTTGTTGCCTGAACAAACCAGGAAAACCAGTAACTTATCATTTTAAACACTAACTGAAATGCAGGACTAGACTCAAACCATGGACGTGCGTAGTACGCAATAATTTCAATAATATTCTTTAAAGAAGGAGCTTATGTAAAGAATAAGATAATAGGTACACTGATCAGACATGGTAAACGCCACATAGGTCTACATTATATTATAGCCATAAATTATCGGCAGTTTTTGGGTGTATCCTACCTACATCTTACACCCTACATATCCCGTAGTCTGTTGGACCGCTGGGGCGCCACAGATTACATGTACACCAGCCTCCTCCATTCCTCCCGTCTCTCAGCCTTTCTCAATGCGTCGCACAGTTTTATATCTTTCCATTCTCTGATGTTTTGGGTGT
The DNA here is from genome assembly GCA_949126835.1 of Anisus vortex. NCBI lineage: Eukaryota > Metazoa > Mollusca > Gastropoda > Planorbidae > Anisus > Anisus vortex. Next base: position 31,707,172 of record OX421497.1, on the reverse strand, counting down.
ATGTCATCTATCAAATCATATATACAACTTATCCTCTGTTGACCACTAATGAACCGTTTCTTAGCATCACTAAGGTTTGTTTGGCTTCGATCATGTGGTTAACCTTTACTATTTAGGATAAACCTATCTGGGTAATGGTGTGCACTCTATCAAGGAGTTTTTTTCAACCAAATTAATAATCAGTGAGAGTCACTTTTCCCATTTTACATATCTTTGTAATATTATTTGCAAGATCAATACTGAAACGGAGGAACAATTACAATAATTTAAAATAAGAACTATGTACTTGATTAAAGTATTTTTGTAATAGACATTTAAGGCTGTGATTGAAATGATTACACTCACAAAATTGTCCAAAGACCTTTTAAAAAGATTTCTGATTTTTCAAACGTATGTAATATAAATCACGGGTCGGCAACCTTTTGCTAACAGTGTGCCAAAGTAGGATTTCTAAATCATTCAGCGTGCCAACAGCCTAAAAGTCAAACTGCTCCATTATACTTTTTTAAAATTATTTTTATAGGACAATTATTTTATCCATAGCAAGACCAAAGCCAAAGGCAAAGGAGATTATTTAGGCTATACAGAAAATCGTAAGGCGTTTTTTTATTTAATACAAAATTAACGAGTTTGTGATTATCATCCTTTTTATTTGCATTTATATTAAATACAATATTTTATTACTATACTTTCACATTTATGGTAATTATTATCTAATCATTTAATAGTGAAGATGAGGATCTAACCACTGATCTCTAAAAAGAATGGATTAGGCTCGGAAGTAACATTCTTGAGGAAATTTCCGCCATTTTTTTTATACTGTCACTGATCAATATATATAATTACCGTGAGTTTGTTTATTTATTTAGATGTTTGTGTTTCTACTCTATATTCACCTAAGCCGTTTGACTAATCGGGTTAAAATTAATCGTATTATTGTTAGTTTTATATTAATGAGAAGTCAGAAGCTTAACAGCAACAATCCATTTGCATATTGTGTAAAATGGCAGCAACATAGATTCCGTTCCGATCTATTTATAGATCAGTGGCACGGTCAGTCTTAGACACAATTTTGTTTATATCGGTAAGTGCAGTGGACATTTTTAGTTTTTCTTTTCTTCTATAGATCAGTGCTTTTCTTCACTTTGCTCAATACAATTTATTAAGAAGGCGCAATCCATTCTTTTCATTCTTTTTATAGATCAGTGGGATCTAACACTTGCAAATGCTATTTATATTGTGACCCTAATTGAGATATACAAGATTATAGTTAAGCTGAATAGATACGCAGTAATCATACAATCTGGGTAGTTAACGTAATGTTTGAAAATATACATCTACATGCTTTATACTAATATAGTAAAATGAGAAAGGATTTCTAGGCGTACCATAAAATTCATAAATATACACAATAGCCTATATTACTATATATAGGGCCTATATTATATGTCATTATAGGCTTACTTTTATATAAAATTGACTTAATCACCCATTTTCTTTTCAACATTATTTGATTAGGCCTATATGATGTAAAATTGTATTACCCGGTACTGATATTTGAAAAGATAGCCTAGGCCTAGGCGTAGCTCGTTACGATAATCAATCGTTTTCGCATCATTGTTGCAGTTTATTACATAACAGTTTTCGTACCTTATGCATGAAACATTAGCTTAGGGTTTTCGAATGTTAGATTTGAAGAAAAAGACATTGTAAATAAGCATAAATATAGAGTGTAACCAGGACCGCTGCGTTTAAATAGTATGGCATCGGTATTACTTCCGGAAAAAGAAAAAAATGCGATTGCGCATTCTGTTCTATACCTATTCTGTGGTAGAGGCAGCCATGTTTTTTTCTTCGATTCGCAAATTGTTCGAAGGTATTAGTGACTATTCCAAAGGCTAGGATACTGAAAATTTGATAGAATGTATTGTTAGTCTGGACAAGTCTGCTACCCAAGTTTAAGCTCGATTGGACGACGCGAAGTGTTCGAAAAATCTATGCAAAGTTTTCCAAGCAAGCAAGCAAGCAACAGGACAAGCAGACAGTACGAGTTATTAGAAAGGGAGTAAACAAACTAACCCATAAAAACACAGTTTTTATTATAGCCTACTCTCTTTCTTTGTAAACTAAGTTTAAATTTAATTTATATTTTGATAGATTAAAATAAATATAAGTGATATCATACCATAGATTATAATAGGCCTATACATGGACCGCTTGCTTTAATATTTCTGATATATGATGACTAGTAAAGGTGATTTTCGGAATTTCCGATTCGTTGTTTCCTTTGCACTTCCGTTTTATTGAATCGCTTCGAATTTCTCAATGAAACATAAAAATTAAAATCGAAAGTTGTATAAAGCGGAAACATTTAAGAAACAAAGAGGAGCGTGTGAAGTCATTTAAGACAGCCTTATTGGTTGAGCACGGAATAAAGGTGATATAAGCTCTAAAAATATAGCAAGCGGTCCATCTTATTATAGTCTATGATCATACCTTATGAATTTCCACACTAAAATTTTGCGCATCCTTTTTTTTTCTTGCTTTGGCCCGCAAAATCATAAAAGATAACTCGCTTGGTTTCGGCTATATTGCGTCGTTTTCATTCTATTTATTTCATAAAAACGAACATATCCGAAAAGTTTATTTGCTCCCGTCTCTTCCGGTAGAAGCAGCCATGTTTTTTTTCTTCGATTCGCAAATTGTTCGAAGGTATTAGTGACTGTTCCAAAGGTTAGGATGCTGAAAATTTGATAGAATGTATTGTTAGTCTGGACAAGTCTGCTACCCAAGTTTCAGCTCGATTGGACGACGGGAAGTGGTCGAAAAATCGATGTAAAGTTTTGCAAGCAAGTAAGCAAGCAACAGGACAAGCAGACAGTACGAGTTAATAGAAAGGGAGTAAAAAGAAAATATATGTTCAGCTGATATGTACTTGGATGTCATCCATAGTCGAACTGAAGTTGTTCAAACATTTCTGGTCGCATGTATTCCATCTATTCTAGCCATTCCACGGTATATTGCATTTTTCTTACCTTACCAAAAAAACAATACCGGTTGCAGATTGATACTTCAGCTAAATTCAACTCTTAAGATCGTACCTAGGTTCTACAATTGACGAGAGAGAAAAATTACTTGGTTAAACCTTGGCTGCGATTTGAAAGACGATTTGCAAGGGAAGTGGATTATACGAAAACAATCTACATTTGTTATATAATGAATATAACATTTAAGATTTAAAGGTGTATCCAAAATCCGATTTGAAGATTACAAAATGACCAGTTTATTTCATAAATTGATTTGTTAGAGGAGAATTACTCAACATTATCTAACAAGTTCAATATTTCTTTCAATTCCACTGTCCAGTTCCACCTCCAAGAAATGCCGTCTGCCACGTTAGACCTGACCCAACGTCAACTCTAAATGTTACAGGTATTGTCATATTCAATCAGGTGAGTGTTTCAAATACAAAAATGTAAGGCCTCCATGACATTCTATAATAAGGCACTATATCATCTATTGCGTATTTAGCATTGCTGTATTTGTCAACTTGTCTGTGTGCCTAAATGTGGTTTATCGGAATCATCTCGTTTTTATTCCTGTTTACGAATCAACTTTAGTTTGTGTTATTGCATTTTGCTCGCTTGAAAGATTTAAGGTTCAAACGAAGTTTTTGGGTGTTGAATAAACAGGAATACAAATAATGAACAACTACATACGCCTACTCATAATGGCGTTTAGGCCTACATATTGCATGCAAAATTTAACCAATAAATATCATACGACTATTGTGTGACTGGGTTGAATCGAGGTTTAAAAGGGGCATGGGACATAACATTCTGAAACTAGATCTACACTTTTTATTCACTGACATATAGTAAACATTTGTGTATGTTTAATGAAGAATGTATGCTAAATATAATATCTCATTTAAAGAAAGGGTCGTCCGTAGGCCTATATTACGTACGCACTTAGGCACAAATGGAAGATGGGCGTTTGGATTTAGGAGATTTTAGGTACGGATGCCTATCAGGGGATGGAAAAGGGGTATCGTATCGATTGTAAAGGTAGTAAAGGTATCTAAGCAATGGGGAGTTTCGCCTGGAATAGTTGGCTGCTGTAGTTGGCGTTGACTTCAACTGTAACCAGGGTTGGCTATTAGACTCCACCTATACGATGATACTATATTTAACATTACACTTTGTTCCAAAACTAAGCACTAAGAATGGCATATAAAAAGCATGTTTATAGAAGAATAACTATTATGGTTAGGTGATCTTAGTTTGTTGTTCGATTGCGCGGGTTTTGTTTGTAAAGAAAGGTAATATATACTTTTTAATACATCAGACAGACCAAGGGTTAAGGATTACTGTCAGACTGACGGGGTTTGATCCATTGCCCCCATATAGCCCGGAAACGAAATTTCTTCACGGATTCCACATTCACGAGTTTGGAGACGTTTCAAGAAGTTGCTCGGATGCCGCAGGTCACTATAACCCGAGAAATATAAGTCATGGAGCCATGACTGACCGCATTAGGTAAATAAGACGAACGGACAGACGGACGACAGACAGACAGATAGAGAGATAGATACACAGATAGTTATATTATCTAATTGAATGTTTGATTGGTAGATTGATAGAATGATGGATTGATTAGCCATAGTACAATATTTGTTCATGTATATATATCTAGACATGTTGGAGACCTTGGAAACATCAAACAACAACCAGATGGCACTATTCCAGAACTAACCATCACCGATGCAATTGCAACTCTTTATGGAGTTAACACTGTGATTGGAAGAGCGGTAGTGGTGAGTAGACTTCTGTTAGAACATGCACGCTTCTAAGTGGTGTACAATTAATTCTTGGTGTGCCATTTTGAAGCGTGTAATAAATCAAGAAATGTAAAGACGCAGTGTATAATTGTACTCAGACTTTATTCTGTAATGAAGACTAGTACATTCAAAATGGTAGAACAAGGACGTCGCTAACATACTAGGGGATTATGGGTAAACAACAAAAGGGGCAGCACTCTCACAGTTCACACAATTGAAAACAACACAACAAATAGACATAATGGTTGCAACATTCCTCCTCCTTTCATTTCTAGGTGGCCCAAGATCCAAATCGCTCTGGAACACGCCTAGTACGACTTGATGTTCTAGTTACTGGGGATACAGGTGACAACTGATTTTCCAGAGATGGTATTGGTATGTCCGAAACCCGAGGCACCAGGGCTGCCTGAGAGGCCGACTGATTTACTGGCGGAGCTTCCGTTGCTGGAATGCTCACTATTTCCTCTGGTTGTGCTGTCTGAAACTCAGGCTCTACATTGCCTCTTGAAGATGAACTGGTTGTGGATTTATTATGAACCTCTTCTGTAAGATCAAGATCCGGAATGTCCGCATACCTATTACGAATATGGTCTACATGTCTCTTAACCGTTCTTCCATCTGTCAGTTTGATGATATAAGAGAGCGGACCGGTCACTGACTCTACGGTCCCCGGCAACCACTCTACTCTAGAACCACCACGATGAGTATAAACTTTATCACCTAGTGCGAAATTGCGTGTCTTGCAACCTTTATCGTGCGACTGCGCCTGCAGCGCTGGTTTTGTCTCTACGCGACTTCTCAAGTCAGCCTGGAGCATTGAAATGGGTGTACGCAGGCACCGGTTCATCAGCAACTGTGATGGAGTCTCTTGGGTTGTGCTTTTGGGCGTCGTTCTGTATTTGAACAAGAATTTGTTTAGCCGTATTTCCCACGGAATAATATTTTCCATTTTCCTGATGCTAGACTTGAAGATTTGAACTGCCCTTTCTGCAAGTCCATTGGTGGATGGATGTCTTGGAGCCGAGCGGATGTGTTTAATTCCATGCCTTGTGCAGAATCTTTGGAAATCATCACTAGTGAATGCCGTACCATTGTCCGATACTAGAGTGACAGGAAGACCATGAGTTGCAAATATTCCACTGAGTGCAATGATAGTTGCCTGGGTTGATGTATTAGGAACATTAATCACTTCTAGCCATTTCGAATGGGCATCAATTACAATCAGAAAGAGTTTACCCATGAAAGGACCGGCATGATCAATATGAACCCTAGACCAGGGAGAACTTGGCCATTCCCAAGGGTGGAGCTCTGCCACCGCTGGTATATTTTGATTTTTGTCACATGACGAACACTCTCTGACTGCTGACTCAATATCGTGGTCCATTCCTGGCCACCAGACGTAACTTCTGCCTGTAGCCTTCATCCTTGATATACCTATGTGAGTATCATGAAGTAGGCACAAAACTGCCTCGCGACATTTGCTAGGAACAATAATTCTGTTTCCCCATAGGAGACAGCCACCCATGATTGATAGTTCCTCCTTAAAAAACCGAGGTTGTGCTTCTGGATCAATGAAAAATTTGACTGGTGGACCATTGTATTTGCAGAGGCTTCCTTCAAAAATAGCTGAATATTTCAATAGCAAGTCATCAATATTCACAGTTTGGATATTATTGATGCTGTTCCAGTCTAGGCGAATAACTGTTAACCAATTTCGGCCAAGAAGTGAAGGCCCACCACCAGCAACCACGACTAGGGGTAGGACCGCATGTTGTCCTTTATATGTCACGTTAACGTTTGCATACCCATGCACAACGATGGGTTCTCCTGTATAGGTAGTAATAGCGCTGTGAAACGTCGACAGCTTAACGTCCTGGAAGAACTCTCTGTATGTATGTTGTGAAATAATTGTAAGAGAGGCCCCTGTATCCACCTGCATCCTTATGTTCCTAGACTCTACCTGTAACACCACATCTATTGAAGGAATTTTCTTCTGTAGTAAAGCAAGACTGAATAATGAGAAACACTCATCAGAAGAGTGCTCTTCCTGATGTACAATGTTAGTCGGATTTGATCGCGACATGTTGGGGAACCTTTTGAACTTAGGTTCTTCAGCCTGTGGTGGTTTGACATTAGTGGTTCTACAGGCTCTTTGGATATGACCCTTCCCATTGCAGCCATGGCAGATGGCATCTTTGAACCGGCAATCTTGCCTGAGATGAGACCCCCCACAGCCGAAACATGTTATAGGAACCTTGGGTTTTCGGCCTACTTGAACTTGCACTTTGTTGACTTCCTGTAGGCCTACATTAGTCGAGGTAGCCCAGGCCGTGGCCGCCTCGAGTATGTCCTTTGCATTATACTTGACAGCTTCCAATGCCAAAGCCGTCTCCAATGCCGTGTCGAATGTTATTGTGTCCGGCAGAGACAATAATTTCTTTTGCATGGCCTCGTTGTTTATACCAACAATAAAAATGTCCCTAAGTTGCTCGCTTAGTTCAGAAAACCTACAATCGGTTGCAGCCTGCCTTAATCGTATAACAAAACTTGCAATGGTTTCCCCCTCCTTCCTTTTAATTGTATAATATTTGAACCTTGAAACAATGCGGCTTGGTGCTGGGTTAACGTGGTGCTTTACTAGTGACACAAGCTCAGCAAAGGTTTTAGTAGCTGGCTTCTCAGGGGCAGTAAGCGTTGATATTAAATGGTAGGCATCTGGCCCAACAGTAGCTAAAAATACCTGCCGCCGTTTTTCATCATTTTCTATGCCATTCGCACCGAAAAAGTTTTCGAGTATATCTGTATGCTCGTCCCAATTTGAAAAAAGTTTAAACTCATTAATATGGCCGATTAAAGGCATTTGAAATATGAATTACTAATAATATACGTAAATATAAGTAATAAATATACAAGTTTATCCTCGTCGCCAATGTAATAAATCAAGAAATGTAAAGACGCAGTGTATAATTGTACTCAGACTTTATTCTGTAATGAAGACTAGTACATTCAAAATGGTAGAACAAGGACGTCGCTAACATACTAGGGAATTATGGGTAAACAACAACAAAAGGGGCAGCACTCTCACAGTTCACACAATGGAAAACAACAAAACAAATAGACATAATGGTTGCAACAAAGCGAGTCGTCGATTTTGATACTTATTTGTCTAGGGAAAACTGTAATCCATACTGTGAAGAAATTCTTCCGTCCGAGGCAAGCATTACAGCATACACATTCTTCAGCATATTTCCGCTGAATAAACTAGCATTCATTCATTACAACATACACATTCTTCAGCATATTTCAGCTGAATAAACTAGCATTCATTCATTACAGCATACACATTCTTCAGCATATTTCCGCTGAATAAACTAGCATTCATTCATTACAGCATACACATTCTTCAGCATATTTCCGCTGAATAAACTAGCATTCATTCATTACAGCATACACATTCTTCAGCATATTTCCGCTGAATAAACTAGCATTCATTCATTACAACATACACATTCTTCAGCATATTTCAGCTGAATAAACTAGCATTCATTCATTACAGCATACACATTCTTCAGCATATTTCAGCTGAATAAACTAGCATTCATTCATTACAACATACACATTCTTCAGCATATTTCAGCTGAATAAACTAGCATTCATTCATTACAGCATACACATTCTTCAGCATATTTCCGCTGAATAAACTAGCATTCATTCATTACAGCATACACATTCTTCAGCATATTTCCGCTGAATAAACTAGCATTCATTCATTACAACATACACATTCTTCAGCATATTTCAGCTGAATAAACTAGCATTCATTCATTACAGCATACACATTCTTCAGCATATTTCAGCTGAATAAACTAGCATTCATTCATTACAACATACACATTCTTCAGCATATTTCAGCTGAATAAACTAGCATTCATTCATTACAGCATACACATTCTTCAGCATATTTCAGCTGAATAAACTAGCATTCATTCATTACAACATACACATTCTTCAGCATATTTCAGCTGAATAAACTAGCATTCATTCATTACAACATACACATTCTTCAGCATATTTCAGCTGAATAAACTAGCATTCATTCATTACAACATACACATTCTTCAGCATATTTCAGCTGAATAAACTAGCATTCATTCATTACAACATACACATTCTTCAGCATATTTCAGCTGAATAAACTAGCATTCATTCATTACAGCATACACATTCTTCAGCATATTTCAGCTGAATAAACTAGCATTCATTCATTACAGCATACACATTCTTCAGCATATTTCCGCTGAATAAACTAGCATTCATTCATTACAACATACACATTCTTCAGCATATTTCAGCTGAATAAACTAGCATTCATTCATTACAACATACACATTCTTCAGCATATTTCAGCTGAATAAACTAGCATTCATTCATTACAACATACACATTCTTCAGCATATTTCAGCTGAATAAACTAGCATTCATTCATTACAACATACACATTCTTCAGCATATTTCAGCTGAATAAACTAGCATTCATTCATTACAGCATACACATTCTTCAGCATATTTCAGCTGAATAAACTAGCATTCATTCATTACAACATACACATTCTTCAGCATATTTCAGCTGAATAAACTAGCATTCATTCATTACAACATACACATTCTTCAGCATATTTCAGCTGAATAAACTAGCATTCATTCATTACAACATACACATTCTTCAGCATATTTCAGCTGAATAAACTAGCATTCATTCATTACAGCATACACATTCTTCAGCATATTTCAGCTGAATAAACTAGCATTCATTCATTACAACATACACATTCTTCAGCATATTTCAGCTGAATAAACTAGCATTCATTCATTACAGCATACACATTCTTCAGCATATTTCAGCTGAATAAACTAGCATTCATTCATTACAGCATACACATTCTTCAGCATATTTCAGCTGAATAAACTAGCATTCATTCATTACAGCATACACATTCTTCAGCATATTTCAGCTGAATAAACTAGCATTCATTCATTACAACATACACATTCTTCAGCATATTTCAGCTGAATAAACTAGCATTCATTCATTACAACATACACATTCTTCAGCATATTTCAGCTGAATAAACTAGCATTCATTCATTACAACATACACATTCTTCAGCATATTTCAGCTGAATAAACTAGCATTCATTCATTACAACATACACATTCTTCAGCATATTTCAGCTGAATAAACTAGCATTCATTCATTACAACATACACATTCTTCAGCATATTTCAGCTGAATAAACTAGCATTCATTCATTACAACATACACATTCTTCAGCATATTTCAGCTGAATAAACTAGCATTCATTCATTACAACATACACATTCTTCAGCATATTTCAGCTGAATAAACTAGCATTCATTCATTACAACATACACATTCTTCAGCATATTTCAGCTGAATAAACTAGCATTCATTCATTACAGCATACACATTCTTCAGCATATTTCAGCTGAATAAACTAGCATTCATTCATTACAACATACACATTCTTCAGCATATTTCAGCTGAATAAACTAGCATTCATTCATTACAACATACACATTCTTCAGCATATTTCAGCTGAATAAACTAGCATTCATTCATTACAGCATACACATTCTTCAGCATATTTCAGCTGAATAAACTAGCATTCATTCATTACAACATACACATTCTTCAGCATATTTCAGCTGAATAAACTAGCATTCATTCATTACAACATACACATTCTTCAGCATATTTCAGCTGAATAAACTAGCATTCATTCATTACAACATACACATTCTTCAGCATATTTCAGCTGAATAAACTAGCATTCATTCATTACAACATACACATTCTTCAGCATATTTCAGCTGAATAAACTAGCATTCATTCATTACAACATACACATTCTTCAGCATATTTCAGCTGAATAAACTAGCATTCATTCATTACAGCATACACATTCTTCAGCATATTTCAGCTGAATAAACTAGCATTCATTCATTACAACATACACATTCTTCAGCATATTTCAGCTGAATAAACTAGCATTCATTCATTACAGCATACACATTCTTCAGCATATTTCAGCTGAATAAACTAGCATTCATTCATTACAGCATACACATTCTTCAGCATATTTCAGCTGAATAAACTAGCATTCATTCATTACAACATACACATTCTTCAGCATATTTCAGCTGAATAAACTAGCATTCATTCATTACAGCATACACATTCTTCAGCATATTTCAGCTGAATAAACTAGCATTCATTCATTACAACATACACATTCTTCAGCATATTTCAGCTGAATAAACTAGCATTCATTCATTACAACATACACATTCTTCAGCATATTTCAGCTGAATAAACTAGCATTCATTTTCTGTGAGATTTCTCAGATATTTTCCGGTTGGGCTTGGTCTCGAAATCCTGACATCTTCGGAGAATCAAACTTTAAAGTAATTGCCCGAATATACAGATGTAGGGTTGTGGTTATAATTCACACGTCTCCTGGATTTGTAGACTGCTGATCTACACTGACATTTAACTATTGTGGATATTTAGAAGCCGAATTATTTTAGACATTTAGAAGTTGAATTATTCTGGACATTTAGAAATCCAATTAGTGTGGACAATTAGAAATCCTATTAGTGTGGACATTTAGACTTAATGTGGACAATTAGACATCAGATTAATGTGGACATTTAAACCTACAATTTGTGTGGACATTTAGACATCCGATTAATCTGGACATTTAGACATCCGATTAATCTGGACATTGAGACATCTGATTAATGTGGACATTTAGACATCCAAAGATTGTGGACATTTAGACATCCGAATAAGTCAGATAGTCAGATCAAAATGTTGCTCTGGATTGGCATTAGACGATTAGTTCAATAGAAAGGATCATCTTATGAATTCTAACGTAGTACCTAAATTAGTTGGCGTTTTTCACTTTTATTGTTGTTTTTCTTGTCTTTAAAAACAATATTGCCGAGATGTCATAATAACGTAGACAAGAACAGATCTTTAATAATCTTACCGTTGTCAAACATTGTGTGCGTTTTGTTTTATTGTTATTCTTTTTCTTGTTTCCTTTCTCTATTTCGATTTGGGCTTTGTTTTGATGTCATGTTTGATACCCCTGAAGGCACGCAAAGAAGGGAGTTGGTGTTTAAAATTGATTACGCAAAACTCTCTCGAAAGTACGTCGTAAAGATATTCATGAATAGAGATTTAACCAAAGTCTTCAGTGAGTTAGTTTATTTATTTATTTATTTTTGTTATCAGATTTATAGATAAAAAAAAAATGTTAACTTTGATATTTTTTCGAAATCATTATTAAAAAAAAAATTAACCAGATGGAGTTCTTAAATTATAGCATAGTTTTAAAACAAAATGGAGATGACCGTTTTTTTTTGTCGTTTAAGCAACAGTTCATCTCTCCACTCTGTCAGAAATTTAGTCACGTTACGCCTGGGGTTATCAACCAAATTAGTTCGTGTCAAAACAAATTTCGTATTCCTAATATACATTACTAAATAAAATCAGGTACACACAAAAATAGTTTTCTTTTCTTTTTTCAAATGTCAATATCCTAGAATTTATTTTTTCTTTATTGTGTAAGTAGTTTGAAATTATTTTTTGTTTTTGGAGGACGAAAAAAACAACAATATTTGATGTGATGGGTTTTAAAACCTTAGAAAATTGTATATATTAAAACATTAATAGATTTAAATACTGCGAAAATAAAAGGATAAAAATTGTCTATTTACCTATTGACAAGTCTTAACTATTAAGCATGTATAAAAGGTCGTTTAGAATAACATTTCCGTTCGAATTCGATCATTTGATTCGAAACATGTCTGTGTGCTGGGTTACTGATTGTACGAATATTTGTTGGGCAATAAAATTAATTTTATTTCCAAAAGATGTTTCCAAAAGAAAACGATTTATTGTAAAAGTCAGAAGTGAAAAATCACCTTTTTATAATATCAAACTTATTACTTAATGCAAAAAAATTTTCGTTTTTTGTTTTTATGAATCTACGCATTTTGTTTTTCAATAACCAAGAAAATGCAGCTCTTGACTAATTTATTTTCTAAACAAAGCTAAAATTAACCTAACGCGACTAACACTTTGAGTATTAATTATCGCCTGCTCACTTTTGATGCTAAAAACGGTTTCTTCATAACTAATCTTGTAGCCTTATTTAATTATTTTTAGAAGACCAGAACTGGCCGTCGAGGTTGAAATCAATTGTCAAACTCCACCAAAAGCATGGTTTTTGTTTAGGAAAATGGCGGGAAATGTCACCGGAAGTTCATGATCTCTTCCATTTGAAAAGGTCACAACTCATTAAGACTTGTCAATGCAGGGGAATTTGCATTTATGCCTCTTTCTTTCCGATTGTAATTAGACATTGAATTTATTACATGAATTATTCAGAATAGCAACAACAGAACATCATTTTGAAAACCTAATAATTCCTAAATATGAAACTCTAAATTTAGCCATGAGTAGGCATAAAACGCAAAAATATTTGATATTGGAAATGCGTCTGTAACAAAAATCTAAAGGTATTTAATATACAGTGATGACGTATAGAAGGGGGTATATATTTGTTTTTATTTCTTGATGTGAGTTTTAGGAGTTATAGATCCGAATGGGACGTTCATAAATGTCGTCATGCGATTTTGTCCAAATTTTAACCTCCCTCCTCACATCATCACAAGTCATCTCACAAATTAACCACTACCCCCCCTCTCCAAAAAACACAACAAACAACAACACCATATGTCCAATTTTGTTACCAGCATGTTTCAATTGACTTTCATTCTCATTGTCGTATAATTATTATAATAAATAATATAATTACTGTAGTTGATAAAGAGAAAATCGATAAAGTGGACATTTTTATTTGAAGTTGCAAACATTTTTTCACGTCACAGTGTTTCAACACCCCCCCCCCCTTTTTTTCATCACATATTGTCACAAATGTTTCACCACCTCCGTACATAAGATAATTTTTGGGCCTAATTTGCGGATTAATTTTTATAAGTCCTATTAGTTCTTATCTATTAGTTATTTAGAATAAACATTTGTGATCAGCTAATGAAGGAGCCCCCCCCCCCTCCCCGCCCCCTGCCCGCCCCCCTCTCCTCCCAAGGCCCACGCCATAGGGAGTACCCGCATGCACGAACCTAAATCATTACAATGTTTAAATAATATAATGTAATGAAACCATCTATCGGACCTGCAGCAAACACCAATGGAGACAGACAAGCCCGTGAGTTTTATGATACGGCATTTACATTACACTTAAGGCTTTCGGCCCCGCATATGACACTCGCCCTAGGCCCGCAAATGACACTTACCCTACTCTCCACATATGGTACTCGCCCTATGCCTCGCGTATTGCTAAGTTCACCTCTGAGTTATTTTTAAACCACACTCGTTGTTTTTCTTCTTCAGGTGCACGCGAACGCAGATGATCTTGGCAAGGGCGGTAATCCACAAAGTCTAATCACCGGAAATGCTGGTGCCCGACTGGCTTGTTGCTCCATCGTTTACTCCCCTTGAATTCCCACACAGCCAACAATAATGTGGGCATTCAGTCGTTATAAGGACATAGACCTACCACTTTATTAATGAACTTTATCATTTATGTAACAAAGTTTAAAGTAAAAAACAAACAAAAAACAATTCGTTTAGTTTGTATCAATACATTTTGAATCATTGATATATTTGGCAAGTTATATAAACTAATTTTACTTTGAACCAAAATATATCGTTTTGGCTTGCTATTATTTTGAGTTGTTGTTCTTTCTTTGTGTATTTTATATTAAACATTACAGACGCTCCTTCTATAAAGAAGATTAATGCGTCCTACGCACATCCGTGGTTTGAGTCTAGCCTTGCATTTCTATTAGTGTTTTAAATAATGTTAAATTACTGGTTTTCCTGGTTTTCCATGCCCGGATGCCACTAGGATATATAGATCTATGCTCACTGTTAAAATATATTGTTAGTCTAAAACTACAACAAAGAAAAAAAAAATTATGTGTAACAAGTTGTTTTTTTTCAAATCGTTCATTAAATTAGAAATACAACAAAGCAACATTACATTACAATGCTCAGATAAACATAATGATAAAAACACTTGTAGACTATTATTTCATTTGCAAGAACAAGCGCATATAAGTTATTTTTCTTTCCGAATGGCGTCCGGGGATGGAATGGGGTGCCTGAGAAAACTAGGAAGTTTTTGTTGATGAATTGAAAGGCATACTGGAGGTAAATGTTCAAATTAAATAATTACTTATTGAAGAAGTATGGAGTTTATCTGTTAGACTCATGTTCGGTGTATATTATAGTCTATGGTATTTCTGCTATATGATGACTTGAAACACTGATGATCGGAATTCCCGATTCTAAATAACGTAATTGCTATACCGGAAATAAAGTTATTGATATACAAGTTCCATGATTTTCTCAATGAAAAATTAAAATCGAAAGTAGTACAGAGCGGAAACATTTATAGATCAGTGTGGTGATCAGTGTGGTGTGCGCACGAAAAAAGAAAATAAGCTCTAAAAATAGAGCAGGCGGTCCATCTTATTATAGTCAATGATATATTAATAGGCCTACAAGTATTCATTTCAAGTCGAAAAAAATGCGATTTAATAAAACGGTACTTGTATAACAACTACTTCATTTAGAATCGGGAATTGCAAAAAACAGAAGATAATAGCATTAAAACTATAGCAAGCGGTCCATGTATATTATAGTCTTTTATAATATGCAGAGAATTTACTTAATTTGTTAGATTAAGTCTTATAAGATCTGATATATTTTATGAGATTAAAATATTACAATAACACCGCATTGATACCTAGTAATCATGCAAACTGGGTAGTTAATGTAATGTTATAAATGTGCAAATACATTCTTAAGTCATATTTTTATATAATTTTTACAGTTAGATTATTATAAAGTTATTCATTTTAGGCTATTTATTTTTGTTTTATAAAAGAACAATATTAAGCATAATATTAAACATATTATCGCAAATAAAACGGGTAATTATTTCCCTTTAATTAAAATGTTTCTAAATTATTATTTAATTCAATAGTGATGCCAAACAAGTTATATTTGTAATATTATAATTATAACAAATATTACTGACTAATTGTCATTTCTTAATTTAATTCCAGCATTATGATATTCATTACACGATTTAATTATTAGAGGTATGAAATTAATTTACGCTAAACAAAAGTTTATAAACATTCCCTGCATTAATTGTTTGTCCATTTAAGGAGCTCATCTTTTAAACTTTAATAATTACAGCAATTACATAATATAATGCTATGAAATGAGTCTCTTATAGTTATTGAATTAATTTTTGTTTTTGAAGTACTTTTTATATTAATTTATAAAAGATGTAATTGGTCTGTATCAATTAATGAGCGCCTTGTCTTGAATGTTCTTCCCTAATATTTAGTCATTTCTGAGTAGTGAAGTGTAAGTAGCCTCTTTAAACACTTAAAACAGCTTTCGTGCATACTGTTTACAAGTGTAAGTTGATCCAAAGCTAACAGTAAAAGAGTCTATCAGCAGAGAATAGGAAATAATTTTCCTAAGCAGCTTCCTTCCAGATTTTCCCGCAAATTGGCAAATTTTCTTGCCCATTTTTGGGGATGTTTAAACTTCAACTTGCTGCATTTTTCAATAGCCATTACCCCCCCCCCCCCATTAAAAAAAAAACCAACATCTACATCTAAGAAGGTTTTTAGTAAGATCAAGTCAGTTAGGCTTGATGAGTACATGAATTTGAAAGTTCTGCTTTTGTTTAGAAAATTCCGCTTTGAGTGCTTCGATGTGCTTCCGAAAAAGTCCCCCCTATTTATTGTAATATATGCCTTAATAAAAGGAAGTTTAAATGTTTTGAAATTGATTTCACTCAAGATATATGCAAATCAATTCCAGTGGTCGAACAGTTCAAGTACTGTTTGACCCCGTCCTTGTGAATGCAAGTTCACCTCACTAAGATATGTCGCTATGTCGCTATGTCGTTCAGAAACATCGACTTCAACAGTCAATTTTCCTCATTCAGTACATAATAAAACACCTATCGGAGGTCTCTCTCGTGCCATTGAAAATCGGGTGTCTTAGGTTGCCGACCCCTGCACCAGACAATGTTACATAATTTTGAGTGTTTCTTTGCAGAGATATTATGTTGGCTAATTGTTAAGCAAAATTTCGCTGTAAGTCTATTTTTACTATGATGCAGTATTATTTGTTATGCATAAAGATTATCCAGGCTTATATTACTGGTTAGCAAAGTCGACAGCGAGCTCGACTCCCAAGCGCCGCATCAGGGGTTCGACCCTCGGTGCAATCAGCTATAAATCCACCGCCGACTTGGAGAGGAGATGGGCGCCGCCAAGTCTACCAAGCCCAAGAGAGGACTAATTGACACCCAGTGTCCATTAGCTCCCCCCAACGACCGCCAAGGTTAAGGGACTATAAAAAAATAAAAATAATAATATTACTTTTATGTTGAACTAATACTGCTTAAGTTTATCGCTCCCTATCAGTGGCGTAGCCAGGTTTTGATGCTAGGGGGAGCGAAATTTTAGGAAAAAGGCCCAACTTGTAGCAATTTTTCCAGATTAATAGAATAAATAAGAATATGTACGTATAAAGTGTTATAAGAAAACCCTGTTCCCCAGGATACACACACTGAATAATAGTGCAGTTTTTATTTAACCATTCACAATTCTTTTTCTAGCAGCTAATAAGCTTAGTGATGGGAATTTCTGCAAAATTGATTGCATCTACTGCTTATTTTCGGAATGAACATCTAATATCGAAAAGTATTTAAAGAATCAACGCAAATGCTCTAAAGCAGTGGTCGGCAACCTAAGGCACGCGTGCCAGACTTGGCATGCAGAACGATTTGCAGTGGCACGCGAAAGACCTCCAAGAATATTGTTTAATGCAAGTGAAAAAAAGTAACAATGTATGTCAGCATAATTAATGGGTGCTGCATGGCGAACTACATGGGAATCACACTGGACGTCGACTGTTTTAGTTCAGGAATGTTTGTATGCAAAGCTCTCATCAAGGGACTTGGAATCTGTGATTGAATTTATTGTTAAAATAGTCAATGTATAGATCTAGTGTCTAAAGTCTCTTCTAGAAGAAAGTCATACGGAGTGTGGCCTCTAGGTAAAGTCTAGGATAGATTCTTTTCTTGCCTGGAAGCAATTAAAAAGTCTCTTAATGGAGAAAAAAAATTCCGTTATTGAATGAGGATAACTGACTGTTGAAGCCAATGTTTCTATATGACTTGGCGACACGTTTTAGTGAGTTAAACTTCCATTTACAAGACTGGATCCAAAAGCACTAAAAGGTTGGGCAACTGGAATGGATTTGCATTGAAAGTGGGCATATCTTTCCGTGAAATGAATTTCAAAACCTTTCACTATTTAAGGATGAGAATTTTCAGAAGTACACTAGTTATATTAAAACAATTAACTCGTTTGGTATCACTAGCATCAAATTTGGAGAATTTTCTTGAAGGGAGATAATTAATCCGTTTTCTTTACATTAATATTTCTAGTATGTTTCTTTTTTGTTTCCTTTTATAAAAATTATTGACTTACAATTTATAACTCTAAAATGATCAAATTACATAAGATAGTTGAAAATTAGATAAATATTTTATGACTTAAGTATGTACATGTACATTTTTAAACATTCAAACAATTACCCAGTTTATATGATTATTACGCATCTCTACCACTGAAACGTAGTTAGTTACCTTTGGAATATTTTAAGCTAACATATATGTTAGAGACGATCTCAGTTATTCTGAGATCAAACATTAAGGACTTTATCTATAGCTTTTACTAGAATAACATCTTGACAACTATATTCAAATGTTGATAACTATTTATGTGTAAGTTGGGTAATGAAATTGTGTATTAGGTACGAATGGATTTTATTTTAAAAGCTGATAATAACAAACAGTTTAATTTTTTATTAAATATAAAAACGCTTTAACTATTTTCTCTATTAAGCTCCTTTTCTTTTGACCTTGGTCTTACTACGGCACTAAATAAATTGTCGTATAAAAATAATATAGTTGATCAGTTTGACTTTCACGCTGTTGGCACGCTGAGTGATTCAAAATGATTGTAATAAATAAAATTGTTGAAATGCAATTTAAAGAAAAAAAAAATAGAAATAGCATAAATTGTGCTTCGTGGTTTGTTAAAATTATTAATTACATTTTTTTTTTTCGTAAAGGCGCTTTTTCTTCGAAAATGGTCGTAGGGGGAGCGGCTCCCCCTGCCCCACCCTCCTGGCTACGCTACTGCTCCCTATGGAGTGAAGATCAAAATGGTGGCAAGATATGTTTTCGATATGTATTCTCATAAGTTCGCTTGGATTCCTAAAAGTTATTAATTCCCATAAGCTATAACACTTTAAGCCTGGTGTAATAAGGTCACAATATCTTGTTTATGAAGATATGAGACAAAATGTAAAAACAATACACTTGTACACTAATTCTACTATATGCAGTTTCAATGTGACAGAGAGCTTGCCCTTGCACTCATCTATTTTTAGAGTGGTTTCCAAGACAGTTGGATATCATGTGGACAGCTATGTACAAAACAAAAGCTTAATATCGCTACAAAAACAAAGTTTTATCTTTCTTTTTCCTTCAATTTCTCACAAAATATATAGAGTGGGGGTTTCATTGAATTTCAGAAGCGTATTTCAGATTTCAGGTAACTCATTGTTAAGTTTACTTAGTGATTTAGTCTAGTTACCTTTACTTTACTTTAAATTACTCTCCTTACTTTACCGTACAAACCGTATATTTATCTCCACTAAGTACTGCAACATTACATTTTGTGATCTCTTTAAATGAACGTTAACTAATTTTTCATTCTGATGAATATGATCGCAGTTGCTACCTGGGGCCGCATATCCATTAGGCACAGTAGGCACTGTGTCTTTGGCCTACAAACTGTTTTAAAAAGCATCTCGATTGACCAAGTTAATCCAGAGGGGCGGTGAATCAGCTTTCAAATTTTGAATACAAGAGTGCATTGACGAGTCTTAAATCTTATGCGTGCATACATTTTGGATGACACATCACTTTCGATCCCATTCGCTAAATCGGATTAGAAAAAAATGGCTGCCTTCTGCTATTAATTCTGGCATACTCACTTTTAATATTTAAGACATATTCCCCACAATAATACTTATAGCCTTTGTTTATTTGTAGTCGTCCTGAACTTGCTGTTGAAAATGCAATGAATTTATCTACATCCGTGAACGTTAAGTCAGCAACAAGGCGTAAATCTCTGATTTCAATCGTAATGGTTGCCATGGTAAGCAAAAAAAAAATGAAACCGGAAGTTCAACAATGCGCTTGAAACATGCCGAAAAGATAATTATACGATTGTTTACGGGAATATAGCGGAAATGCATTTGCATCCGAATTATAGACCGACCGATATTCGGTTTCGGCTTCGGTTTCGGCGCCGAAAATAGGCAAAAAACTTTTTTCGGCGTGGAATTGGTTTCGGCCGAAGACAAAAGGTTAGTTTTCGGTTTGTTTACGGCCGAAACTGATATTGAATTTCGGTCATCAGCCGAATATCTATTTTAACTTTCAAAGTTCAAACTGCTACCCTAGTGTTGCATCTATTAAGCTTACTCTACTTATTGATACTTTCATTTACTTAAAACTGTTGCGAATTAACTCTGTGTGAATTAGGGATGTTAAACGAAAACCGGATTACGGGAGGAAATCATTCAAAATGGTGTCCCACGATTTATTTATCTTTTTATCTGAAGAAATATTGTTAAACCCTGTTTGATTAGCACACAACAATTCCTTATCATTATATTCCTTGCAAACCCTCGTTTATCAGAGACGACTTATATTTTTTTTTTTTTTTTTTTTTTCGAATTCCGAATATTGCTTGTGAATTTGCGATACAAGCACATGCAACAGATAATGCAGATGATAACGCTAGTCGTCGGTACAGACATTTGATCTACGTATTCGAAAACAAGCAAAAATGGAATTTCCACACTGATGCTGAACGCTTTAGACAAACAGACCGATAGACGTAAGGTTGCGAGATACTTGAACTTCAAAAGAAGGACCTAGAGAGACAAAAAGAATCACATATTTAATGTTTCACAATCCATTATCAGTTCAATTTTATTACATTAGCTATCAATAATTGTATATTATTAAAACTGACCCAACATTTTATTTAATGTAGATTGAGAAGCAACTTGGGCAATAAAAAAAAACTATTTTTCAGAACATGATAAAAGTTCTTTTCAAAACGGTTAATTTTCTTTCCGGGCGTCTATCAACTCTAGATGGATGTGTCTGGGATTTTATTCATATTCTACAAATATTCTTTTAATTTGTGTAACATATAGATCTAACATCCACTGATTTATATTATAATTATAAAGGTCTAAATTGATGACACTACAGCTTTTGACTTCTGCTAATCCAAAATCAACTATGTTTTTTTACAAAGATTTCACCACACCACGTTATAAGGATCAATGGTCCTTCGTATTATTTTTTTAGTATAATCAATGAAAATTTGTCTTTTCCAAACAATAACTTACTTTGCCCGGGGGCGGAGAGAGGGAACAGAAAATGGGTAAAAAAATCGGATTTAAAGAACCGAAAATAGGTGTTGAGAAAAAAAAGGATATTAACATCCCTAATGTGAAGTAGAAGACTGAAGTTAATAATAACGGATTATTTAATCACTCCAAAGAAAAGTTTACTCAAATAGAGTGCCCATAAACTAGTTAATATTACACATAAATGTGCAGTCTTTTGAAATCGTTTGTTTCGCATTTTCGGTTTATTTTTCGGTTTCGGCTGAAGTTGTAATAAAAATTTTGGTTTCGGCATCGGTTTCGGCCGTAGTCAATATATAATATTCGGTATGGTTTCTTTTTCGGTTGAAACTAAAAATTTGGTTTCGGTCAGTCTCTAATCCGAATTACCTATTTAAGACTCGTCAATAGAGCCTATGAAGACCTTAAAACAGCCCTTTCTGCTACTGGTAGTGGTAGGCGATTAGAGAAAACTATAGAGAATTGTGTCTTACTTAATTTTGCGCCAGATGTCCATGGCTTATTGCAATTAGGTCATCCTATTTATCTGATCGTGGATTTAGATCGGGCAGCAATATGTGGTCAAAACAACCACAACAACAACTGCCTGTATGTCTATAATGGAGTGTGTTGATCTCTTAGTTGTGAATCTCATATGAAATGGAGCCAAATATATTTAAAAAAAATATAATCACATCATGCACAAACATCATATTAATATCATAGCTATTTATTATTAATATGTAGTTCGGGTTAATAAATAGCATCAACATAACTTGTGTGCAAGCTTGTCGTAAGGACAATAGAAGCAGACTCCAAACAAATGATATTAAAATATATTTACAGTTTAATCATAAGTGTTACTTCAATGCTAGGGTAGTGGGAAAGGGGACCGGGCTGAGCCATATATGTTGGACTGACTATATGCAGGCTAGAAACTTCTGCTTCTTTTAATATACTTATATGTGCATGTCCTAGGCTGTAAAGAATCTTCTTTTTTAATATATTTAAATGTAACACAAGAGGGCTCGTCATTACGTGTGATAATTAAATGCTGATAATTACTAAAAAGCTCAATGTTACACTCTAACATATGAACAATTTATGTCAGACTAAGTTTTACAAGTTTAAAACACACAATAACAAAGAAATAATAAGAGAATGTTTTCAATTCTTTGTGATAATTGTAAGAATAATGTTTAAAAAATAGCATATAATACAATAGAAAACATCCGCAAACACATACACACACACACACAGAGATTTCCGCACACATGTAAACACCCACATACAGGCACACATATTTAAACACTTAAAATAACATATTATATAAACAAACAGAAACACACACAAAAAAAAAATTATTCAAATATAAACATTATAGTCAAGCACTAGTCTAGATCTATCTAGTTTATATTCAAAAAAATTTTTTTTTCGACAAACGCTGATGTTTTCAGTGTATGAGTTATAAACTTAAATTAGAGAACGTAAATCAATGCAGAAGCGGTGGTTGGTAGAGGAAGACAATTAGGGGAGAGGGGGGCAGGTTGATACGGGGGCAGGTTGATACAAATTGTTTTTTACAGCTATTATACTACGTATGCGCAGAAGAGTTAGTACGGGAAATAGCTTTCTACTTCCCCTACTTTCGATATAAAAATGGCTTCGCTCGTATCAAAATTGATAATACTGTGAGGAAAATTGAAATTTGAGCGACTTGTGGTGTAGTGGGGCAAGTTGATACAGCCGTTTCGGGGCACATTGATACTATATCCGGTTACCTATTTACCCCTTTGAAGAAGCATTTAAACATTGAATAATATTTATTTTTTACAAAAATGTATTTATATTTAATTAGAGTGTTAGGTTCATTGAGTTTAGCTTACATTTAAATCATTTTCATTTATTTTTGCTTTACTTTTTTTGTCTAGCTAGTGTTATTCCTATTTATTAGAACTAGCCTCGGGTTTAAATTTAATGCTTAGGCCTTATACAGGCATCTAATAAAAAGATTTAATTAAATACATTACTATTAAACTATTATTTATCATATTATTTTATGATTATTGCGATTTTAAAATTTAGTTTAACTGTATTAAATTACCAGGGATATTAATATTTTTAATTGTTTGTAATTTCAGATGGTGCGAAGATGTAAAAGAAAGTCCCAACATGGGGATACGATAGAAGTTTTATTGACCAAAATTGTTCTAAATAATAAAATAAACAATAAAATAATAGTTTTGGGTTGTTTACTTTGTTAAATTGTCACTTATTAGTGTAATTATTAAATCTTATTCAATGTATCAGCTTGCCCCATAGTGTGTATCATCTTGCCCCTGCACGGGGCAAGTTGATACAAATGGACAAGTATTAACGTGTATGCATGCATAAAAGGTCACATGCAATAACATTTCCGTTCTTATTGGATCATTTTCTTCGAAACAATGTCTGTGTGCTACTTTACTGGTTGTACTTAAATTTGTTGGGGATTAAAATTTATTTCATTTCCAAAAGATGTTTACAAAATAAAAAAATGTATTGTGGAAGTCAGAAGTGAAAAATCACCTTTTTAAAATATCAAACTTATTGCTTAATGCAAAAGATTTGAAAAGAATTTTTGTTATTCGTTTTTATGAATTTACGCCTTTTGTTTTTCAATAACCAAGAAAACGCAACTCTTGACTCATTTATTTTGTAAACAAATAAACATTTTAGCTCACGCGACTGACACTTGAGTATTAATTATCGCCTACTCACTTTTGATGTTAAAAACGGATTCCTCATAACTAATATTGTATCCTTTGTATAATTCTAAAAGACTAGAACTGGCCGTCGAGGTTGAAATCAATTGTCAAACACCAGTAAAAGCATGCTTTTTTTGTTTATTAGTTTAACAATAGAACAGGAAGTTCACGAACATTACAGTTCAAAAGGTCACACCTAATTAAGACTCCTCCATTATTTTACATTGCTTTTAGAGCTATATTTGTTTTAAATATATTCTTATGAATAAAATTTGTAGATAAAAAGATGCAGGATACCTAGGGGAACAAATAAAAGTATTTATATCCACTCTAAATATAAGGGTTTGCAATTAATGTACAAAAATGTAAAATGTGTATCAACGTGCCCCCCTCTCCCCTATACTTGGGGTTAACGGGTGACGTTTCATTAAAGAAAGTGTTTTTTGTCGTAACTAGTATTGTAGAAAAAATCTTAAACTATTTTTGGTCCTTAAACGTGTCCAATAGGTTTGATCGGTGACTTTAAAGTTCAGTTACGGATCAGTTGCCAGAAGAGATTTGGTTGGGTGATCAGCGGGTGTGTGTTCGGTTCGTGTTTGGTTCGATTCTTCTCTCTAAGTTTCAAACTACCCCCCCCCCCTCTTTCTAAAATGCCTTTTAACCGCCTGTTTACCCCACACCAATTTATATGATTGACAGATGTGTGACCACGTGACCACACCCGCACCTATTAATAGACGTTACGCCAAGAGCTGAGTCCCAATGTGCACGTTCTCGTCCGCTCTGTCACAATGAGGGCCCGTGTTTACATCAGCTTATTGTGCTCATTAATTTACGCTGTAGCTTCACAGCCAGCAGGTAATGTGACATTCGTTTCTATAGTTACCAAGATGGACATTTGTCATTGCTTTTTAGAAACGTGTTCGTATTTTAAAGACATGCGTAGTGATTTGATAAACAGCTTAAATTATGTCTTTGTCAGTAGTAACTTTGGTTATTTTGCCCATTGGCGTTTTACTAGGTTTTGAAGTAGAAGGGTATGGGGGAGGGGGGGGGGGGGGCTTGTGCAGAATTTCCAGTGTGAGACTTTTTCCTTTTGTCTCAACGGAAACATTGATTCTGTTCGTTGCCAGGGACTCATTTGACCACTGAACTCTTGTTTGGTTGCTAGGTGTGCGGGACAGTCGAGTATCATTACAAGAAATGCCGGACATGTGGACCTATAACAAACAACCAAATTTTCCCGTGAGCGGGATACCCTAGAGCAGTCACTAGAGGGAAAGGACGTGAAGGTGTCTGGTATTATCTGAAGATATCAAGTATTTTCTGAAAGTATCGGGTATTTTCTGAAAGTATCTGGTATTTTCTGAAGGTATCTGGTATTTTCTGAAAGTATCTGGTATTTTCTGAAGATATCTGGTATTTTCTGAAGGTATCTGGTATTTTCTGAAGGTATCTGGTATTTTCTGAAGGTATCTGGTATTTTCTGAAGGTATCTGGTATTTTCTGAAGGTATCTGGTATTTTCTGAAGGTATCTGGTATTTTCTGAAGGTATCTGGTATTTTCTGAAGGTATCTGGTATTTTCTGAAGGTATCGGGTATTTTCACAAGGTATCTGGTGTCAAGAAGGCGTTTAAGTCTAGGCTTGGTCTCGCGGCATCACAATAACATAGCAGAAACATAGTTCGACTTAGGAATGTTTGACATGGACAACTTATAGGCTTGGAGACCAGTTTAGTGTGTAGGGGGGACGGTAAACACACAGACTAGAGCTAGCTGATACTTAATACTTGTGCGACCGCGAGAGGGACTCTGCGTGGACAAAGGGAGACAGAAGCAAGCACGCTAATAAATCTAGCTAGACACTGACAGGAGCGGGACTTGGTGGGTTCGATGCAAAACTATTTAACGTAGGGACACTGGGAAATGTGTACAGAGCTTGAGCTTGTGGTCTGATGTTTGGATCACACCCAAGCCAAGTCAACTGTCCACACACAGATGAGTGTTTTCTGACAAGGGTAACGGCCCATGCTCAGGGCCCATAGCTCGTGACCGGTGGCCGTAGAAACATGGCCGAGAGTGGTGGCCAGCTACTGGTGGCAAAGTGGCTGATTACTGGTGGCTAAAGGCCGGTGGCTGACGGTGGTCGACGTGAAAATGGCCAGTGTCGAGATGAGTCTAGTACGTAGTAGTGACGTGGTTGACAACCGGCGGTGCAGACTGATGGCTGACGACAGTTTGGTGTCACAGTTACGTCAGTAGTGTGTCAGTGGTGCGTCAGCAGTAGCGTAGCCAGGGGGAGCAGGGGGAGCCTACAACCAATTTCGAAAAAAAAGGGCCTTTTCGGGAAAAAAATAATTTTCATTAATAAATTTTACGAAGCCACGAAGCACAATTTATGCTGTTTCTATTTTTTTCTTTAAATTGCATTTCAACAATTTAATTTATGATAATGTGATTGATAAAAATTTTTAGATATAAGTAATTTTAGTTTTATTTCATTTGATACCCAGAACATTGACTTATTGAATAGCGAAATCTAAATTTTACACCCCAAAAAGTTGACAACGGAAGCTTTTAAACATGGTTAATCTTACCAACATCACGGGATGCATTTTAACGCGTCGGCTCATTAAAAATGTGTAAGCCTATACAGGCGATTTATCTCGTCTTTCAAAATTAAAAGAAAAAGAATGCAGTCCTATAGAGCAGGGTTCAGCAACCTTTTGCTTATAGTGTGCCAGACTAGGATTTTTGAATCATTCAGCGTGCCAACAGCGTGAAAGTTAAACTGTTCAACTATATTAGTTTTATAAGAAAATTTATTTAGTGCCGTAGCAAGACCAAGACCAAAAGAAGCCGGCTGGTCCAGCGGTTAGTTCACCGGACTGTCAACTATAAACCAACTGACAGGTCGGGGGTTCTATCCCTGCCGGATCCCTGTCCCCCCTACAGGAGTTTTGGGCCTAGTGGACGTAATAATCTTCTATCTAGAAGGAACGTCTGTAAACTTATAAGAAAAAGTAATTTTTTTTCATAAAGAAAAGGAGCGTAATAGAGAAAATCATTAAAGCGTTTTATATTTAATAAAAAATAAACTGGTTTGTTATTAACATCTTTAAAAAAATCCATTCGTAGCTAATACACAATTTCATTATTGAACTTACACATTAATAGTTATCAACATTTGAATTTAATTGTCAAGATATTCTAGTATAATATATATAAAGTCTTTAATGTTTGATATCAGAATAACTGAGATTTACTCTTACATATTATTTTAATTCCTAACATATATCTGAGGCCAATACCGCAGTTAAGAGGAAGAGATACGTAATAATCATACAAACTGGGTAGTTATTTTAATGTTTAAAAATGTGCATATAAATTCTTTCGTTATAAAATATTGATATAATTTTCAACTCTCTTGTGTAATTTTGATCATTTAGATTTATAAATTGTAATCCATTAATTTTTTTAAAAGGAAACAAACAAGAAACATATTAGAAATATTAATGCAAAGAAAACGGGTTAATTATCTCCCTTCAAGTAAATTCTCCAAATGTGATGCTAGTGATACCAAACGAGTTAATTGTTTTAATATAACTAGTGTATTTCGGAAAATGCTCATCTATCTTAATTTACCTTAAAATAGGGAAAGAGTTAAATGTTATGAAATTGATTTAAACGGAAAGATATGTCCAGTTTCAATGCAAATTCATTTCAGTTGCACAACACTTCAAGTGCTTTTGGACCCAGTCTTGTAATAAATGGAAGTTTAACTCGCTGAAACGTGTCGCCAAGTCATACAGAAACATTGGCGTCAACAGTCAATTCTCCTCATTCAATAAAGGATTTTTTTTCCCAATTAAGATACATCTTAATTGCTTCGAGACAACAAAAGAATCTATCCAGGACTTTTCCTACACTCCGTATGACTTTTTTCTAGAAGAGACTTGAGAAACTATACAAATGTCTATCTTAACAATAGATTCAATCACAGATTGCTAGTCCAATAATGGGAGCTTTGCATACAAACATTATTGAGCTATAACAGTCGACGTCCAGTTTGATTCCCATGTAGTTCGCCATGCAGCACCCACTAATTATGCTGACATACGTTGTTTTCACTTACATTAAACAATATTCTTGGAGGTTTCTTTGTGCCACTGAAAATCGTTCTGCGTGCCAAGTCTGGCACGCGTGCCTTAGATTGCCGACCCTTTCTATAAAGCATTTGCGTTGATTCTATAAATAATTTTCGATATTAGATGTTCATCCCGAAAATGAGCAGTAGATGCAATCAATTTTGCAGAAATTCCCATCACTATTAGCTGCTAGAAAAAGAATAGTGAATGGTTAAATAAAAAAAATGCACTATTATACAGTGTGTGTATCCTGGGGAACAGGGTTTTCTTATAACACTTGATATAAAACTTGATACGTACGAATTATTAGCTATTCTATTAATCTGGAAAAATTGCTAAAAATGGGGCCTTTTCCTATAATTTCGCTCCCTCTAGCGTCAAAACCTAGCTACGCCACTGTGCGTCAGTGGAGAGGCTGTGTGATGCCGTTGAGGACCAAGCCAGTGGAGACGTGTGGCGTAGGCTATGATATTGTAACGGTTGTGTTTTGATACCATTCTTTTATAATATATTACATTTCATATGCTTGAAATAATCATTTAGTATAGATAGAATGTTTTCCTTTGTGTTTACTATATAACAGTTTGATATTAGTAAGTGTATTATTTTCTCTATCCTTAAAAACACTATTAATAAAATTATAATAGTTTATAGTTCTCTTAATCAAACATCATGTGTTTGTTGTTTCATTTACGTATACGTAAATGTTTTAATTGTATTGTATTTTATGCAATAATTAAGATCTGGGACCTACCTAATTAAGCGAGCCATGACTATAAAAATAAAGAAGTCATTTACGTAATTAATTTAATGAGGAGGTTGTTGAATTCGGGTATTTTCTGAAGGTATCTGGTATTTTTTGAAAATTACTTTTCTCTATTGTCTGTAGGGACTGTAGGCCTATACATGAATTGGCAATACATATAGACTCTAGTATTTAGGAATACTTAAAATGTTTGTGAACCTCAGACCAAGGGTTTAACACAGACTATAAGACATGACATTTTAGTTATTAGAACTATTCTTTCATGTTATAAAGTGCCCATAAGACGTCTATGAACGTTTCAACAATTATGTTAGATTTTCTGACACGTTTATAGATAAGTGTATAATTGTGGGCAATTCTTTAGGTTCCAGTGAAGGACAAGGGTGAGCCTGTATATTTAAATTATAAAGTCAATATAAATTATTTTACATATATTAAAGTCACGTGACACAACTCGGCAAATGTCAAGGCTAAATACCGAAACTTACAAAAACTTACGGACTTTTTACATTCTTTCTTAAAGTTCAAACATGTGTAGAATAGACAGTAGTAGATCTGTTGATTTACTGCACTCACTTTAATTATTTATTCTAAAACAAAATCACTGATCGTTTAAAAAAACAACAACTATGATACTCTTTTCTCGTATGCATTCGTTTACAAAAGATGTGATCTATAAAAGAAAATGGAAAAAAAAGGTGAAGGGGAGGTGTTAACATTACTTACAAATGTCAATAAGTCTCAGTATCGCTAAAAGTCATTAAGAAATGTCAAACAACAAATGAAAAAAACACTTAGGCCTATGTTTCAATTCTTCGTCTTCTTGTATTTTCTCTATTACACAAAAGGCTATTGACTTTGTTTCTCATCCATCTACGGGGTAAAATCTACACACTCCCTAATCTGTGCCACTTTGTTCACAAAGAACTATTTGACCCCCACCCTTAACCAATGATCAATGGGTAGCCTAATACGGTAATTTAGTAGGTATAGAATTCTTTTAGGCTGTTTTTGTTCTTATTTCGTCTAGTTTCTTTGGTAGCAGCGTAAACAATAATTGTGTGGCGGTATTATGTTAGGTACAATATTTTATAGTCTAGAGATAGTATGTTTTTGATGTTATAAATTAATCTCAAAATGTATTTCTTTAAAGACAAGTACAAACAAAATAGGCAATTTATTTTTTTAATTTCATTGAACAAATTGTTATTTTTATTTTTTTTGTAGTGATATAAACTGTCAAAATCGGTTGTCTTATAAACCCCAACCCACTTTCAGACAGTATACTTATTGCTTTTTCCAGCAAAAAAAAAAATGATTAAAAAGTCTGGGTTAAATCTCAACATTTGTATCGACTCAAAGTAACATAGATAAGTTGTTTTGTTTTAGGACAACAGAGACACAGTCACATAAAACGCTCAACTTCAATTATTTCTTGGAATCTCTCAATATCTTTATAATGACTTCTTTCGATGCATCACGCATATTAAATTTATATATTAAAAATAGAGCACTGTAGTCCGATAAAAGCATTCGAGTTAAATCAATAATTTAATATTTTGCGTTATGAAATTGGCATCCAGGAAATTACATTTGATTTCGTTAACGCTGTGTCCATTGCATTCAAGAAATGTTGGTTCAGACAATATTCTGTAATGACTTATATACAAAAATGTAAAAAAAAAAAAAAAAAAAAAAAAAAAAAAAAAAAAAAAAAAAAAAAATTGGGGGGGGGGGGGGGGGGGGCACCATTTGAGACTACAGCGTTTCTGTTTAAAATATTTACAATAAATTAGTATGGATGAACATAATGAATTTAATTCATTGAAATTGTTTATTTGGTAAGAAGCGTCAAACCTGGCTACGCCACTCCAAAGGGGCACCTCAAATCGTATCGACGAGATAAAGAACTTGGTCTCCATGTGTATTTATGGTTTGCACGTTTTTTCCCCGTCAATACGACGTGCTGGGCTGCTCTCTGTCCAATTAGCCACCAAAGATACGCCTTTGTCATTGGTCAGGTTTAAACAGAATATTGCACTAGCAGTGTTCACAATGAGTAATTGTAGCTGTTTTTGTTCTTCTACGTGTTACGAAACAAACACAGGTGTGCTGTACAGCCAATACACATTCAAAACAATAGTTGTCTAGTAAACACTGACCTACTTTAGTTAACACACGGCCATGTGCAAAGGCGGCGTCTAGTCGATTCTCTCCTTTGTCATTGTTATCATTTGTTTGTTTGTTTGTTGTTGCTGTTGTTGATTCGTACCGATAGTATATTATGTACAAACTTATATTATTGTAAATTTTGGAATATTTGAACGTAATGTTATGAAGCCGAGCCTCGATGTGGAGAATAAAGTATCCCCGTCAGAACAAATTGATTCATGGGATCGTTAAAGCAGCATTCACCAGTTTCTGTGGCCCTGTCATACTAAGGGAATGATTGTGTGGCGAGCACAATGCCCACACGACTTTTCTTTGCCCAAATGTCAGGTGCACATCAGAGCTGGGTAGAATCTGGGACCCAATTTCGAGAACAAATCCTAGCCGTCACCAGGATTCGAGCCCACGACATTTGGTATGCAAGCCGAATGCGTTGCACCTTGACCACGTTGCCCAATTATGTGAAATGAAACTGCGCATGTGTCGCGTTCGACATTCATATGACAGTCTCAACTACTCTACAATAGATTTTTAACTTTGATTCCTTTGGTATAAATAAATATCATAATATATAAATCAAATATTTCATTTGCGGAGACTTACTCAACATTATCTAACAAGTTCAATATTTTTCTTTCAATTCCACCTACTGCCCAGTTCTTCCACCAAGAAATGCCGTGTGTCACGTTAGACCTGATCCAGGGGCAACTCCAAGGATTACTCCAAGGGTTACAGGCATTGTCATATTGAATCAGGTGAGTGTTTCAACTATAAAACATATAAGGAATCCATATCATTCTATAATAAAGCAATAAGACTGGCTGGCGACATAGCTATCAAACAAGTATTTCATAAAATTCATTGATGTATTTGTCAACTTGTTTGTGTGTTTTAATGTGTTTTTCGGAATCATTTCGTTTTTTTTTATTACTATTAATATGTTTTTTTTTGTTTACGCTTCAACTTACTTTGAATTATTATATTTTCATTACTTGATGTCTTCATGGGCTAATGGAAGTTACATTTATATATTGCCTAATATAATAATTGTATTAAAAAGGTTCATGCAGAAGACTGATTGATATCACACGCATTAGATTGGAACGAAATTACTTTCTCACTGGCGGGCGATGTGGCAGATAACCAAAAGCAAGGCAACGGTTTGCCGATTTCTTTGACAATTTTATTTTAATGTCTGCTAGCGCCGGCGTTTGAGACCGACTGATTCACAACTGAAGTGCAATAATCAGTTATAAATGTAAACAAAATTTTGAAATTTAAAGTAATTAATAATTGTAGACCAAACCTCCAAACATGATTGACTAAAATGATCACTATATATATATATATATATATATATATATACATATATAAAATAAGATAAGATTACTTTATTGATCCAAATAAATGGAAATTTGACTTCATTACATAAATTCCGTCTTTCAGCACACCCGTACTTAAAACAATACTAAAGAACCAATTGTACTCAAACACAATAGACATTCGCGCACACTATAGGTATATATATATGTGTGTATGTGTGTCTGATTGATTTGAAGCCTATAAATAATTAAAATCTATACATTCATTTCTTACATTGGTGCATGTTTCTCTTTTGAATATTTTGTTCTTTTTATCATTTATTTAGATGTCGTGTTCAATACAAGAAATTAAAAAGTTCTACTGCATTTCTTTCTTAAATTTAAACGTGAGCAAACAAAAGCAGATTCACAAACTAATAACTATTAAATAACTATATAAATGCCTAGAATAGTGACTAGAACTAAAAACAACAACGTTTCAAACAGTTTAGAGAGGAGGAGAAGATAATAAGTAGGTACGGTACGCATTAATGGCAGGGCTGTTCACAAAATTACTGAATGCAACAGGGAAGGGGTGGTATAAATATATGACTTTTTTTTTAGTAGCCTAAGTAATAACCTATAATATGGATGACTCCTTAGAAGAAATAAAAAGACTGACGATAACTACAATTGTCTGTCACTACACATAAAATACACTGGTCATCAAAAGGTGCCTCCTTAAATATATTTATGAGTTTTTGATTACGCTCTAAAGCTTTTGGGAAGCAAAGACGATTGTTTTAAAGACTATCTAAAAATTTGGAAAGTGACATCTCATATTTAACTGATTTAAATAAGTTTCAAAAAAGGAATATTTAATTGCAGGGAGGTGACCCAAGCTTGATTAAAACATAGAATGTATTTTGGCGTTTATGTCAAAACTGCTATGGTTCTAACACAACTTTGGAGGCAGAGATCCTGCAGATGTAGAGAAAAAATGACGATGACATGCTCAGTTATAGTCAACAACTTAAACCACTTAAGGATAACCTCTACATTCGATTTAACGTCGTTATTATCATTTTAAAAAAAATTCCTAATTCGTTTTAAGACGCTTTTTTTCTAAAAGAGGATAATTCAAATCCGGCCAACTGCGAGAGGAATATATTGTATTAACAAGCGAATGAAAATACCATTAATTTCTGCAGGTCTTTGAGTTATGGCAACAGTTGTTTATTGCATGTCCATCACCAGACTTAGTGGTACTTGTATTTAGTGCTGTTACCTCTCTATTGTGAAAAAAGACAAGCAGTGTTGAAGTAATGGAGCGTGGAAACCCAAGGGTTTTCGGAACCAAATCTGAACGAATGATTGAAAAACTGCTAGAAACACGCTAGTCATAACCTTCACCTAAATTTCTTTCTAATATCTCCTGTATAGTCATTATTTTCTCTTAAATTAAACGTTTTTCATTTCTTTTTAAACTCATAAAAAAGCACACAAATCTAATCGGCCCATAGAAAATAGGAAAGGGATTTCTTAATTAAATTTCGGGGTTGGGGACGCTAAAAGCGGAAAGGGGGTGATGGGAATAAGGGGGGCAGTGAGCGAAAAAGAAAATAGTAAAAGGGGGCGGTGAGACATACAAGATTTAGAACCTCTGATTTAAAGCTTTGTAGTTCCATCAAACAAACAAAATAAAACTAGCGGGCTTTCCGGAATTTTTGACGATAACAAAGTCATTAATAGGCAACTTGGATCAAATCAAAGCCCAGGTAAGAGAGGTAAGGGGTGAATTTCGCAATACACACTATTAGTTTTTATTTAACCAGGAAGAAAAGGTAGTGTAATTAATTAACCTACATCACAGTGTCTTTGAGAACCAGTCTCACTAATCCATATCCATTTTATGGCTATTAGAGGATGCTGCATCTATCTGAATAACCAATGAATGTCAGGTAGAAGTGTCAAGTGGAAGGCATTTAACGGTGAGCAACATTTAAAAATGATTACCTAAAAAGTTTGCCTCTGCAAACCCCCTCCCCCACCCTGCCACCATCCCTCCCACACCCCTAACCACCTACCATGTGTTTTAACTTCGTTTTGTTTAAGAGCTGCGTTTATTCCCTCCCCTTTAGCCATGTGTATTAACTACTATTAACTCTGCCGTTTTGCTTCATGCGTCTTGTCTGGTCTAAACATGCCAACAAATAAACCTGCATTGTCATGGAGCGGTAACTCTAGAAAAACCAACAGTTGATGAAATATTAACCAATTATTAATCAATTAATTTACTAAAGAAATCAAAAGTCAGATGTTTTAGACAAGTATACACTTTTCAAGGGGACACGGTGGACGAGTGGCACATTAGCAACATAAGCAGATGACTTTATATACTGCCTTTGTACTCTCGCGCCTCGACTACTGCAATGCTCTGTTAATAGGGATACCTGAAGATAAAGTCGCCAAATTGCAGCGTATTCAAAACAGTTCCGCCCGGCTCGTCACGCGTAAGTCAAGGCGTGATTCTGTGACAGTTCTCCCGCGTCGGCTCCATTGGCTCCCTATGAGAGCCAGAATTTCTAGAGATGCCCTGTCACTCACGACTTTTGGCCTTAGAGCTTTCTCAATATCTGGACCAAAAGTATGGAATTAACTTCCCATCCAACCCAGGAAAACAAGTTATATCGTCAAAAATAAACAACAACAAAATTATTTTAACATTTACCTTCGTTAAACATTTTTTAGATCCTGCTGTTTTACTTGTATATTAGATCGGTTAATTTTTGGCTACATTTATTTGCTTGGTCCTATGTTTGTAAAGCTTATAGTAATGTATTAACTAGTCTATATATTTTTTAGTCTAGAGATTATATCAGTGTTCTAAGTAGTTTGTTCCTCAATGTTAAATGCGCTCTGAGCTTACATTATGTTTGTTGGCAGCGCTATACAAATATTATTATTATTATCAAGTTGGTCCTACGGGATACTTATTTTTTTTTTATAAAGCCTACTTTTCAAGAACGAGAAAAAAAACTATTAAACAAAACCTAAAATGTTTTTATGTAGCGATATTAAAATTGTAATTTAAAATATAATCTTAATTAGAACGTATGTAAATTATTTACAATTTTATAGTTCCGTATTTGTGTATGTTTTTTTTTTCTTTTTGATAGTATTATTGTTCATTGTTGTTTAATATTATTAATAAGTCAACACAGCCGTTCAATACTTTTTGATACTAAAAGCTTTACAGCAACAATTCTTATGCATGTTCCAGGGCCAGGTTAAGCAATAGCCTAAACAAGAACAAAAACTGTACCAAAAGAAGCGTTCTCGCTACAGTTTTTATTGGTTATATTTTTTTTTCTTTCTCTCTTAACAAAACACATTGAAGTCATTTGCTTCTCCATCATTTTGAAGGGCATAACGACTAATAACACTATATTTAGCCGTATACTTTCTTCAAAGACATACATAGCAATGAACAATATGAACAATATGAACAATATTTTTATTTGCCACATAGTACATAGGTACAATAAAGGCATAGTCAAAAACATAAGAAAATTATAGCACTAAGAATGACATAAAAAGCATGTGTCTAGAACAATAAATATTATGCTTAAATGAACTTAGTTTGTTGATCAGGTGCTCGAGTTATGATTGTAAAGAAAGTTAGATCAAAATATACTTTATAACACACCAGACAGGTCCAGGGGCACCGGTAAGGTATACCATCAGACTGACGGGGTTCAACACGTTGCCCTCAAATAGCCCGGCGGCGAGCTTTCGTCACGGATTCCACATTCACGAGTTTGGAGACGTTTCAAGAAGTTGTGCGGATGCCGCAGGTCACTATAACCCGAGAGGTGTCAATCATGGAGGCATCAATGACCGCGTTAGGTAAAAATAAAAAGATCAACCGGCAGACGGACGGCAGAGAGACGAAATAACACACAGAAGAAAAACAGACAGATAGATAGATATATAGATAAATTGATAATAGATATATAGATTAATGATAGATATACACAGTTATATCAATTAATTGATTGATTGAAAGATTTATTTATTGATTGTTTTATTGATTAGCCTTAGTATAATATTTTCTAATGTATATCTAGACATGTTGGTGACCTGGGAAATATCATACAACAAGCAGATGGCACTATTCCACAACAAATCATCAACGATATTATAACAACGCTATATGGAGCTTACACTGTGGTTGGAAGATCAATTGTGGTGAGTAGAGCTCTGGTATAATTAGTTCCACAGTGAATCATGTCAGGGATCGGCAACCTATGGCACGCGTGCCATACTTGGTACGCAGATAAATTTTCAATGGCACGCGAAGACCTCCAAAAACGGCAGTCCATTCTACAAGAAATTGAGCGCTAGAGCCGAATAACATTTAAGCTGTTGGAACGCTGAATGAATTAGAAATCCTACTTAGTCACTCTATTATCAAAATTTTGCCGACCAATGGTCTATGTCGTGTACAATTCTTGATGTCCAATGTAGAAGCGTTGATGTTGTCTGTCTGTATTCTGTAACTGTCGTCTGCGCATAGAACTGTCACCAACGGGATATGCGCTATATAAGCACCGTTATTATTATTTATTATTATATAGTCTGGTATTTTTGGTACCCGGCAGCAGTGCAGGTATACGAGCAATACCGTCACGTGAATGATCTGAAGGGAATACCGCAGGGGCGAAAACGTGTACCATGTGTTATGCAGCATGCCAACATGGAATGTCATCCCTTTTTAAGTTACGCCGTACACATAAGAGCCGGTACGCTGGTCCGGTTTCTAAGATACATCAAAGATCGACATTCCTTGCTGTTGAGTTTGTCAGGTCATCTACGATTAGGCTTGGTCTCGTAATTATGATATCTTCCTGGAATCAATCTTAAAATTACTCGACTTCTATGTGGTTGCTTCCTGCCTAATTTCCATATTGTACAATTAGGAACAATTATTGTAATGGTAGAACTACATGCATCTGTTATATGGTATAATTGTGAACTTTGTGGCTAAAACCTTAAACACTTCAGCCTATTATTGATCTGAATTGTAGGATTATTGTTGTTTAAATAATATTAACAAGAAGAAGACAAATATTGGTAAGACAAGTCAGCCTTTTGCAAAGTTTTAATACGTGTTACAGAAGCTTAATAAGCTAACCGCAAAAAAATTCAACAATACGAATGCACATTCAAGGGCGACAGGAAACCATACACGCAAACAAAAACTAAACACCGAAACATTCTCGCTACACGAATATTTGACATTTTTATTTTCTTTGATTCTTAACTAAATTATTGGATTAATTTTCTAATTAATTTTTAGGTCATTTATGGGCTATTACTTATTCAGAGACCTCTGAGTTATTTTTAACCACTCGCCTTAGGCCTCGCTTAATAATAAGTTCACCTCTGAGCTATTTTTATTCACACTTGTTTTCTACTTCAGGTGCACATGAACGCAGATGATCTTGGCAGGGGCGGTAATCCAGACAGTCTTATCACCGGGAATTCAGGTCGTAGGCTGGCTTGTTGTTCGATAGTTTACTTCCCTTGAAACCCCAAACAGCCAAGAATATTTGGGGCATTCTGTCTTTATAACGTCGTAACCTTTTCTTAATTAACTTTATGATTTATGTAACAACTTTATGATTTCTGTAACAACTTTATGATTTATGTAACAACCTTATGATTTATATAACAACTTTATGATTTATAAAACAACTTTATGATTTATGCAACAACTTTATGGTAACAAAAAAGGTTAAAACAAGAAACAGTACGTTTAGTTTGTATCAATACATTTTATTTTCCAGGGTGATAACATTATCTAACTATTGATAAGTCAAAGTGTGGTGGCATACTAAATAAACTAATTTTACTGTGAATCAAAATATGTCATTTTGGCTTACTATTGTGTTGAGTTATGGATCATTCTTTGTGTATAGATCTAAAATCTAAACTCATTGTTAAACAATATTGCCAGTCTTAAACTAAAAAAAAAAAAAGAACTATGTGTAAACATTCATATGGCAAATCGATTAATTAAATTCTGATTTAAAAATACGACTTATAACAAACCATTGCTATTAAAAAAAAAACTTTCTCTTATTCCACATGCAAGAACAAACACATTTAAGTAGCGCTCTATTTCTTCCAGAGTGGCATCCGGGCATGGCAGGGGTTGTCTGAACAAACCAATAACTTAACATCATTTTAAGCACTAATAAAAATGAAAGACTATACTCAAACCTCGGAAAGGCGTTGGGCACAATAATCTTCTGTGTATAGAAAAAGTCCTTAACATACAAAATAAGATAAGCGTAGGACGCAACAATCATCTGAATAGAAGGAGCGTCTGTAACATGTAAGATAATCGTGAGACAATCATGATGTTTAAAGAACCAGTTAACTCCAATCGTGTATGCAACATACTTTGATCATTAGAAGATAATGGACTAATTAAATGTTAAAGGAACACACAAATAGACAAACACTCACACATTTACGCGTACAGACGAGCATATATATGTACGTTTGCAGACAAGCATTGACGTATAGTTTATTGACGTTCACTTAGATTGAAGATCATTACGTCCTAGGCCCAAAGCTCCCGCCGGGTGGCAGGGATTGGTCAGCGGCAGGGCTAGAACCCGCACCCAGTGCCGTTTCTAGGGATTTGGGGGCCAAGGGGTCCTGGCCTCTTTAGGGGCCCCTGCATTTTGACATTCGACGTTATGACATGAGAAAACATAAATTCGGACACTCCTTTGGGGGCCCGCCTCAAGTAAGGGCCCGGGGGGGACTTTCAAATTTCGACCTCCCTCCCCCTCCCCTAGCTACGCCACTGCCCGCACCACTGTTGACATTCCGGTGCTAGCCGCAGGACCATGTGTGTATACACACACACACACACACACACACACACACACACTTTAAACCAGTTATAAAACAAAGAGAAACAAAGTTTTTTTAAAATAAGTTTTACCTTTTAATTCAATTTCAACATTATCTATTCGTTTATAAGCATTGTACTTTTTTTTCTGGGCCTTAGAGTTGGCATCACTTTTTTTTTACCATTAAAGATATGAGGAAAACAAATTGTGTATTTATGTAATTTTTAGCACTAATTGATATTACTAATAACTACTGTTAATGTGAATATTGATAAAACAACGCTTTCAGCACGCTGTGTAACTAGGACAGAAGGTTTACAAAACCAGGTCTATTTATAGGCCTTTATATTTGACGAATTACCAACAATTTATCGACCCAAAGCAATATGCAGCAGAAAACAAAAAAATAGAATATGAAACAGTAAAACTGTATACCGAGTTGAGGCCAAACGAAACTCGATTTCGGCGCCGAAAGTAGGCAAATGGCCTCTTTTGGACAAGTTTTGGTTTCGGCATATGTCAAAAAAATTAGCTGATATTAACTTTCGGTCATCAGCCGAATATCTGTTTTAAATTTCAAAATTCTGACCGCATCGCTAGTGATGCATCTATTACTATGCTTATTGATAATTTCATTTAACCGAAGGTGTAGTAAAACATTCTGCTTCGGCTTCGGTTATAACTTTTGTTATGGTTTTCGTTTTCGGTCGAAACCGAATTCGGTCGGCCTCTAATACCGATCAAATGAATTCTTTAACTATATATATATATATATATATATATATATATATATATATATATATATATATTATATCTATATATATATATATACATATATATATATATATATTTATTATATATATATATATAGGGGCCTATATATATATATATATATATATAGGCCTATATATATATAAGATGTAAGCCTATAAAAAGGAACAATTTGTGCCCGTGTTATATTGTTAATTTCCCTTCTACTTGGCTACTCATGGCAAATAGATTCTCTCCATGTATTTTTGTTTTATTGTTTAGACGATTGCAATCTATATTACTAAATATATATAGAGAGAGATCGGGTTTGTGTCCCCTCAAATACCCATTGGTCAATTTGAAAACACGTGAGTTTGTGTCACTGACCTATTTAGGTTTAGGCCTATATACTATTGAATACTAATATTTTGTCTAATAATTTTTCACCTTTGACATGTGTCTTCGATATCTCAGTGGTTAACATAGCGGACTGATATGCGGGCGACCCGGGTTCGATTCTCCAGTTAGTCTAGCCCATAGGTTCTCAACCTTTTTCGGCTCACCGCCCCCGTTAATTTTTTTTTTCCGCTCATCGCCCCCCCCCCACAACTTTTTTTTTTAGCGCCCCCCCCCCCCTTTGTTATATTACAAAACAGAACTTGTTCGGCATCACTATTGAATCAAATGGGGAAACATTTTTTAGTTAAAGGGAGATAATCAGCCCGTTTTATTTGAGCTAATATTTCTGTTTTTTTTTCTTTTATAAAAAATAAATGGCTTATAATTTATAACTTTGCAATGATCAAACTGCAAAAAGTATTTGAAAATTATATAAATAT
Organism: Anisus vortex; assembly: GCA_949126835.1. Lineage (NCBI taxonomy): Eukaryota > Metazoa > Mollusca > Gastropoda > Planorbidae > Anisus > Anisus vortex. Next base: position 31,665,965 of record OX421497.1, on the reverse strand, counting down.
TATGTGACTAAAAAATGTATATGGATAATTTCAAGCATTACAATAACTACCCAGTTTGTATGATTACTACTTATGTATACCGCTTAATGATATACATATCTCCTCAAATAAATATTAAAATAAATTAAGGACATCTCGGTGAAACTGAGATCAAAATATCATTTATATTAGCAGAAGTTAGGGCGACATTGATCGGTCAGCAGGGTTGACAGTCCAGTGAACCAAACACAGGACCAGCATGCCGCACACTATATTTGCCAAAACGGACCCTTACTTCACCGAAAAGTCGCTGCGATTCTTATTTCTTATTAATATAATAATATGTAGGCATACTGTTGGGGGATATCAGATATTTAGCAGGACTTGCGTTTACATAACATTTCATCCTCCAAAAACTAATCGATTCAAATAGCTGAGGTGTTAATATATATCAGGTAGGCCTACTTTTGTACCGCCCATTTGCCCTTCACCGCCCCATATCGCCCCCGGGAATGTCAGTGCCGCCCTAAAACTTCTCACCTCCCCCCGGGGGGCGATATCGCCCCGGTTGAGAACCTATGGTCTAGCCTATACCTTTTTTTCTACAATTTTTGTTTTCAAACTTTTAAAAAAAGAAGACATTGTAAATGTACGGGCAATTTAGATTTTTGTTAGATTAAAATACTTGCCTATTTTTTTTACCCGATTACAATATTTATTTTAAATTACTTTCCTAAAAGTCTTCAGTAAAAAAATAATAATTTAAATATTAGATTTATAGCTTTCTTTTAATTGTAGTTTATACAATTTTTATCTGCACCTTGTACAGTCATGTTTTTTTTTCACCCGGGCAACGCCGGACAATGTAGCTTGTAAGTTTATAATTAGAGGTAGTGGTGGGAGATGCGGACTTTAATCACTTTTAGGTCGCATGAACGTAAATACATTTTAAAATGTACGGCTAATTAGATAAAACGATAAAACCTTTAGGCTGACTGTATGTAGGATTTTCTTGATAACATATGTCTTCTCAATTAACTGACCATCTCTTTTGGGCTCACATTTTTTTCTTTATTAGTTCTATTTATAAATATAGTCGTTTTTTTATGTCAAGTAGCGTAAATTGAGCAAAATGATAGTTTACAAAATCATCAGTCTTAAGTCCTTACTTCAATGTAGCCAAATAAAGAACTTGTTTTAAGAACTTATTTATTTTAGTTGGAAATCAGCAAAGAGAAGAAAATTAGAGAATAAGATCATCGAAGAGAATGTTCATTCTGGCCATTTCTTTTCTTATATGCAGTGCTCTCACATAGGGGAGGGCAGAAAGGGCGAATGCCCGGGGGCGACACTTCTAGCGGGGCGGCAAATATAACCTGTATTCATACCACAAATTTTAAAAGAGTTGAAGGGGAAATAAAATTTGAAACACAAAATGTGAACAAAAGAAATAATGAATAAAGATGGTAGAAGTTAACTTCTTATTTATTTACACTCCAACTGTTTTATACAAATGTTTCACTTTCAATAGGCTCACCAATGTTTCATTAAATAGTGGCTCATCTAGAATATTCTCAATAAAAAATTGCATTTTAAATTTCCTTAATTATCATAATAAACTAAGCGCAGGCACTAAACAAAGCAGTTACAAAATGCAAGGGGGCGTCGCTGAAACTTTTGCCCTGGGGCGAAACATAAACTTGTGAGGGCCCAGCTTATACGACTTTTGCAACTTTCTAATAAGAAAAAATATATATATTAATTATCTGGATTAAAAAACTCTTGACGATGTTACAAAATCTAATATTCATTCATAAAAGACGTGACGTCTGCTGAGAAAGTTGTCTTCCCCTGCTTATAAAAATATGTCATCTTTTTCATTTTAAATGTTCGTTTTCCAATAGATTACATCATACTACAAGTATATTTTTTTCTTGATGACAATACTATTCATGACTTGACAAGGCCTTCAAGTTTTGATGACGTAATTACGTTATCGTCTATTCGATGTCCGTTAAATTGATCTGTTGAAGATGGCTGCATTCCCTTTACGTCTGTGACTACGTTATGAGTTCTTTGTGCTAATGCATTAGTCCTCGTTTTGAGCGTGTTCTGAAATATGAATTGATTAATCTAACATCACGACGGAAATATGAATTAATTAATCTAACATCACGACTGAAATATGAATTGATTAATCTAACATCACATCATGACTAAAATATCAATTGATTAATTTAACATCAAAACTGAAGTATGAATAGATTAATCTAACATCACGACTAAAATATTAATTGATTAATCTAACATCACGATTGAAATATGAATTAATTAATCTAACATCACGACTAAAATATGAATTAATTAATCTATCATCACGGCTGAAATACTAATTGATTAATCTAACATCACGGATGAAATATGAATTAATAAATCCAAAACCACGGCTGAAATATTGATTGATTAATCTAACATCACGACTGAAATATGAATTGATTAATCTAACATCACGACTGAAATATGAATTGATTAATCTATCATCATGTTGAAATACAAATTGATTAATCTAAAACCACGTCTGAAATATTGATTGATTATTCAGACGTCACGACTGAAAAATGAATTGATTAATCTCAAACCACGGCTGAAATATTGATTTGATTAATCTAAAACCACGGCGGAAATAATGATTGATTAATCTATCATCAAGACTGAAAAATGAATAATAAAATATAACATCACGACTGAAATATGAATTGATTGATCTAACATCACGGATGATATAAGAATTGATTTATCTAACATCACGACTGAAATATGAATTGATTAATCTAACATCACGACGGAAATATGCATTGATTAATCTAACATCACGTCTCAAATATGAATTGATTAATCTAACATTACGTCTGAAATGTAAATATATTAATCTAACATCACGTCTGAAATATGGATTGATTAACCTAACATCACGTCTGAAATATGAATTGATTAATCTAACATCACGTCTGAAATATGAATTAATTAATGTAACATGATGGATAAAACATGAATTGATTAATCTAACATGTTGGATGAAATATGAATTGATTGATCTAACATCACGTCTGAAATATGAATTAATTAATGTAACATGATGGATAAAATATGAATTGATTAATCTAACATGATGGATGAAATATGAATTGATTAATCTAACATCACATCTGAAATATGAATTAATTAATGTAACATGATGGATAAAATATGAATTGATTAATCTAACATGATGGATGAAATATGAATTGATTAATCTAACATGATGGATGAAATAAGAATTGATTAATCTAACATCACGTCTGAAATATGAATTAATTAATGTAACATGATGGATAAAATATGAATTGATTAATCTAACATGATGGATGAAATATGAATTGATTAATCTAACATGATGGATGAAATATGAATTGATTAATCTAACATCACGACTGAAAATTAAATAGGCTTAAACTTAAGTGTAATCTTTTTCTAAGGCCTGCTGATATTTTATTCAAAGTTATAAAGTTATTTTTTTTTTCAAATCGATTTCTTTGTCTCGCCAAAGTGTAAACTACATCAAACCAGCCAGGGTAGGCCTATATTAAAAGGTGTGGATTGTTTCAGGTGTTCAATTATTTCGGTGCTGTGAAGGAACTTATTGATTCAGATCTCACCTTGCGTTCTTTCTCCTCTACAATTATATCCACCCTCTCTATAGAAACTTCGCACAAAAAGTTTTTAATTTTATTGAGGTGTTCCATAGTTTTAAACCTCGAATATTTGTCACGGACAAAAAAAAACTTTTAAAACTATATTTCTGAAATTATGAAGCAAGCACAATACCTTTGTCTATTTCATAGTCTCTGTTAAGACGACTGGGGGATGGAGTATTGTACTGGTTTTTCTGTATACATGTCTACAAGTGTAATGTCTACGTATTTACACAAATAGAATCACCTGTAAATATGGCCTGATTGCTGTAGAAGTTCTTGTTTGGTTAACGAAATTTTCCAAAACCTGGTAATAGATACAAGCACTGTGATATTCATTCGTGAGAAAATAGACTTAATCGGTTCTTTAACCTTTACTTAATTTATTTTTAATGGTTGCCATGAGATGGAATATTGATTGTACAGAAATAACTGTGGACAGACGTTTTAATAGTTATTTAATTAATATTTTTTGTTCAGAAGTTACATTTTACAATATATTATAGCTAATAATCGTTTTATCCCAAGCAAAAATTTTGCTGTATAATAGGCTATATAAAAATTGGCATTTCAAAATATTGCGGCTTGTTTTGTATGGCGGTGTGTGAATCTTGGTCGTTAGAATGATTTTATCACTTTACTGGAGGTATACTCTGACTTTTTATTTAAAGTAATCTCGCGTAACGTTAAAGACCAAGCGAAGATGGGTTTTTTCAAAATTGAGTTAACTTTTGATTTTTTATAGTAAATAGTGTATCTGAATGTTAATTTATTCATTTATAAAAAATATCAAGGATAACTTAAAAGTAATTAGTTCAATATTTGCATTTAAATGTGTGTGTTTTTCGGAGGAAAAAAATCCAAATCTCGTAGCCATTTGAGATGTTTAATTTCCACCAACACAGGGAAGTGACGTCAGAGAAGGGATTTCGACTAGGAAAAATGAATATTGTCACATGTTTTGAATCTATTGCCACGTGTTATGAATCTTTTCCAGTTTTTATTTTGAACAAAATAGTTAGACTCTAATTTTAGATCTAGAGCGTCGTGTCTTGTTTATTTGTTTCCCTTCTCAAACGTCACTTCCGTATGAGGCTATTCCAAATCTCGGCCCTTTGAGAAACAGCTCTTCACTAATTTTGATATAGGTATGGTTAAAGAAATACAAATTTATGTCCTGTGGTATTGTGTCCACTTACTCGAGCAAAACGTTGTCTGAAGTCTTTCAGGCAGAGTCCATAAATGAATGGGTTGACGCAGCTGTTGAGGACAGTCAACAGCCAGAGATACTCCAGCACATTCAAAGACATCTGAATCTATGATTACACGGAACATAATGTTACTTATTTAAAAAAAAGACACGGATCAAAGCTATAACAGCACGCTTTATTTGACCTATATTGGCCCATCACTTTGCCAACATTCAAATATTGGCGGAATATTGGGGTGATATTGAGCTCATATGGTTTGTTGTTTAGTAGGCTGAACATAGACCTTTTTTTATCCCATTTTCAAGAACAAATGCATAGAAGTACTCTTTCTTCCCAAGTGGCTTCCGGGCATGGAATGGGTTGCTTGAACAAACAAAAAAGCTAACTTAACATCATTAAAAACACTAATTGAAATGCAAGACTAGACTCAAACCCCGAAAAAGCGTAGGGCGCAATACTCTTCTGTATAGAAGGAGCGTCTGTAACATATAAGATAAGAAGATAGGACCTGCATATTCATTTTTTAATAAAAGTATGAATTATGTGTATATCAAACATATTACCGCTACTAAAAGTTACATAAATTCACAGTTTATAAAACAACAATGCCATGTTAAAGCAAAACATTACTGTGTTATCTAAATCGATTGCAGTATTCACACATACATGAATGTTAAGAGTAGAATATTTGTAAATAGTTGAATTTAGACTTACATTGTAATCTGTGTCTATTTGCAAGACTATAAGGGCAGCTTCAAACGGAGTCAACATTACAGTGAACACCAATGCCAGGGACAAACAAGTCAGCGTGACACGAGTATGGCACCTGTCTCGTTGGATGTTAGTGCCGATAGAAGCAGAGAATGGTTGGATCTGGGGAAAAAATTTGTTTTTTAAATCCTGCATAAGCTAAACAAAACTATTATTGCTAAATATAATTAATACTTATATTAAGTAAAGACATTGTCAGCTATTGGCATCCTACATGTGTTCATGTCTTTTTATCTACGTTCTATTTATTCCTGATTTTTTTGGACCCTTGGGGCGCCACAGATGAAGCGAAAAAAACAATCTCCCACAGCCCTCACTATTTGCTGCCTGTATCATGGTCTCACAAAAGCCCTTTCCAAGGTGATGTCCTCCCTTTCTCTTTAAATGTCTCAATCTTTTGTTTTCTCCCTGAGCTGTGCCCTGCAGAATGGTCTTTGCAAGTCATTATGTTCTTGAGATATGGTCATACCATTTCAGTATTAGCGTTTTCACTATTTCTAGAAGAACTGCTGTCTAGTACTTCTTCTTGTGTACATGTGGTCTCTGTAGAGTAAACTTCTGATGTTTCTCATCTTCATGAGTCTAGGACTTGTAGGCGTAATAATAATAATAATAATATTTGTATAGCGCTGCCAACAAACATAATGTAAGCTCAGAGCACAAATAACATACAACTAAGAACACAGATAGGCAAATAAATAGAAAACTAAATGACGATTTAAAACTTTACAAACATATGACAAATTAAATAAATAAAGCATTAATCGACCTAAAATATAAGTAAGACAGTAGGCGTCTAAAGCAGGTTATCTAAGATAAATAGTAAAATAATGAGTTTTTAAGTTCTTTCTGAAAGTAACAGTAGAGCTTGTTTGCCTGAGTTGAATGCGAAGTAGATTCCACACCTTCGGACCGGATACTGAGAAGGCTTTAAGGCCAACGGTCGTCAGAGAGAAACGGGGCTCTTCCAGAAGCGATGAGTTGGCAGAACGAAGTGTTCTTTGCGGGACATAAGGTGTGATTAGTTCCTTGAGATAGGGCGGAAACGCGTTATTAAAAATGCACTGATGGCAAAGTAGCGCCACTTTGATAAAAAAATATGTCAAAGACAAGCAACAGCATCCGCCAGATTTTAGAACTCATATCCATGTTCTGGTAACTCAATATTATGATCTTGTTTTTGTTGTTTTTAATTCGCTGTTGGCACCCTATAAGTAAACATGACATGTTTTTTTTGTTTGTTATGTCTCAACAATGACATTTGCTCGGCATCAAGAAGGGAAATGGAATGCTCACTTAGTGGTTGGATTTGAAACTATCGAAATCATGTTCATTGACACTGTTCTGGAATTCCAGTGAACATTCTGAGCATGAACATAATCTTTGCTTAATCCTACCTGTTGTGTTGGAGGAATGCTCGGAGACATTTAAACTAATTCACAAGTAGTATGTACGACAGTGCAGTTTATGCTATAAATAGAATAATAGGCCAACAGTATAAAACACACGTTCTCCAATCATTGTTGACACTAACAACCAAACAACTACTTTACTTTTATTTGCATTTTTTCAGTTAAAGTCAAAGCCATGAGGTTGACTGTATTATATATTATACAAAGGGGGATAATTTGTTTTGCTTGCATTTTTCAACCACAATAAAATAAGTTTTTGTTTCATTAGTAATTCACCAAAAGAAATATTCTTATGCCCTTCAACTTTTTTGCTGAATTTACAATGTTTACTTTCATAATTTACATACAAAGTCACTATACAAATATAATTAAATATTTTGCTGATATTATATTGATTGTTTGCAATGGTTATTAGCGTACACATGATAAATATTCGTGTTTTTATTTTCTCCATCCAATCTTCTTGTCCATTCATACTTCACTCTATAACTTCCCCCCCCTCTCATTTCTCTTTTTCAATTAAGGTAGAAAAACACATTGTTTTAATGTGTTTAAATTGATAATATTATTCATCCACGCACATTAATGCCATTAAAAAAACTGGGTTCAGCTAATAATAATAAATTGCATTTACCAAATTATTATCGATTTTAAAAACATCTTGGTTGCAGATAATTTATTTTAAAAGTCATGGTCTGATTAGGAGTTGATATTGAGATAGTGTCACCAGTAATGAACATGTAAAAGCTTGATTTAATTAGTGGGTTCCTTAAATTGTTTTTTTCATTATGACAATCAGAAACAAGAATAGGCCTACATGATAGTTTTCTGTCGGCGAATAAAACTAAAATGAAGTGAGTGACGCTTAAAGGTATAGTTCAAAAGAAGCAAAGATGGTGCATGTATATAGAACGTAACCTTAATATGTATTTTGTGTATGATACTTTTAATACATTTTCATGAATTCAAACTCTATTGTTGTATTATTTGTTAATATAAAAGCATAACTTAATGTAACTTCTTTGTCAACAGTAACTGGTTCGGTGTGAGAAGTCAACTAATAATATAGACACAATTTTCAGGAGTAAGATTAAATCTTGCATCATTACAAAATATAACACAAATTGTTTCAGGAGTAAGATTAAATCTTGCATCATTACAAAATATAACACAAATTGTTTCAGGAGTAAGATTAAATCTTGCATCATTACAAAATATAACACAAATTGTTTCAGGAGTAAGATTAAATCTTGCATCATTACAAAATATAACACAAATTGTTTCAGGAGTAAGATCAAATCTTGCATCATTACAAAATATAAACAAATTATCTTTGCTTCAAAACAAGCAATGTCATCTTAAATTTCTATATATGGTAATAAAGTTCAAAACAAGATATTAAATTATAAGTTTAAGACATAGACTAATTCAAACACTGTGATCCACTAAGTCCTGCTACAACAATATAATACACCAATGGGTGTTAGTTTTCAGTTAAATCTACATTAACCTTTGTAATAATGTATAACCAATGGAATTAGATTAGTTTAACATAATTATACCTTTGGCATGGATTCTATGACAAAAATCGATAAAATTATAATTCAACTCTAAAATTAAATTAGTTAAATTGTGTATTATTTGTTGTGACCGCCTATAAAATACATTTTATTCCCATATTCGCGAAATACGTCAAGCTAGCGCGTTGGGGGGGGGGGGGGGGGGGGCGGGGGGAAATTACGGTGGGTAAAATGCAGTGAAAATTATTTTGATCTATACTTGTGTTCACTTCAAAGGTTTTTGGAGTTTTAAGGTTTTAAAAGAGCATGATACTGTGTTATAATTTTTGTTTAACTCAAATTATTTCTTTGTTGCAGCGTTTTGATTTGGTTTTCACACAGACGATGAAGACGTAATCCACTTTGAAGTAGTCTGGTGGATGAGATGTTCGAGGGCATTCTGCTTTGTTAATGGTATCGGCTCTACGCATATACGTTCTAGGACGATATCCTAACATACCGATATGGCTACATACCAATGGACAGGAAATTGTACTCCTCGTTGTAACTTAAAAAGTCAATAGCCTTGCTACCCCTTAGATCAGAAAGTCGTTCGGAATTTAGGATTCCGAAATGGTGAACACTCGTTCATCAATAATAGTGCGATTATACCCTTTAACTACCGCAGGTTTCTAATATAAATAGTTGCTGACTTTGCATATTTGTACCATTTCTTTTTTTTTATTTATGACGTCCTCAGTATTTAAGTGTACAGAAATGATGAAGTCGATGTGACGTCCTCGGTATTTAAGTGTACAGAAATGATGACGTCGATGTGACGTCCCCGGTATTTAAGTGTACAGAAATGATGACGTCGATGTGACGTCCCCGGTATTTAAGTGTACAGAAATGATGACGTCGATGTGACGTCCCCGGTATTTAAGTGTACAGAAATGATGACGTCGATGTGACGTCCCAGGTATTTAAGTGTACAGAAATGATGACGTCGATGTGACGTCCCCGGTATTTAAGTGAACAGAAATGATGACGTCGATGTGACGTCCCCGGTATTTAAGTGTACAGAAATGTTGACGTCGATGTGACGTCCCCGGTATTTAAGTGTACAGAAATGATGACGTCGATGTGACGTCCACGGTATGTAGTCATTAATGAAATCAGTGATTATAAATATCAATGCTCACCCTAAGAGTGGAAGCTCTCATCTTCAAGACAACACCCACGTTGCAGATCCACATGACCACCAGGGGCACGAAGTAGCACAGCACGCGGAAGGTCAAGGTGTACTCTTTGGTCTTGGCCAGGTCTTCAAATGGGATGTTGCAGGTTCTTGACGCTTCCAGTACGGTGTTCCACACCCCAAATGGTGCGGCCAGCCCGCACTGCAGCACCCACACAGCAGCTAAAGCCGTCACGTAACCTTTGAGGTTGCTGATGCCATCCAAGACTTCGATGTTCACAAATCTAAAATATAAAAAAATAGACAGAAATAGAGTAAACCGAACAATTCCAGAACTAACAAACTATTTCTGACACCTAAAATGTAAATTCAGATTTCGTTAAAGTTAACGAAAAAGAGAGAGAATAAAAAAAGATTTTCCTGAGTTAAAAGAATAAACTTCTTTAAAAATTTCTTGATGCGTGACCATTAGAGGAAATTCGAAATTCCAGCAATATCGTCTGCTCTTTATTTATAGTTCAGTAATTTCCTGACAGAATGTTAGTAAGGAAAAGTACACGAGTACCTTAAAGGAATTCAATTTTCAGAAGCATGGCACTTCTTCAAAATCTATTTGTACATATTCGTTTTATTATGGATTTAACATATATATTTACGTGTTATCACTAATTATCAGTTCCATTTTAAAGTATTATATGTTCGAACAACTTAGACAAAAATTGGGAGCAACATTAAAGTCTAGTTACTGATATGGCCACATATTCCCATTATATGAGCAGACATCTTGGGGGACACATCAAATGCGATGACATTGACATGGAAACATGATAACACATTGCTATGAAGCCATAAAATAATATATAGGTAGTAACTATATTAATAATTAAAAAGTCGAAATAAAACCCATTTTTGGATATTAAGAAAACCTATATCGGAAGTAGATATAGTCAAGTGACTGTCCATGCGGTCGGCAGTCTTTTCTCATAACTCACAAGGAACGCAGGCATTATTTTAGACTCAGGAAAAATAAATAAAATTGTGTATTATGTTGATACTATAAAGCTATATTTGTTCATTGGATGTGAAGTGTCAACTGTTAATGAATTGTTATTAAATAATATGCTGCAATAAGTCGTTCTTTTATTATTTACAAGTTTGGAAGTTATATTGTGGTGATGTCGTCCATTTTGATGTTCAAATCAATCAAATAATTCAGCTACTGCAACTCAAATACTCTGAGAAGACTGGTGGTAATGTTTGATAGTCCAATAATAATAATAGGACATCAACAGGTTTGGTGGCAGCTAACGGAGAGAGAAGCTGAAGGATATAATATTATGTTCAAATTCGAAACTTTTTGAACTTTTTGAAGACGTACTACAAACCACATGGAAAATTATGTGAGTACCAGTTTTTGAACAAAACTGAAGCCTGAGTCAATTATTTCAAATACATATACTATTTATATGATTGAGCACTATAATAGCTCTAAGAAAATATAACATTTGTACACCGATGACAAATATTTCATCATTGGAAAATTCGATACAAAAAATCGAAAAAAAGTGACTATACGCAGATCATTATTTAATATTTGCAACCGGAAAAAGTTTCGTTCCCACATGTTATCAACAAGGAACCTAAACTATATACATATGTTCAAGTCCGATGTTCAAATCCGATGTGACACAACCATGTGTTGAATTTTATGTAGCCTACATAACCATATGTTCAAATCCGATGTGACACAACGATGTGTTGAATTTTATGTAGAATAACCACATGTTCAAATCCGATGTGACACGACCAGGTGTTGAAATCTGATGTGTTGAAGTCCGATGTGCTTATCGGAAGATAAATAAATAACATTAAATAACTTTAAATATAATTAATATTTAATCTGTATACCAAAGACTTTGACATTAATTTTAATTAATGGTATACATTTTTTTCTTGTGTTCATTCTAAAATTGGATTATACCATACTGAAGTGGAAACTTGAAGCAACTCAACTTGATACAGTGTGAACATTCATTGGATTATTAAATAATTAATTAAGTTTCTTCTGGATTTCTACTCTGGATTTACATTGCAGTAATTTCATACAGTGAATGTGTTTTCATTTGGATTATTAAGTAATCTTTAATTTAATCATATTTTTTACATTCATTAGTATGAATTATATATATATATATGTATTATTTATGTATAAAGCGGGCTCTGGTTGGCGGGACTTTCTAAAATAAATCTCTTGTCTATTCTTATTCTGTCTATAATCTATTTCTGTTTCTTAAAAGAGATTGATTAGAAATGATTCTTTGTTAGGGTTATTTCTGTTAGTTGTCTTGACTTTGTTTGTTATTGTTAAGAATTATTAAAGTAAAATTACTATAGTCTTGTCAATGTTATACATGTTGTGATTCTTTGTCAAAAATTCCTCTATCATTTGTGGTCCAAGCAGCATTAGTGTATTGTGATTGTGTTTTTTTTCTATTGTTACTTGATATAATTTTTTTGTTGTGTATTTTTTGAGATATCATTAATATGCATTGGTTAGTTTTTGCTCTCTGAGTATAATGGTCTATGGTAAGAACATTAACAATAATAAGTTCACCTAGATAATAATAATATGAATATTCAGATTCATAACTATATAATTTAAGTAGTGCCCAAATACATGTAACTACAATTAACAAAATAATAATTGATATCTAATACATGTAACTACAAATGTACAAAATATTCACAATATAACAGGTAAAATAACCTAAATAAAAATAATATTGTGCTTTGCAGTGCTACTGTAATAATATTATCTAGAATTTACATTGCTATCAATTATAGTAAAATTATTGTGTATTGGCATTAATGAAAATGTACTTCCAGTAATCACAATGAAAATGTACTTCCAATACTGATAATAATTACATCCATTTCAATTGCTCATAAGAATAATATCAATATACTGATAATAATTACATCCATTTCAATTGCTCATAAGAATAATATCATAGTGGCTTATGATAACATTAGTCTAATTGTTATATGCCATCCTCAATAATAATAATAATATTATATATGTGCTACCATTGGTAATAATAAGATTGTACTTTGCTTTGCGGAAAATAATTGTGCAACCTATATAGTAATAATAAGTCACAATAGTAAAAAGTGACTTGCACTTGCTTTAAACTCTACTATAAAATTGCTAATAATAATAAAATAAACAAGCCATAATAGAAAATGTGTCTTGGCTTAGCATACTTGTTGACATTCTAGCATTTTGCATTCTGAATTATAAACATTTTACTACAGCATAGGATTAAAAAAAAAAAAAAAAAAAAGTTGCTGTGATATTATATGACTGCTCATTCTGTATTTAATAAATATTGTCATTCAGTAATATAAAAATGCTCATTCAGTAATTAATAAATATTGCCATCCAGTATAGGAATAAAACATTGCTGTACTATAAAATAGTGCATTATAATAATTGTACTGTACTATAATATAATAAATCTTGACATTCATAATAAATAATAATGGAGTCAAAGGTTCAATTACTCTATGATGAGGCTGAATTGTTGGCAAAAAAATATGGTATTACTGATAAGAAGGAATATCAGGAATTTGTTGAAAATAAAGTTAAACAATTGAAAAAAGAATTAGCAGATAAGGAAAGAGATGAACGAGCAGAATTAAGGGCTCATGAAATTAAACAAAAAGAACTTGATAATGAAATTAAACAAAAACAACTAGAACTAGAAATGAATAAAGAAAAAGAATTGAAAGCACTAGAAATGAATAGAGAAACTCAGTTGAAAGAAACTCAACTAAAATTAACTCATGAATTGGAGTTGGCTAAATTACAAAATACTAAAGTTGAGCAAACAAATAATGAAAAATCAAAACATAGTGTAAGATTTAAAATGCCTCCTTTTGATGGAAAAGAGAAAATTGTTGATTTTCTAAATTTATTTGAAGCAACATGTAAAGGATATGGGATTCCCATTTCAGAATATTACATTCACCTTATCCCACAATTGAAAGATAAGGGTAGGGAAGCACTATCACATATTGATAAAGAAATAACTGATTATGCCATTATCAAAGAACAGTTAATAAAATTCTTTATCCACTCTGAGGATTATTACAGACAAAAGTTTCATAACTTTATCTTAACAGACAAGATAGAACCAAGAGCTTTTGTGTCTGAAGTGAAAACATTTTTACTTACCTGGTTAGACTTAGTAAAAATAGATACCAAAAATCCTAATGAGATTATAGAAATCATGGTTGTTGATAAAGTATTAGAACAAGCTTCTAAACCATTGTTTACTCACATTATGGAAAGAAAAGTTAAGACAGTTGAAAGTTTGATAGATGCAATCTCAAATTTTAAGGATAGTCATCCTAATGTAGAACTGACTAAACAAAATCAAACAGTAAATACAATTCAACATAGAAGAAGGAGCTATTCACCTCCTAGGTCTAGACATAATCAATCTGGCAATAGAAAAAAATTTGGTAGTCAACCAAAATCTAATAATTATAGATGTATTTTTTGCAATGGTACAAACCATTCATCAGAATATTGTTACAGAAATAACAATGCAAGAGGTAGAAATTTCAATCCAAACTTCAATAGATCAAATGTTGATCATAAAGGTTTTTCAAATCAAAATTTTTCTAATTTTGATAATAGAAACTTTCCAAATCAGAATTTTTCAAATTTTGGAAACAGAAATATGCCAAATCAGAATTTTTCCAATAACAATATGCCAAATCAACATGTTGGAAGACAAGATTTTCCTAATACTCAAAACAGACCTCAATCAAATTTCCAAAATAGAAGAAATAGAGGAAAACTTAACAATTCCACATCTCAATCTAATAATGTCATATTTGAAAACAGGGGTCAGTTAATACTTTTTCCTGCTTATGTGGAAGGAAAGACCACTTACTGTCTAAGAGACACCGGAAGTAGTATAATATGCATAGATGAAAGTATCATTCCAAATCAGAGAGCCACCAATATAATAAGAGTGGATACAATAAAACTTGGAAATGGTTCCACTGTAAATTGTCCTGTCACTATAATAGACATTGATTGTCCTTGGCTCACTGGAAAAGCAGAGGCAGCCATAATGAAAAACTGTCTTGCACCTTTAATTATTGGTAATTCTTTCAATGTCAAACATGATAATAGTTTTGACATTTTTCAAAAATGGATGAATGAAAAATCCAATGACTTGAATTTAAAACCTGTTCTATTGCAAAATGAGAAGTTAGTAGATTTACCAGAACAAGAATTTTACCCTGCTCTACAAACTTTTAATTTCTTACAAACCATAGGAAAGTCAGAAAATAATATTCTCAATGAGACACCTAATATTGACTTATCCATAAATAATGAAAAGGATAATCCTATTCCCAAATGGAATGGAACAGAAAAACTAGAACAGTATGTAAGCAAATTTGAAAGTCAATGTGAAATAAACAATGTACCAAAAGAATTACATGCTATTTCATTATGTAGACATTTAGAAGGTCATAAACAAATATTCAACATTGCTAAAAATCAAATATCTGATTTTACTAAAATGAAGAGTGAGATATTATCATACATTGATAGTCCTCATAAAAAGGAAACCCAAATGAAAAAAACAGAAAATATCAGTTTAATAAACATGCCTTTTGATGAGCTAACTCTAAAACAAGAACAGAAAGAAGATCCATACATAATTAAAATGGTATCAGAAATTGAAAAAGGTCAGGTTAAAAATAAAAACATTGAAATAATAAATGGAATTCTCTGTAGAAAGGACACTAAATTAGATGTAACTCAAATAGTTATACCTAAAACATTAACTGTCAAAGTAATGCAAATTTCGCATAACAATGCATTGTCAGGTCATTTGAGTAGCAAGAAAACAGTTTGTAAACTCAAAAAGAATTTCTGGTGGCCTAAAATGGAAAAAGATTTGAAAACATTTATTAAAAGCTGTGATACCTGTCTTAGACATAATAAAAAAGATTCTAAACATAAGGCTCCAATACAAATGACAGATACCATAAACAAACCTTTTTACAAGATAGCAGTTGATATCAAAGAAAATATTCATAAGAACATGAGAAAACTAGAAGTTGGTAATAAAGTACTTGTTTATTTGCCAATTGGCAATGGCAATACTATGGAATGGAGAGGACCTTTTGAAATAATACTTAAGCTATCTGATGTATTTTACAAGGTTAACATTAATAACAAAGAGAAAATTGTTCACATAAACAATTTGAAAACTCATGAAGAAAACAAAGTGATTGAAAATAAATCAGAATATGATATAAGTAAATCAAAACATGCAAAAACAACATTACATAAATGTTGTGCAATTCTAAAAAGCTATAATAGGGAAAATAAAAGCAAAATAATTGAAATTGAAAATAAACCAGACAATGATATTAATAAATCTGAACATAGAGAAATAACATTGAGAAAATGTTGTGAAATTCTAAGGAATTTTAGCAGAGAACTCACGTATAATCAATAAAATTATATATAGGAATAACTAAATTTATGAAAAAGATATGATATTTTCAGTAACAGATATAATGACATGATAACATTTTTTTTTTCTTTTGTAAAGAACAAATATGTAAATATGGATACTGCTGTAAATAATTTAATTGATGAGATATAATCACCACTTGCAAAACTGAATAATCTACAGTGTTGAATTATGAATAGCTGAGCTGATAAAAATAATAATTGTCAGTTGGAATAATTTTTTTTATGTAGCCTCTGAACAGTTTGGTAAGACTGTTAAGCACATAAAATTTTGTGGCCTCTGAACAGTGAATCTGTTATGCCATATGTTAATATTAATATGCCTATGTAAGTCTTTAAAAAAGCATTAGAGGAATTGAAATAAGAATGATATAATAATGAAATGCCTATGTAAGACTCTAAAGTCAGAGCATTAGATGATAATATTGTATTGTATTCATGTAAGACTAAAGATAGCATTGAAGCCAATAGATAAATGATACATATAAGACTCACAGGAATATGAGCAGTGTAATATAAATATATAATTGAAGGAAAGACTTGAATAACTTGTGTAATATTTTATTGTAAACTAAGATTAAAGATAATCATGTTACATTGTAAGTAATGTTATTGAGAATATCAATCAATAATAAATATCAATCAATAAGAATATCAATCCGAAAAAAAAAAAAAAAAAAATATTATGAAGATATATATTCATAATAACCATTATGAGAATATCAATACAAAATGACAAATAAAAAAAAACCGACATTGGTATTATATTAATTTTATTGTATAAACTAATGGATGTTGTATAAAAAAAATTTTCATGGAATCTATTTAGATTTTGTGAGATAAAGATAATAGATAATCTCGACAGCCTTGATGAGTATTTAGTATAATAATTATCCATACACATCACTGATATCCAATAGTTTATCTCAGTATTACTGAAGTTGATTAGACAATACCTAAAGATAATTGTCTATGACTAATTGTCATATAAACATTAGACATTATTCTTTGTGTCATATTTCTGCTTATAAATATGTTTTTTGATTGTTTGTACATATATTAAATGAATTTTTTTTTCTCTATGTATTATTAAATGAATGATTATATGCATTAATTAAGATTAAGATAATTTTTTTTTTCATTATTGTAAACATTTTTCGTATCAAAAATAATAATAAATTATTATTTTTTCTCTGTGGTTGGGGGGTATGCTATGAAGCCATAAAATAATATATAGGTAGTAACTATATTAATAATTAAAAAGTCGAAATAAAACCCATTTTTGGATATTAAGAAAACCTATATCGGAAGTAGATATAGTCAAGTGACTGTCCATGCGGTCGGCAGTCTTTTCTCATAACTCACAAGGAACGCAGGCATTATTTTAGACTCAGGAAAAATAAATAAAATTGTGTATTATGTTGATACTATAAAGCTATATTTGTTCATTGGATGTGAAGTGTCAACTGTTAATGAATTGTTATTAAATAATATGCTGCAATAAGTCGTTCTTTTATTATTTACAAGTTTGGAAGTTATATTGTGGTGATGTCGTCCATTTTGATGTTCAAATCAATCAAATAATTCAGCTACTGCAACTCAAATACTCTGAGAAGACTGGTGGTAATGTTTGATAGTCCAATAATAATAATAGGACATCAACACACATGTTAGGACATTACGAAGACATTACGAAGTTTAGACATTGACTTGGCCACATAATACCATCATGTGTCTGTTCACTGTGAGAACCATATATCTCTTTCACATACCATAAAAGCGAATGTTACTTCACGAATACCATGTGGAAATGTTTTCAACATTAATTTTGACTGCATCATGCCTAGCAATTACTCTTTATTTTGACTACATCTTTAAAACACAAGTTTGAACAACGCATTAAGAAAAAAAAAATTCCTTTTCCTTTGTTTTACTACTTGCATGACTGAATTTTAATTAGTGCTATCTCGCAAACCAAATTGAAACGCTTACAATTTCATTTCATGTAGATCTAAATCTGATTTCTAGAAAGATGATACGATATCTCAACCACTTAGAATTGGATGATAATCAAAATAAATACTAGACTACAATCCAGGAGGAGATTTTATCAAATAGATCTCATTCCATTTTCTTTTTGTGACACATTAATTTAAATTGCGAAAGTTTGGGAACGGAAGGCATTGAGCGTGTAACATCAAATGTAAATAATTTAGTCTGTTAACAAATATTGCATTTATTAAACTATTTACGTAAAGGAAATCTATTTAACGGACAAAAAATCTTCAAGCAAATCAGTTTACTGTAAGAAAAGCGGGTGTGGTTGTTAAGAAGGGGGGGGGGGGATACATTGTTAGTTTGTCACGTGATCAATTGTTTAACATTGTTAACGTAACATGGATTGGAAATGATTATACAGTGGTATCTCGGGTTAAGAAGTAAATTCGTTCCAGAAATCGGTTCGTAACCTGAAACATTGAAATCAATGAAATAAAGACAATCAGTTTCAAGATGAAAAAAATCATCCTTTTTTAATTAACATCGGTCGTTTACCTGACAAAACTCAAAGAATCTGTGTATTTTGCGTATTTAAATAAAGAGAAAGAAAATAACCATATAAATTAAAAGCTTAGTTACGCCTTTAGTAACATCGACTGATTGTGTAACTCTTTGTTCTTAATAATGGTGGCGATATTTGATTTGCCATGCTGTAGGCTATTCTTTAGCGATGTCACACTCGCAAACGCCAATTTAAATGTTTCATAATTATTTCTGTACTTACCTCCACTGTTATGCATGCGTACTTCCTAGCAGGCCCACCATCTTTCTTCCAACTCATAATTGATGTGGGGGTTAACAGGGAAAATAATGAGATAAACTGAACACAGCGCCACAGCTAAGACATTTTTTTTTTTACTGATGTGTAGTAATTGAATAGAGGTTGCGCACGCGTGCAATACTAGGCTACAAGGCTAACGCTAAGCAATGTTAGTACTGCGAGTTCTTCGTTTGTGCTGTAAGAGATCGGTTTTCTCCAACGTTAAACCTTCCTATCTGTCTCTCGCCTTCGTGCGTAACCGAGGCACTGTTGGTTACCTAAGAATTCTTTTTTCAAAGTTGTTGTTCGTAACCTGAATCGTTCGTAACCTAAGGCGTTCGTAATCCGAGGTACCATGGTATAAATGTATAGCATCTTTAAGAGCATCACCCAGAGTGTTAAGCACTGACCTAAAGCATTTAGATGTTTTTTTCCCTTACGATACAAAACTTCTAGTTATAAATGAATGAATCAACAAAAGATATGAAGGGTAAATTTGGTATATCAGAAATTGTTTACTTTACTCCCTACACATAAATTCACATCTCCAGACTACTGGAGTGAACACATTAATAATTTTCAACATTCTTGTTAATACTATAATTTATAATTCAACAAGCTTATTAGATTTTATTTCATTGTATAGATAAGTAAGGAGTTTAACAACGAAGACATTTTTGTTTGGATCCCGCAGAATATCGAAGGACGGCTCATCTAAGTATATATTATATATTAGTGATATAAATTATAAATGCTTTTAATGCAAGAAGTTTTATTACACGTTTGTAATAGAAGAAGTTTTACTGTGTTCTTCGAATACTTTACAAGTTTGTGAAAGAAATTTAAAACGACAACATTGAATTGACATTTAAAACTTTACATAATCTCACAAATATTTTATTGAAGCAGCATTTAAAAAATAAAATCCATCGTCAACAATACGTTTCTTAAGATTTACTTTAATTAATAAAATGCATATGACCTATCCGTCTTCATATGACGTAATAGTCTACTTAAAACCTGATAACCTAATTAGGACGTTAAAACTTACATCCTCGAAGTAACGAGAAAGCTTACAATTATACGATCAGGAAATATGTTGAACGGTAGGTGTAAGACTATTGTAAGCCCTTTAAAATTTTACTAAAAAAAATTGTTTACTACTACTACTACAAATACTACATTTCGACGTCAAAGAAATGAAGACTTTTCTAAATTGTAGTGTAAGTTATTCAGTGTGGTGATCTATCTTAAGCAAGACTAAAGCTAAGAATAAATAAAGCCGATTAGCCCAAAAACTTTGATTATCTATTGCTGCCATAAGAAACCACATTTTTTACGACATTAAATGTCATTTAATGTGGGATTTAAGAGCCACGGTGGCCGACCGTTCGACTGGCATACCGAAGGTCATGGGTTTGCATCCTGTTGAAGGCTAGGATTGGTTCTCGGGACTTGAGTCTACTCAGCTCTGATGGGTGCCTGACATTAGCTGGGGTAAAGTAAAGGCGGCTGGACATTGTGCTGATCACATATCCACCACTATGCCGTTGCCACAGAAACTCGTGAACGCTGCTTCACCGGCCCAAATCTTCAATTTGGTCCAACGGAATACTTTACTAAATGTGGTTTTTTTTTACCAAAAAGATAAAGTCAAAGATATCATCTATTGTTGGAATGTAAATAAAACTATTTATTGGGGTCACTATAACTTAACATTGTACACATTCACCTTACCTTATGATAGCTATAAGGGCAAGAGTTGATATAGAGACGTTAGCCAGCATGGATCTAGCCACAGCGTGGAGTTTACACATAATTTCACCACAAATCCACTCGCCAGCAATGACTTGAGATAAATACGGCAATGTCTGGGGATTTTAAAGAAGACAAAAAGTAGAGGTTTACTGTTGACTTTTTAGTGTATTGATTTAAACGTACAAGAATAAAATGTACATCGAAATTGACTTTCAGTGTTTTGTCTATTGGAATTTAAAATTTTATTATACCAAACAAAAAATGGATTGGTTTTAAACTTTCATTGCCATTTTCGAGAATGAAAGAAAGAAAGCCATAAAAGTATATAGTATGTTTGGATTTAAAGATCGTGTCTGTTATCAAAGATCAAAGATAGGGCACGCTCCTCTTCTTTCACAGCTTTTCCAGAATTTGTTTTTTTTAAACACCAAGTTTGTTTTTTCCAGTATGAAAATGAGCTTAGGCCTACTAAACCTTGAAATATTCACTCAATCTAATATTACATTTGAACTATTGCAATCATTTGATAAATATAGTATTTAAATACGTTAGGGTAAAATTGTGCACCAGTTCAGAATTTTGCCTGTTCCTGCACCCAATCTTGTAATATTTGCCACCCCCATCCCCTTTGTCCCCCTACCGGACACTTTTTACTCCCCCCTCCCCCTCTCAATCCGGGCTACGCCATTGCAAATGCCTCATATTAGATTTTACCTTAATTTACATAGATTGTCTTATAGTCAAGTCCAGTGAAAGTCATAACAACTTAAAACAATGTACACGTAGTCCCTCAATATGACACTGTTAGGCCCACTATTTGACTTATAATGAGAAAGGTGTGACTTACATTGTAGTTGTAGTATTTCACGTGTAATTCCGTGGGCAAATGACTTAAAAATCTCTATATATAAAGAACGATATGTGTGTGGATTCTTTCCCCATTGGTATATTTAAAGACACGTGACCTTATTGTCCCATATTTGACTTTTGCGATATCGCATTTAGCATGTGTCCTCCCTAGCTGAGTGGTTATTGTCCCGACTGCCATTTAGGTTACCTGAGTTCTAATTCACTCTAAAACCATTTTTTTTTTCTTTTTCTGTACTAGCAATAGTTAATTTATATAATTTTTTACATTTCCATTAATATTACTTTTTTTAAGCATTGTAAAGAATTTCAGGACAATGTTTTCAAAAAAGTAAAATCTAATAATTACATTTTTTGACATGCGGAAGATGGGTGTTCGATTCTCCGCCAGGTATAGTGATAGTCCTCATTTTTCTTTTAATAAAAAGACTTGCCTATTGTGAACCTGATTATTACAGTTTTTTTTAAATTTACTTTACTCATTGTTTTCAGTTTATAATAATTATATGAGAAAATTATTATATCCTACTGTTCATTTAAGTTGTAATATTTTTTTATGTAGAAATAGGCCTATGAATTTTCCTCCGGGGCAACGCCGGGGAATTTAGCTTGTCTTATATAAAGAAGACACGCATGTAACCTAAAAGACAAAATCAATGGGACCTTCATATCTATGGCCTACCTGAAATAACCCTTGCAGTAACTCCGCCAAGGACAGAGACAAAACCAATGCATGAAGACTGACCGCGCTCTTCTGCTGAAGCCTGAGTTTGGACAGCCATATGACGTAGCTGTTGCCAGCCGTCGACACGACCAGACAGCTTGATAGGAACACACACTCAAAGACTTGAAACTGGGACATGCTCCTAATGAACTGTCCGTAAGTGTCCGGATAGGATGAGTTTGGTGCCAGCTCAACAGCTGGTGCTAGAGGCCATGGGATCAGAATAAACTTTGGGGTCCTACGAATAAAGTAATAACATTTATAGAGAGCTAACATATATATACATATATATATAGCTATATATATATTTATATAAATACATAAATATATATATATAGCTCAATATATATTTATATATATATCACGTGACCTTATTGTCTCTAATTATACTTTTGCGATTTCACTTCGGACATGCGTCTTCGTTAGATAAGTGTTAACGTATCGGACTGTCATTAGGGCGGCCCGGCTTCGATTATCCAGGTAGTCTATACCTTTTCTTTTACATTTTTTTGTTCAATTAATATTAGGCCTACTTAAAAAAAAAAAGATTGTAAATCTACGAGCAAGACCGGGCAATTTAGATTTTTGTTAAATAAAAAATTTTCATATTTTTTACCCGTTCACAATATTTATTTTAAATTACTTTCCTAAATTCCTAGAGTTGTTGTAGTTTTTATTTTTAATAGTGACTTCATATTGGAAAGGAGACGTCTGACTTTTAGTGACGACTTTTAACGTCGCGATGGAATTGGAGGGTTGAAAAGGCATCTACATTCAAAACTCCTGAGGCGGCTTTCTTCTTTTGTATTGGTCTTCCATGAATCAGCAGCAAAGAGAAGGACTGAACGTAAGTTTGACTTAACAAGTTTTGTCCTAAGCTGCATATCTTTGTTGAAGGCATATGCTGCCATAGCTAATCTGGTGGAGATTTCCATTTCAATGCTTCCATTAGTTAAAATATAGCTGTCATGGTATTTTAATTCCCCTATCTTTATTATTTCCATGCCGCTGGCAATTATCTTTTGATAATTATCTTTTTGGTTTGGTCTTTCCGGAGTTGACCATTAATCCAACAATGTTGGCTATTTGTTCTACTCACGCATTAATTACTTTGCTAATAGAGCCTACGTAATAAGGCATTCAAAAATAAATAAAGCTTTTAAATTAACTCAAGAGATACATACGTTATTTTGTTTAGGCTTACTAATGAACACAAATAAGTAGTGATAAAAGTGTTTTTTAATATACATATTATAGACTGTGTAATAATTAAATATTTGTATTTTTATGAACCTATTTATGTAAAAGTAAGTTTAAATGTGTATGCAATTAGTGTTTACTTCCAGTTTAAACAAATTTAATTATCAAGAAAAAATACAAAACAAAAGATGCGTCGAATGTTTTAAAATTTAATACTAGATACGTCAAAGATTATATTTTAGTAGCAATAAACGTATGGCTGGCTACACATGTTGTTGTAATAAAGCCAAATCAAAAATATTTCAGCTTATAAATCTTTATGAGATTAGGATAATCTCTTTAATTTTAGAACATGGAAAGAGCCGCATCAAAGATCTAAATACACAATATTGAATTGTACACAAATTTAATGTAAACATTAATAGATCTATATTCGGAGCAATTTATTATGTACGTAAATGATATGGGTAAACTTAGTTCCTGTAAGATTAAGTATTAATTTAAAATTATTTCTTGGACATCAGTTCTGAACGTGTACTCATGGGCATCACAGACTGGCGAAGTGTGTAAACCGCCAATACGATCACCTTAAGATTACACCGGCGGGCGAACGCATGGGGGAGCAGGTCCGAGGACAATTGTACTGCCGAGAGGCCACGGGCCTCGGTGGGGAGGAAGCAACAGACGCAGAAATACCGTCTCACGAACCACCCGTGTGCCTGGCTGTCTATACCTATATATGCCTATAGGATTTGTGCTACCGGGTGACATTGCATGTATACCGGCGAGCCACCACGATAATGATTCTAAGGAAATCCGCAGTTTGCTTATAAGCTCGACTGCGGAAAACGTACCCTGTTACACGGCACGGCGTGGGGTAGCTGGAGCCCGGACAGGACCAAACCTTTTAGTGTTAAGGGCCTCTCAGGGCCCTGCAAAAGAACCATATTAATTTTATAAAATTTGATTGTATTTAAACTCAGAGCGTACATAAAGTTTAGTTTTTTCGGTCGTGTTAACCAGTGAAGTTTCTGTTTCAACAGCATGCAATCTACATCATGCAAAAGATTGTGCGGCCAGCACAATGCCCAGCCGCCTTTATTTTAACCAAACTAATGTCATGTACCAACCAGAGCTGGATAGACATAGGTACACCCTTCACCCCCGGGGGAAGGACAGTCCTTGCTTTCTTTAGGACTTGAACCATGGGGCCTACGTTTCTACGCTGCCACCGTGTCCGACAACTATAGTGTGACTTTTTTATATTGTAAAGAAAAACAGAAAGCGGCTCTCGTTGACCACAACATGAATACACGTTTATATACAGGCCAGCTAACTATAGATTACACGTTTATATAGGCCTACAGGCCAGCTCACTATAGATAATTTTTTTAAAAAGTAAAGAATCTTTTGGACCAAATTGATTCATAGGGCCGATGAAGCAGCGTTCACCAGTTTCTGTGGTCACGACATACGAGGGGATGTGTGGCCAGCACAATGGCCAGCCACCTTTACTTTACCCCAACTCGTGTCAGGTACCCATCAGCGATGGGTAGACTCAGGGATACCCATCCAGTCCCGGGAACTAATCCTAGACGTCACCAGGGTTTGAACCAAGAACCTTTGGAACACCATTCGAATGCGCTGCCGGTCGACCACCGTGACCCATACTATAGATAAATATTAACATCTAAATTGTGTAAATTTTTTTTTTACTTAGTAATGTTAAACGTAATGTTCTTCATGGCTGACTGATTCTGGAAATATCCTGGTACTTGAGGTCGACGTTATAGTGCACAGCTGGTCTGAAATTAAAATAACATTTGAACAAAAAATATGATCACAGATAAGATATTATAGTACTTTAATTGAAGAGACATACCGATTAAAAGATGGAATGACTGAATCTACGTCAAAACATCATTTACTTATAGTCCCGCTGTTTCGTTCTTTTGATAATAAATTGTTGGCATGGTTGGGACAAGCATGTGATAAGTGACAGTTATTTGATATATGCCTACTTTGGCATAGGTGCCTTATAAACTACGTGTACATTTGTTTCATGGGCGACCCTAATAACACGGGGGGGGGGGGGGGTAATTTGACTTGTAGCACCTTTTGTTAACCACGAACTTAAACCCTCCTCTGATGTTGGTATGGACATTTAATTACAAATATATTCCTTTACATCAACTGGTGTGTTCAGCATTGTAAAACTATTTGCAGTATAGCTCATCAAAATTGCAACCATTTATTTAAGAAAATCAATGGAGTTTTAGTTAAATTAACTCAGTACCAGCTTAAAAGACGACTTGGGTATTTAAAATATATGTCATATAAAATAATTATTAAGTGCTCTAGACTCTATGCAATCATTTAACAAAACAATCATCTTACCTTTTTTTATATCACCTCACTGAATGAACACATTTATTGGTTTTAGAAGAGCTAAACTATGATAGCCCATTGATTAACGTTTAGAGAAGGCCTATATTTAAAATAGGCCTAGTAGGCTACAATAGAAACAAACATAATTTTCAATAGATGTCTTTTCTGTCAATAAATAAACCCAAGTTGTAGGAGAAGTATCCACAAGAATGCGCATAAACATTAAAATAGTTACTAAATCCTACAGTTGATCAATCTTTGCTTTGTTAAGAATTTAAATAATTATAATGATAAAAGGCTAAATTCATAGCAAAGTTCTTAGCTCTGCAACCTGTACTAAAAGTTTTTCGTTCCGAAAATATTTTTGATCAATAGGCTACATATCGCTGTTACCGTAACAGCCTAATGAAAACAATATCACACATAATTTCAGTGCAAGAAATTATCTTCATTTAAATCAACCAGAAGGAGAAATATTTATTAAATTACGTTGTTTTTTTTCTCAAGTTTCAGCTTTAATTTATAGGCCTATCAAAAGGCTGAACCGTATTCTTACAATAGCTGGATAAAATTATGGTTAGAAGTGACGTCAGACAGAGATGGGATATTTATTACAATCGATGTTTGGTTGCTTTCTCTCTCTCTCTCTCTTACTACTGCGAAGAATCGCGACACCTCTTCAAACATTTGAACTGCTTGGAAAACTTGACAGATTTATCCGGAAACGCTCAGCAGGCGAAATGTGACTCCATTTTCTTATGTCTGAGCTTTTATTTCCTACTTTTAAAAAATATAACATATTGACGATATTATATTCAAAGAAGAAATGGTGGTCACAACCTAGATCTTAACTCTTCAAATGAATTTCTGTTCATGAACATTTCTTCTCTCAGATTTTGGAAGACTTTGAGTCTACTGTAAACATAAAACTTTCAATGAAAATAGATCCTGAGTTTGGAACTAGCCTGGTTTTGACGTTAGGGGAGGGGGAGGAGAACTTTTTACGAAAAAATCTCCCACTTAATAAAGTAACAAATTTCAATTAATACATTTTTTTATGAAAAAAAGTAAAGTAGAGGCGACTGGGCATTGTGCTGGCCACACACCCCGTGGTATGCCGTGGCCACGGAAACTGGTGAACGCTGCTTCACCGGCCTTATGATCAGTTTGGTCCGAAGGGTAATTTACTTTTAATAAAATGTTATTTTTCTTGAAAAGGACCCATTTATTAACTTTAAAGAGCCCCAATGTATGTCATTGACCTTATGCCGTCAGCTAATATGCCGGGGTCAATTAGGCTAAACTGTATGGCCATTTATGGAAAAACTTTTTAAAATCAGTACGCTTAGGCCTTTTAATCACTTTTTCGTTTTGTGGACACTGCTATTTAATGTTTTTCTTTCTCTCAAGAAAAAAAAAACTTGCTGGTCTAGAGAACTATATACTAAACCTAGCTGTTATGTCTCTTTTTAAAATTAGTTATTTCATTGACCCTACAGCCCTACAGATTGTTATGCCTACGTTAATGAGTAAACTATTTATCTTACTGTTACTAATTATAGATCAAATATAAAAAACAAATGAACGAATATAATTTTTTTTTTCATGTTTTTATTTTGTATAGCACACATCTGATGATTTAAACAAAATAAACCAAAACAAAAAAATTGTAAAGTCTGTTTCCACTAATTGTTGTAGCCTAATAATGAAACAAGAATACACAGTCATAGTAAAAATATTAATATAGATTGTGAGATTGTGTTGCTATTAAATATTAACATTGACATGTAAACAGAAGACACACTCAAGGAATAAAATATTATGCTCAGGTCACTATACATACATATGGAATGTTGAACTGGTTAAGAAGACAAGCTTATTATGGAGTTGAACTAGTTTCACGGAAGCCTCTTTCAAGCAATTAGACATGTGACTGACATGTCATAGACAAACAACACTCTAAGCCTACTATTCATGCTTGGGATCCACTTAGTTTCACCATGGATCAAAATTATGAGTTAGCTCAATATGAAATGATAAAAGAAACAAACACATTGGAAGCTTCTAGAAGAAAAATTGATCACTGGGGTGGTAACTATCCCTACTCTCTATCCATCTTTTTTAATCACCCCTGTTTTTAATTATATATAAATATTTCCATGGCAACCTCTTCGTTTTAACCAATGCCCACTCCTCATCATGGAATATAATCTTAGCAGTCTCTGGTGTGACAGGTCCTTCAGATTCACCCAGTGTAAAGCTATGTCAACATTATATATTGATGGAGACAAGTTTCATGTATATGACATACAAATAGAATTAATAAATAGATACAGGAAATATACAGGCCAAAACAGAAGGTTTTTTTTTCACTAAAATTAAAAACAACAACACAATAAAATCATCAACGTAGAGAATTCACTCTAAATAGTTTTATACTGTTGTTATTACCTATAACTAAAGCCTAGATCTACAATTAAAAGCTGAAATCTTTACAACATCAATTGGTTTCATTTACAATTAATGTCAGAAAAATATTCCTAGTAAAAAATATGTAGACTCAAAAGGTTTTAAATATTCATTATAGATGTGTAAAAAAAATATTAATGCTAAATGCATTGTTATTAACTGTTACACCATTAACGACAAAATCAATAGGCTTTTACATAATAAACGTTAATCCACAGTAGATGTATAAACATTTACATTAAAAAAATCTTTAACTTGTATATCTATATAGATTTGAAAACCAGTAAATAATTTTCTTTCTGATAGCAAAAAGTTATTATTAAATTAGGATTGCAAAAACGTCCATATATGATTTCTCAGCATTAATTATTCTAGTCATTATAAATGAAAAATTATGCTTGAATTCGTTCCCCTTGTAATCACTATAAAATCTAATTAATTTGAAACAAAATATTCACATTAATTTAGATCTATATGTCATTTACCAATATTAGTTTAAATTTAAAAAATGTATTAATTTAAATGTGTGCACATTATCAGGTCAACAAATAATGCAGAAAATGAAAATATAAAATTAATATGTAACTATCTAATGCTTTAAAATTATAAAAATTCGCGAGTAATACCCTGTGAAAAAAAAAATGGGTGTTGACAAGAAAATCTTTATAAAGTGCTATTAACAAGTTAGGCCAAAGTTGAAGGTTTTGCTATATATTTTATTGTGAATGTTTTTTTGTCTGTATACAATGCTGCATTGTGATTTGCAGCTTAATTGTAATAATATAATTATGTGACAACATTGAAGTATATCAATTGAATTACTGTATTTGAAAAAAAAATGTGTTTTGATATATTTATTAACAAAATTGAACTTAAATAATAAACTTGAAGGATTATTAATTACTCTTTTAAAGTTAATGTATGCTTAGCCTTTCCCATCAATTAGTTAATTAGCTTTATTCTTAGTCTACAGATTTATCTGCGTTCTTAGTTGTATGTTAAATGCGCTCTGAGCTAACATTATGTTTGTTGCCAGTGCTATACAAATATTATTACTGTTTCATTTTGGCAGTAATTTGACACTAAAACGGATGACAAATAAATGTTTCAGCACATTAAAAATTAATTCATTTGAAATCAATGTCTTCCTTGTGAATTGCATGATTACAAAAAAATAATTTAATATGAAAATTTAAAGTGATGGAATGAGCTATTCAAGATAAATGAAACTAAACATTGGAAACAGAGGTTAATAAAGATAAATCTACCAAAAAACCTATTAAAAAAAACAATAACTAAAATTCCAATTGTATATTGATATAGTTTTAGTAATAGCTCTGGCTGTACACAAAACAATAATAACACAAACTAAAAATTCTACCTTAATGATTCAAAAAGCAATATAAAATGCAAAACTGTTATGTATTATTGTAAAAAAAAACAAAAAAACAATAACACTGCAATAAGCTACACTATAAGAATGCAATAAATAAATCAAACATTTCAACATGATGATAAAAAACAATTCAAATAACATGAGTGAAGAAGCAATGAGTGTTTTTGTGAAATTGTTTCCATTGATGAGAACACAAATTTCTGAAACATAACAAAGTCCTCAGTGACATAAAATACAATAAAAAGACAAACCAAACTTTGTAAACATATTGTAGTGTCATAATCTACAGTTTCATTTATACATAGCAAAATAACAACGGAATTAAAAAAACAACTATAAAAGTGCCAAGGCCAATCACAGACAGATTAAAGGCAGACTAGTCTAGAAAAATAGAAATAGTAATGCGAGCACAAAATGTACCTGATATATATAAATGATAACATGAGGTTTTTGTTTGTACAAAATTTGATACACTGAAAGATCACACAGGTGTGGTAAAGAGAAAAATATCAACATTTGAGAAGAAAAACACTGTACAGATTTGCCATAATAACGGAAATTTAAAAGTCCAATTTTTTATCTAGGTTCCGATGTTTAGATCAATATTTTATTTCAGTTGTTAACAAAATAAATGTTAGCTCAAATTTTATTTTAGCCTTATAAAAACATTGAATAAAAAATGTAAGGAAATAATTAGGCCAACATACTTTTAATTGACGCGTCAACTTTTTATTTCATAGGAATTACTTGTTAAAGAAATTAGTTTTTTTATTCCAATACAAAAACAATTCTTTTTGCATATTTTTAATTTTATTTTTTCTCTACACAGTTGGATTGTTTTGGTTTCTTAAAAAAAGTTTTTACAAGAAGAAATGGAAAATATAATTTAAGAACTATTGACTGTAAAAAATAGAGTTAACTGTTCCTAAGAATTTAATAGTTAATGTTTCTTTAAGAAGAATAAGTTTTGATAAAATAAAAAAAAAACATCCATCCAGATCACAAAATATACATTCAGTACTATAAATTGATAAAGAATTTATGATTAAAAGACTTTACATAACATCAACATGCGGTCATGTAATAATAATTTATTTAATTATGAAAGAGAAATAATAGGCCAGTATAACTCAAAATATGCATGATTTAATTATTTATGATAAAAAGAGTTGACATTTTTAAGGCACTTTTTCAAAGTTTACATAAAATCTGGTTTCCAAGCATTTAAAAAAAATAAACAAGGACATTCACAGCAATAATAATAACGTTAGCCTACTGTACTTTTGAGGGGTGCGGTGGACGAAAGCAGCACATTTGTTGGCATGCTGAAGGTCCTGGGTTTGAATCCTGTTGAAGACTAGGATTTGTTTCCAGGTCTAGAGAGTGACCCTGAGTCTACCCAGCTCTGATGGGTACCTGACTTTGGGGTAAAATAAAGGCAGCTGGGCATCGTACTGGCCACACAATATCCTTGAATACCATGACCACAGAAACTGGTGAACACTGCTTCACCTGCCATATGGATCAACTTGGTCTGATGGGATACTTTTTTTGTGCTTTGAACATTTATGAAGAATTGTTTCTTAAAGATTTTAGCCAAACAGGCAAATGCATTTAAATTTCCAGATTGACACAAAAATTTTAAATAATGGATTTCTGTAATGGAATATTATTGAAAAAAAGAAATAAGACTCGTACATCTCATGATGTCACTAACGGTATTTAGAAAAGCGAACTATTTCTGAGTCCTACAATATTGATGTCAATAAAATAAAAGGTTTAGAATTACATGTTTGACCACTGCTAGAGAAATTGGTTAGTGAAAACTTTAACCAATGATTAAAAGGTGTGTTACTTTATTTTATCAAATATTGCTTTAGGTCAGGGCAAACTAATATGGGATGTTGATTTTTTAATGGTTTTATAATCAGTTCTAATGCTCTCCTAGTTTTAAGAAGTACAAAGACCTCTATATTACAGGCTCTTGTATTTTATTGTTTTTGACTGACTTTTTTTTTTGCAACTGACTTTATTTTTTTTTTTTAAGTTTTAAAAATTGATGTTTTTTAAGGGATTTGCAAGAGCACAGCCAAGTGATAAGTAAGCGGGCATCATCCAAAGAAAGGATAATGTTATGTTAAAAATCAACAGTAATTAACTTTATCACTGCAATAGGTTCAAAGAAGTAAAAATTGGATGAATAAATAATGAAATATTTCTGAACTGCCAGCAATAAATAAATAGTTGGGTTTCAACTGGAGGCTTGCAACAAATTGAAAGGCTCACAGCATTAAGGTAGCACAGATCTTAAAGAAAATAATGGCAAGTAGAGTTGAAGCTGAGACTGTAACAAATAACATAATGAAAAGAATATAAGAACTTGGTAGACAATGAAAGTATGTACATATAACAAGATACTAGGTCGACATTCGTGATTGGAGATATAGAATTAAAACAAAGCAATTCTATTCTAATGTACAAATTATGGCCCCTTGCTGGATAAACAAAAAATTTACTATGTACAATATTTACAGTTTTCTGCAAGAAGTGGTTTTATTCTATTTCTATTTTTATACCTAGCAAATTGTCAATAATAGTTCTGCTTTAAAAAAATTTCTTAATGCTATTATAGTCTTATAGGAAGTAAATATGTAAATTTATCACAATGATTCTTTATCATTAACAATTAAATGTGTCTATTTAATAAAATATACATTTACTAAGAACTGATACAATGTACACATAAATTGATATCATTGTTGCTGGCCAGTTTTGCAAGTTTGTGAGCCTCAAGTTGTTGGGTTAATTAACCTTTCACTTCACATGCTGGGAGACAAAATTGGATATAATGCTTTTAATGTGAGTAAAAACTAAAGTACTCTCAATTCATTGAATGGCACTAATCTTTTGCAATGGAAAAACACAGTTTCACAAATACAAATTATTAAGTTTGATATTACATGTAGGCCCTACTCATTTAGTTATTTTCTATACATTGGTAGGTCACTGTTAATCTTATGTAGATTTTCAAACTATGCTGGTAGCGCCCAACATTAAAATAAATGGGAAGCTTATTTCATAAAGTTATTTAATATGTTTTCCCAAATATGTAAATTAACTTACAATTAAGAACAATAATGAGTGCATCTAACGCTAAAATGAAAATCATTTTTACAACATCTCTCTTGTTTTATACAAAAAAACATTTTGCAATCTAAAAAGTTTCTATTGATATCTATATTTGAAAAATGAAATCCAAGAAATAAAGATTTCACACACAAAAATTCTTAATACGCCTCATAGCTTAGCAAATTTATATAGAAGATTTAACCAATAAATAATCAACAAATTTCTTTGAGACATAAAATCACAAACAAATGATTGATTGTGAAGAGATCCAATCATTAATATTTGTTTATTTTGAATTCTAAATAAACATGTTTTAAAAATACCAAATTCAGAATTGTTACTTCTATATCAGATCCAATACCAAAAATAAATACTTTGTTTTTGCATTTACCTATTTGCATAAAAGTGACAAAAATGGTTAAAAACAAAATTACCGTAGTATAATTAAAGAAAAAAAAAACAACTTATAAGAAATGGGATGGAACAAACAAAATTGTGCTACAACTGTATCAGTTACTTTATATGCAAAGTCTGACATTTTTCTAATTATAAATAAATTGTGTAGCTGTAAATGTAGTTTCACTCAAATATAAAATACAAATACAAGTGCATAGCAGAGTCAAGGTTTGTATGTGCAGTAACTCCACCCGACCAAGCAAACCTCTTCATTTTATACACATGGAAAAAAAATATACTTAACATTTTATGTTCTGTGATCAGAGCAGAAATATTTTTAAACCATTGAAATATATACATGTATATAATATAGAGATATCAAGCTTTTCTTCTAGACCTTTAAGTTAGGTAAGGCAAGAGTTGACCAGAACTGTAGGGGTTGTGGTCATTGTTTGTGGAGCAGTGAACTGTGAAGCAGGACATTGACCCTGGAGGTTGGGTGATATAAATTATTTGGCTCTCAGCTCCAAATATTAAAGATAAATATTTATTGATTGCTACATTTCAAATATTTTTTTAACAAGATTTTTACTTGAAATCAATGATTTAATGCAATTAACATTTAGCCTTTTAAGTCTCTGAATGTAAATCATTATATTTTAGCTGATATAATTGTACATTGTTTTTTTTAAAGCTGGAACTGACCACTAAAATTAATCCACATTGGAGTTGAACGGAAGATCTGCCCTCAACAACAACAGGACAGCAACACACCACATACTTAGGAACTAACTTTAGTATTTTGAAGGTTTTGACACTGGAAATTCAGCATTCTGTCACTAAAACCCAATACACTGTTCTGTGAAGCAGTTTCTCCTTCTTCTTAATGACATGCTAAATAAAAAGGCACATCTATTTACATTGTGGAGAGGCTATCTAGTAATATAAAACAATAAAAAAAAAACCTTTATACAGCAATACATTTTATAATTTACAGGAGATTTTTATGCAAACTATTGTAAGACCAAAGGATATGGAATAAATATTTAAAAAGCAGAGCTTACAACACTGTTGAAAAGTATTGCATTCATGATGAATAACACAATGACACAACCTGAACAGATCAAAATTTGCATAGAGCATATGTAGATCATTTAAGTCCATTCTGAGACAGATTTGTTTTAAAACCTTTAAATTAAAACATCTTTTTTTTACAACAAGTCAAAGACATTGTGGAGAAAATGTAAATTTTGTTCTGATAAAAATATTTTTCTTGTTAGGTATTTTCCCAATGCATTGACTAGAACTCTGTATTCCTGCAATGTTGTTCATTATTTATAGCATGTGAACATAGTTCCAGTTATATGTTTTAGTATGTGAAGTAAGGTATCCAAGTCAGAACTATTTGATCTATAGGGTCTGTCAAGCAACATTCACAGCATAATTCTTAACCAAATGTACCATTCACTAACTTATGTCAGGGACCTCTCAAGACCTGGGGAAAAGTCAGTATTCTCACCAGGATATAAAATAGTGATCTTCGGTATGACAATCTGATGCTAAATCACCTTGTCCCATATTATAAATATTAATGTCTATTCAATAAGCTTTACAGGCCACATTAAAGGCTTACAGTATCATCAGCAATAACTGGAAAAAACAGCTTATTTGGAAATATTAACCTTACAAACATACACATTGTTTTCAGAAAATATCAAGGAGCACTTTCCTGAATGTTAAATAATTAATCTAATCATTTCAATAGTATGTAAATAATATTTGTACTTAACACAAATTTAAAAGAAAACCAAAAAATACAAACATAATATAAAATACTGAGAATGAAGTTATTCTAATTTGATTTCATTTGAAATTGTTCAAAATTGTTCTCTGCAAAAATTATTGCCTAAACGTAACAAAAAATATGAAGCTATAATTTCAAAACATATAAATAAAAACATCTACCACAATGAATAATACCTATTTCCAATGCCAGCAAAATAAAAAAAAATAGATTTATGAATGTACACATATTATACATATACAATGAGAGTAATGTACAATCAGATTTTATAATGTATTTTCATAACATCTCTTGGAAGGAAAATTTTCCACCTCTTATGTTCACACCTCTTTTAACTTACAAATGCTGCTTTAATATTTGCGGCCTACACTTTTGTTCAATTTGAACCAAGATTTTTTAAAGGGACTCATTGTTCCATTGTTACCGTAGATATTATTTTCTTTAAACTAATTAGAAAAACTTGAAATATTCTCTAGCTTTATAAAATAGGAGGTTTTAATTTTTGTGTTTATTTTTATTTTTTTTATTTCACAAACATTCTGATTACAACAATTATTGTGCCCATTTTGAAACATTAAAACTAAGTGAAAAAAAAAAGATATATATACATTTTTTTTTATAGTAAAATCAATTTTTATATTATTTATTTAATGGTGACAAGTGACCCTTGAACTATTTTTACCCAAATATATCGTCTGACAATTACAAGATGAAAGCTTAACATTACAAAAAGTTTTTTACATTGCAGTCGTTATTGCAAAAAATATAAAGATGTTAATAAGCTTTAACTCTTAATAAAATTCACATATGAAAAATACATACATCAGAGGTGCTTACAATGAATGGAAACTAAAACATTAGCATTTTACAGTTTCTCAATACACAATTCTAAATAAAAATATTATTGTGCAAGTTTTACTTTAGACAGTTGTTTCATCAAGGTCCATCTCCACCTGGTTGCTCTCCCTTACATGGTACAGGCGCCCCGTGTCCCGGATCTGTTTACTGGCCATACGTATGAGCGTCTCCTCCTGCTGCTTGACCATGTGCTCAATCTGGTCGGCAGTATCCAGGAAGTTGTACTGGTCAGCCCGCTCCCGAAGCCGGATGGTGTGGTCAATCTCTATGACATTCTTACCTTGCAGCGCCATTATGGGTGCAGAGTTCCGAGCAACAATCTTCCCGACCTGGTCAGTGAAGAGATAAGGTCAGTTTAATTTTCAAATGAATTAAAATCCCAGTAAAAATAAATGTGAAATTACAATACAGGCCTAAATTTAAGTTATTTGCGGCTAGCGAGTTTGATTGACCACAGCATACAAGGACATTATGGGACCATCACAATGCTTGTTCACTTTAACTTTCCTACATCAATGTACTGAGAATTCCAGAACATTACTTATAAATTAATTCTTATATATTTTTCATAAGAGTATAGCTTAGCACTTATGCGCGTCCATCGATTTTGATGAGGACCATGCTTTGTCAGAGTCATGATTGCTTGTGTGCGCCACAGTGGGAGCACAGATGCGTGGCTTGATGGCCGGTAGTAGTGGGGCTTGATGGCCGGTAGTAGTGGGGCTTGATGGCCGGTAGTAGTGGGGCTTGATGGCCGGTAGTAGTGGGACTTGATGGCCGGTAGTAGTGGGGCTTGATGGCCGGTAGTAGTGGGGCTTGATGGCCGGTAGTAGTGGGACTTGATGGCCGGTAGTAGTGGGACTTGATGGCCGGTAGTAGTGGGGCTTGATGGCCGGTAGTAGTGGGGCTTGATGGCCGGTAGTAGTGGGGCTTGATGGCCGGTAGTAGTGGGGCTTGATGGCCGGTAGTAGTGGGGCTTGATGGCCGGTAGTAGTGGGGCTTGATGGCCGGTAGTAGTGGGACTTGATGGCCGGTAGTAGTGGGACTTGATGGCCGGTAGTAGTGGGACTTGATGGCCGATAGTAGTGGGACTTGATGGCCGGTAGTAGTGGGACTTGATGGCCGGTAGTAGTGGGGCTTGATGGCCGATAGTAGTGGGGCTTGATGGCCGGTAGTAGTGGGGCTGTCTTTGCTGGATGGGGTGTATCTTAGCACTGGGGTAAACACGTAACATCCTGGTGGACTATGAAGATGTAATTTAGCATTTCATAAAGTCTAATTAGGTACAATAACTTTATTTTCAATACAGGGTGCTAATCTCAAGCAGTCTGAAGATTCAATGAGACACTGTAAGAAGACTTTAAATGCCCATGTGGCAATAAGACAGACCATCACATGTCATTGTGACACTGGCAGCCCCTGGTGCCATTTGTTATTTACTTATATGAATTAATATTGTTCTCTTCCGAACATATTTAATATATACACGCATTTTCTTACTCAGGCTGTTTTGACTGACACATTTACGGTATAGCCTTAACTTGATGTGCATATTGCGTCGTACACATTGTAAACATAAAGCAATTAGTAATCCTATTCACTGTATATTAAGAGAGATAATCTAGTGAGAATAAAATTAAAACTAATTTGTAATTTCCAATGGTAATAAATCAAAATGTAATGATTGGAATTTGATTAAACAACATTACGGAGATGAGTCACTTCCATGATAGCATAATTAAACTAGGATCTGCAACTCTTGTGGTAGCCTACGAAATTGCAAAAGGTTAGCTCCCCTTTTCAAGCAATGTCATAGAAATACTGCAGATTTGTTCCTAAAATCTGGAAAACATTAATATAGCTTTTCTTAAGGGGTGAAGACAAGTTATGCTGAGGTTTTATCACAGAACCGGCTATACGGCTATACCATTCTGACCACGTGAATCGGGGGAGGGGCGCCTGGTGGTGTGGTAAAGGTTGGGGGTGTGCTTACCTCTGCTAAACAAATCTGTGTATTTTGCTGTGGGTTGACATCTGGGAGAGCTCTGAGCTCCGGGTTGTTCTGGAGTCGGAGCTCTTTGTAAGTACAAGGAACACAGATGCACGACGAGTTGACCTGACTGTAAAACTCGGTGACCACTTTACCTTGTTGGAGCCTGCAAGCGAGGGTTTTAAGAGATTATGGTATTTTTTTTCCGTGAGATAGATCTATCTCTCTGCCGTGACTGAAAGTTCAATGGAAACTTCCAGCCATTAAGTCTAAGCTTAGTTTTAAATATTCTAGAGGGATTTTAAAGAACTGATCAATATTAATGTAATTAAAAAGGGGAATATTAGTGAATGTATGTTTTAATGCAGTGAGTGAAACATTAAATAGTATTCGATCATGTGAATTCCAACTTTGTTCTTAAATGAAAATAAAAGAGATAAATATAGTGGCAGATAGAGTGAGAGTGAGATTATAAGAAAGTAATGGAGAAGGTGAGAGAGAGACACTGAGAGGGAGGTGGATGAAAGAGAGGGAGAGAGAGAGAGAGAGATAGAAAGTCCGTCCTTTTTCTCAAACAATGGAAGAAAAATAATAACATTTTATTAAGAAATTTAACCACAATATGTCGATACGCTTCGATTAACACCCTTATAGCCTACAAAATAAAAATAAAACCAAAACTATGTTTGGGTGAAACCAAAATGGCCGATTTTGTCATAACACTTTCATTTATTGAAGAAAACAACTTTTTTTATTCTTTCAACTAACACGCTATAATGTTGACATTGTTGTTCACTATAGGTGCTGAGTGAATTAAAATTAGATTTAATGTGTCGTCTGCTTTCACACGTTGCCTTGACATACAGCACCACTTGACTAGACGTCATGGTTACAGTAGCAGGCGGCGAAACCGTAGTCACGTGATCACGCAGTTCTTGGGTCATAATCCTCAATAATTCTGAAGTTACTACATTTACTCTGAAAACTGCAGCCTCAACGTTTGCAAACAATTGCAAACAACAGCAAAACATAGAGCCATTCAATGTGACACCTGTGATGAATGGTACCATGCTGCATGCTTGCATATGAACACCCCAATTTATATAGCATTAGGAAATAAAGATGCCTCTTGGCACTGTGTACAGTGTGGGTTGCCACAATTTAGTTCAGGTCTGTTTAATTCTCATGACCTGGATACCACTAACCCCTACAGTGCCTTGACAAGCCCAGAAGTTAATAATTTAGACCTAAATAAACCCTTAGCTAGATCAACACCAATAAAAAAAAGTAAAAAGACACTCTTTAACACTAAATCCCATAAAACCCCAAATCAGTATCACCTCAAAACTCTTACAATAAATTTCCAAAGCATTAAAAATAAAAAAGCTGATTTGGAACTTTTAATAAATAATGAAGAACCAGACATAATTGCAGGTTCCGAAACATGGCTTAGCCCAGATATTTACAACACAGAGATATTCAATAATAATTATGAAATTTTTAGGAAAGATAGGTCAGACAGGCATGGAGGAGTCTTACTAGCCATAAAATCTACCCTAATAGCTGAAGAAATTAAATTAGAACCTCAAAATAACATAGAGTCAGTATTTTGTAAAATAAGCAGACCTAATTCCAAACCACTAATTGTAGGCAGTGTTTACAGACCACCAAACTCAACATCAGAGTACATGTCTGATCTGTGTAATCAGCTGACAAGTATTGAAACTA
Source organism: Anisus vortex (assembly GCA_949126835.1). Lineage (NCBI taxonomy): Eukaryota > Metazoa > Mollusca > Gastropoda > Planorbidae > Anisus > Anisus vortex. The sequence goes on along the minus strand of OX421497.1, from coordinate 31,626,071 downwards.
AATACAAAAATGCTATAATTTGGATAATGGGGGACTTCAACCTCCCTGATATAAATTGGAATAGCTACTCTATAGAAAAGCACCAAAACACAAAAGAAATATGTCACAATTCTGGATTTAATAGTGACTATTAGCACTTAGATAGATAGCAGTGTATAACTAGGACCTTAGATTAGCTTAAGTTTAGCTAGAATAGAGAGAAGGTTAGTCTGACGTCACTATCTTCTCCCTCCCTTACGCAATTACATCTCCCCATCACTCTTTCTCACCTGTTTCTCTACCCTTCACTATACTCTTGTACTACGCCCAAATTCAGAGTCTACTGACTAATACGATTCAACTTGGTACTACATCTTGGTTGAATGGGTACGAATGTGTTAGTTAGAATGTATATATTTTATCCTATGCTATATTAATGTATTCATATCATGTCTTAATGTATTTATATCTTGTGCTATTTTAACGCATGTGAGCGAGTCATTATTCGATCCCTCACTCGCCCCCTCCTCTTCGCGCGTCCTTGCCACCCCCATCCCCTTTTATATCCCCTCAGCTTAGCGGCACGTTATGCAATTGCTTTGAGACGGTCGTTCGCTGACCAGAGAACCCAGTTCGCACACATATAACAAATTCTCGTCAGAACCCCCCCCCCCCCAGCCACTTGAGTTAACTACTTAAAATTCTACCAAAGGGAGATAAATTCCCCCACTCAGCATGACGTCTGTTCAATTGTCTTTCATCTAGACCTCTCTCCCCCCCCTTTCCGCCCTCGCAACCCCGACCCCCAATCCATTTTTGGCTCCAATAAGCTTTTCTTATGCAAATGTATATTCAATCTAGCCAATGAGAATAGGATGTAATTAAATGTAAGCTAACCAAATTAACTTTGGGTCAGGTGACTAGTGTCCACGAAAAAGCCCGCCCAACTAAACTAAAGCAGATCTCCCCCAGCTCCCGAGCTAGACACATCGTTTTGGTCTAGCCCCCGAATTGTTACTTGGACTTGCAGATACTTAGCCAGTAATCGTAATTTCCTCATTATAGTTACGTAGCCTAAATTTGGATTCCGCAACAACACAGTATATTGAGTGTTAGACGTTCCTGTGCATATATCTCAAGCATTGTTTCTCCCCTGCATGTTAGTATATGTATTTCATCATTGGATATTGAATTTGAATCATAAATAAACACCTGAAACGTAACCAGAGACTTGCTTGCCTAACTTAGAACTGTCTATTTGTGTGTGTTTAACAACATCTGAACGAGCCAGTAGAGAACAAATAAATATTCCAGGTCAACCACAGCATCGGCACCTCATACTTCTAAGACAACCAGCCATTATTACCCCCCTCTCAAATGCCACATCGTGACAAAATAAATGAAATGTTTATCAATACCATCCAAAATCTAAACTTAGACCAAATTAATAAAAAACCAACAAGAAACCATAATATACTAGATTTATTTTTAACGAACAGACCAGGACTAGTATTAGATTATGAAATAATCCCTGGTCTTTCAGATCATGATATTGTCAGAGTAAATAACCAAATAAAAATCCAAATTAGCAAGAAACCTAAAAGAATAATTTATCTCTGGAATAAATGTAACACAACAGAACTACATCAAGCAGCAATAAAATTCCAAACCAATTTTCTTACTAAATACAATATAGATAGTCCAGTTGAAGATATTTGGCAATTTATAAAAACCAACTTAAAAGCAATAATGGCTGACTCTGTGCCAACAAAACAAACATCAAATAAAATTAACAAATGTTGGTTTAACACTAAACTAAAGAAACTGTGTAAACAAAAAGAAAATCTATTCAAAAAGTTTAAGGCAACTAATTCAATTAGACTACATAAAAAATACCTAAAAATTAAACACTTAACTCAGAAACTAAGCAGACAGCTGCAGAATGAATATGTAAACAATGTAATTTCTAAAGATAATAATAAAAACTTATGGTCCTACATTAAATCAAGAAAAATGGACACTACAGGCATAGCTCCACTAAAAGGCCAAAACAATGAAACTTATAATGATAATGAAACTAAAGCTAATATCCTAAACACACACTTTGCATCATCTTTTTCAAATCCAGGTGACAAAGAAATATTCATAAATTTAAACAAACTAGAAGAGATAGGAAATATAAATGTAGATGAAAAAGGCATTAAACAACTCCTAACCAACTTAAAAGTAAACAAAGCTTCTGGTCCAGATGGAATACCAGCAAGACTGCTTAAAGAACTAACTAATGAAATATCTCCAATCTTTAAAATACTTTTTCAGGCCTCTCTAAACCAGGGCAAAGTGCCCAAAGATTGGAAATTAGCCAATGTAACCCCCCTTTTCAAAAAAGGAGATAAATCTGACCCCGGAAATTATAGACCTGTTTCTCTAACAAGCATAACATGTAAATTACTTGAACATATAATATATAGTAGTATAGTAAATCATCTAGACAAACTAAATGCACTGTGCCCACACCAACATGGCTTCAGGAAAAATAGATCATGTGAGACTCAATTGATAGGCTTAATAGATGACTTGTCTAAGGGATTAGATAATAACAACCAAATTGATGACATATTACTAGATTTTTCAAAAGCATTTGATAAAGTTCATCATTCTAGTCTTCTTAAAAAACTTAAATACTTTGGCATCTCTGGTCCCTTACATCAGTGGATTCAGGACTTTCTTATAGGCAGAGAACAAACAGTGATAATAAATGGCTCTAAGTCATCACCAATAACAGTAAACTCAGGAGTTCCACAAGGAACTGTTCTAGGGCCCCTACTATTTCTAATTTACATTAATGATCTGCCAAATTGCATCAACACAGGCACAAAAGTAAGATTATTTGCCGATGATTGCATAATTTATAGAATAATAAAGACAGGAAAAGATAGTGAACTTTTACAAAAAGACCTAGATGAACTACAAAAATGGGAATCAAACTGGAGTATGTCTTTTCACCCAGAAAAATGCCAACTAATAAGGGTATCCAAGAAAAAGAAACAAATAATAACAAACTACTTCATTCATGGTAAAGAACTAACTCAAACTAGCAATGCTAAGTATCTAGGAGTAATAATAAATGATAAGTTATCTTGGAACCCTCACATTGATGAAGTAATTAAAAAATCAAACAAAACATTAGGATTCATAAAAAGGAACTTTTACAAATGTAATAAGAATATAAAACTAAAATGCTATCTCACATTAGTTAGGCCTATACTAGAATATGCAGGATCTGTATGGGACCCATCAACTAAAGAAAACATTAAAAAATTAGAACAAATTCAAAAAAGAGCTGCAAGGTTTATAACTAGTGAATATTCCCCATTGACAAGAGTAACACCATTAGTCAAATCACTAAACCTAGAAACACTAGAGGACAGAAGGGCAAAGAGTAAAGTAGTAATAATACATAAGGCATTAAACTCTAATTTAGAAATACAACCCAATAACAATCTGTTGCAAAGCTCAGATAAACACAAAGACAAAAACACCTTCCTTGTCCCTTATGCGAGAACAAATGCATATAAGTACTCTTTCTTCCCGAGTGGCATTCGGGCATGGAATGGGTTGCCTGAACAAACCAGGAAAACCAATAACCTAACATCATTTAAAACATTAATAAAAATGCAAGACTAGACTCGGACCACGGATGAGCGTAGGACGCAATAATCTTCTTTATAGAAGGAGCGTCTGTAATGTATAAGATAAGATAATTAAGGGTTGACTAAAATCGTTTTAAAAATGTTTCCAAAGATAAATAGAAAAGTATTAAACCCTTGGTATGCAATTTGTTAAACCATTTATTTCTTCTGGTAAAAATGTATTTAAATTTTTTAAGTATTAGCCTATAAGAGCATCATAATAAAGGGATGCCTAGGTTCTTTATGAATTATTATCTCTATAAATTATTATTTCTATTTTTATAATTTATAAGGTCATATAACTAGAGATGTTGCAATAAATTGGCCGAAATGATATTATCAAGTACATAAAGTTGTCAATATAAACACAAAAGCCTAACAATGAAACAATATCTACATGAATCAAGTAATAGTATTACTAATGCTACATAAAAATGGCGTGTGATTACATCACAATCGCTGACAATTAATTGACTACAAAGACTATCATAAGATGGAACGCTTCGCTCTATTTTTAGAGCTTATGTGCTCTTTTTTTCCGTGCGCAGCCAATAACGCTGTCTTAAATGACTCCTACGGCTGCCTTAAGGTTTCCGCTGTAAGCTTATACAACTTTCGATTTTAATTCCATTGAAAAATGATAGCGATTAAATAAAACGGAAGTGTACAATACAAAAGAGAATCGGGAATTCAGAAAAGAAGTCATTCGAGTCACTAAAAAGCAGAAATATTAAAGCAAGCGGTCCATCTTATTATAGTCTTTGCACTAACTAAACATTCATTACCTATAGAAGTACGGACTCCAAACTGTCGGCCTTTCGTGTCTTACTGATAGTTTGTTGTACTCCTGGACCACCCTTAAAGTTCCGTGGTTCTCCATACACAGGTGGCACTGCGTGTTTGTGAAGGTCATCCCCATGGACTTGGACTGCACCGACTCGTCCTTGAGGCGTCTCAGGCTGAGCTGAATCCCGTTGAACTTCTGGACGATCTCGTCGAAGTTGTTCAGCAGGGAGATCGGTGTGGGGTCGGAGGGCTCCGGCTGGTGCGGCTGGTGGTGCTCCCCGGAGTGGCCGTGGTCGTCCGTGCATCCGCCGTGGTGATGGTGGGAGCTGCCCGAGGGGAGCCCCATAGCCTGCATGGGCGCGTCCTCGTCCACCGGCATGTGGCAGACGGGGCACTGGGAGTACCCGGACCGCTGTCGCATGCGCATGAACTTGCGCACGCAGTTGTGGCACAGCACGTGGCCGCACGGGAAGGTGTCCGGCGCCCGAGTGTACTCGATGTCCTGGCGGGTCTCCACAGCGACGGGCGGGCCCAGAGGCGACAGGATAGGGGAGGGGAGCGGCGATATCGGAGACCTGGCCGTGGGCGAAAGCCCGGGCGACGTGGGCCCGATTGAGTCTAGCGAGGACAGAGACGGGGGGCGGTAGTCATGGTAGGCGCCCCTGTCTTGGCGTTTATTAGCGTTGATGTCGTAAAGTCTGTGCTTGGGGACACTTGCCATTTTTCTAGAGTTGCTGTTGTTTTCAAACCTTGGGATTCTCACTCATTCATAACCGAGCAACGATCCTTTTAATACAACAAGCCAGAATTCAACCCAGGAATATAATAGTAACCAAATATTTCCGTCCAAGAAAACTTATCCCAAGATACCGCTTAACAATAACAAAAGTCCACAGAAATCTAGGATTTAACTAACCACAGCTTATGAAAAAAACAAAACAACACAGTGTTACTTTCCCGCGTGCTATTTGCACAGATGACGTCACCAAACCTCGAACGAGCCGAGTCGATTCTTCAGTAATGAATTGAGTTAAATCCACCATATGTCGCACAATTATGTGATATCCGTTATGGTTTCCATATTTAAAGCGTGGCTAAACTTTATTTATTTTTTATTCTCCTTCTTCGCTACTTTATATATATTTTTTTTTAGTTTTAGACCTGGTTGCCTGGCAACTCCCGTTCAATGAATTTACTGACTTATATAATTTGGCTTAAAGCCAAAAAGTGCAGCTTGAAGCCAAACAAAATTCCGATTAATTAATAAGATTTTTTTTATATTTAATTTACAAATTAGCTTCAGTCGGGAGAAATTTATGGAGATGTCAATGCCATTACTGATTCAGAGAAATAAGGAAAAAACCCAATACAATTCTTTAGAACCTTTCGTTTATCTCAGAAATTGAGTTAGTGCTGAACTAGCTGTCCACTGAAATTGAATCACACGTTGTCTCCAGCACAGTGACCCTTGGTCAAATACAATCAGCTGATCGAATGTCCGAGCGATATCCTAACCGGCAGGACAGAAACCGCAGGCAAGCTCTGAAAAGGGAAAAAGAGAAGAAAAAAACATAGATTTAGACTTAAAAAATATAAATCTTTGTAACCCTATCTCTACTAGGTGGGTCGATTCGACCCGTCCATGGTGTATTTTTGATAATTACTCTAAAACCACTCCTCCGAATACTTTAAGCTTTCAGGTATGCTATCTATAAAGGGTTTGCTTTATTCTGGTGTTAAAATATTTTTTTTTATGTCTAATGCTCGCGAAATGGTGAGCACTTTTATTTTTACTAAAAGCAAGCAATGATATCAAATCGAGACATCGTACAATCTTTCAGACGGCTGTTAATTTCGAACTAATGATAAGTTAAAAATACCTGCGACTTTGCAAAATTAGATGCACTACATTTTTTGTGGTATTAGTACTCAGTGACGAGGTACATTTTAAAATTTAGGACAGTGCCGAGCAGTCTCAACAGTCTATTATATCTCAACCCAGAGATAGATTTGTGGCCACCATTCGGAGCCAAAAACTTCCATTTGTAATGTGGCTAATGTATGTGGGTGAAAGGCGAGACAGTGCATTCATAAAAATCCTTAACGTTTTGCAGCTAGCTTGCCAGCGTTTGACAGGACTAACGGATTAACCAAGTTTCCATTGATCTTCACAATAACTTAACTGCACAAAGCAAGAACTTAAGAATAAATAAACAGAGCCATAATCAACTATTACTGCCATGTATAAGTATTGTCTTAGTTCTATTCGCGTGCATATTAATAACAATTCATTATAACGAAGAAGAGTCCAGCCATGAATTATCCCCTTTATCAAATGTTAGGGGGACCACTGATAGCTACATCTAAATACGTTCAAATTGAAAGTTGATCAAACAAGTTGCGTGTATGAGGGAGAAAACAGTCCATACAGCCACACATGTTGCCTAATGGTGTGTTTGTTTTCTTTCTACACTATATAATATGCGACTCTATAATTTATGCAGGTCGTACAAATTGTTTGAGATACATTACAGGCAATGAGCTCTGAGTACAATATCTAGCCCAGCGATTATATAGGTGTGTTATTGAACCAAATATCAAAGAGTTGTTCGAAGCCTTTCTTTACACAAAAATGTAAATGTCTTACTGGTAATTGATGAGGACGGGAAAAGGAGGATGGGAGTCCGCAAAAGTAGGGACGTTTCTTGGGCATCGAGCAAATGACCCATGTATTGGGGGGGGGGGGGGGGGGGACCTCGTGAGTGTGTGTGGGAGGGGGGAGGTTTGGTGATAGTGTTTTTTGTTTTGCAAGCAGGCCTCTGTTCACACGTATGCCATTCCTTAAGGCTTGCACTTGCAATGCAGATTCCGCATGTTTCCTTGGAACAGCATAACAGGGGATTGTAATGCCAGCCCAACGTCCTAAAGCCTTTACTTTCTTTTTGCATTAGTTGAGAAAAGCGAAGGGCACAGAGAATTGTGTAAATATTACATCATCCCGTATTGGCCAACCCAGCTTCATCATTCCCGCAGAAATGTCTTCAACGAAAAATGAATGACTCAATACTGTTTGGATGTTGTTGTTTTTTTTTACATAAAAGAGTATCGGAATAGTTGATATGTATATTTATCAGTCACGCAGTAAATGTATAAAACGATGAATAAGCGAAATAAAACTTCAAGGGTTTCTTTTACTTTTATGGTCATACGGTTTTACAAATGTGACATCGAGGCGGTATAGAACCAACACCTTTAACAGACGTGAGAGTGTTGTGTAAGGAAATATGTGTGCTGCATTCTCTGTTACAAGTGACAAGAGGATTACAATAAAACGTCAACGTTAAATAAAGGATGATTTGATGCTAAACAAAGTTTACCTATTGTTGGGGAGGGATTGGACAAATATAGGATATAAGACAAATGATGTAAATATTTTTATTGAGATTCTTAAAAAGTTTGTTTCAAAAATGTGTCAACAAAAAACTTTCTTGACCCATTAAATAATCAAATTGAGAGTCTTTTGCGTGCCATTGAAAATCACTATGCGTGCCAAGTCTGGCACGCCGTAGGTTGTCGACTCCTGAAGTAGAGTCTCGAGAGAGAAAGAATTGTTCAAGTTTATATTATATTATCTACATATTTTAATTAATCATCATTTACGTTACGATTAATCTATGTGTTTCGTTAACTGTTACAAAATGTTTTGAATTTATTCATCTATTAGTGTCGTTCAGCCTTTTGAAGTTAAAATATTATTGAATTCAGTCAATTAAGTCGAGATACCCTAAAACACGTATTGAACAGAACCATTAGAATACAGCGGTTCCTAACCTGTGGGTTCTGACCCCTTTGGGGGTCGAACGACCATTTCGAGGGGTCACCTAATACTGGCTAAGACCATCGGAAAACACATAGGCCAATTTTCGCTGGTGTTAGGATAACCTGTGGGTCCCGACCCCTTTGGGAGGCGAACGATCATTTCGAGGGGTCACCTAATACTGACTAAGACCATCGGAAAACACATAGGCCAATTTTCGCTGGTCTTAAAAAATAAGACTAGTATATCGGTACGTAAAAAAGGAATGAATTTCATATCTTAAATATTCAACACAAGGCTTTATTCTGAAAAACATTAACACGCGAAAAATAAATTATACATATCAGATATTTACATTACAATTTACATTACAATTTATAACAGTAGCAAATTACAGCTATAAGCTCGCGACGAAGATAATTGTATGGCTGGGGGAGGGGATGTCGCTACAACATCAGAAGCTTATTAAGGGGTCGCGGCATTAGAAAGGGTGGGAATCACTGCATTAGAACCATTAATAAAGGCTCAACACCCATATAATTCAACCCGAGGTTTGTTATAATATAAGTGTGTTTTTGTATATAAAGTACCCTTTGACCAAATTGATCATAGGGCCGGTTAAACAGCATTCACCAGTTTCTGTGGCCACTGCATACTTTGCATGTATGTGAATCATTGTATATGTCATTCATGTGCGTTTGTTTGGGTGTATGTGCCCACAGTTTTTTTTTGTGTACACATATGCTTTTCAAGTGAATGTATATGAATGTGGGCGTGACAATATGCTATTGGTTAAATGATAGAGTGTGTGTGAGAGAGTGCTATTATATAACGTTTATTTAACAATAAGCGCCATACATTATACCTGCCATATAACGCCGTATAAAGTGAATGACTCATATACCAGGCATATAGGATGGCAGGTTCCCACAGAGAATCAGGTACAAAAGTCTATTTCAATGGTTATCAAACTTTAGCCAGACTCTTGGCCTGGCCGTCTCGCAGAAACTGTTTTGGTGGTTTGCGGACCCTTTGAAAATGTACTAATATACCTTAACTGCAATGCATACAGTAGGCACGTCAAACAGGAGACCGGCGGGCCACATGCGACCCTTTGCAACTTCTCCCTCAAGTATGTCTTTTAGAAGGACACAGAAATGGTACAGTTCCTTTGAGGGAAGGGGGAAGACAACCACATGTAATTTTGAATAAAAATGTATTATTTACTATTGTTTATATTTATTTTCATGGGAAATTTATCTCGGGTTAAAAACTTTTTTAACAGTCTCCCTGAAAACCTATTCTATTCATGGTCTCTTTAGGACGGGGGACCCCAGTGTGAGAATCACTGGTCTATTTCAACCATAGTTTCCCCACACAGAGATTCTAGGTACATAAAGTCTAATTCACCCATTCACTGGTCGTGGGAACTGTCTCTCCTACCCGTCATTCTTTGTAATACACCGTGTCAGAATGAACTTCCAATTATATATTTTGACACTAGCTGTCCTTTTAATATGGGTAAATGAATGGCACGGATTTATTTAACGAGCGCGAAACAATATGTTATCAACTAGAAGTAAATCTTACAATGAAGACACCCAGAAAACGCCATTACGACAATACTGGTATTTTCATACAAGACGACACTCACAGAATGCGCCACTACGACAATACTGGTAGTTTCATAAAAGACGACACTCACAGAATGCGCCACTACGACAATACTGGTAGTTTCATACAAGACGACACTCACAGAATGCGCCACTACGACAATACTGGTAGTTTCATACAAGACGACACTCACAGAATGCGCCACTACGACAATACTGGTAGTTTCATACAAGACGACACTCACAGAATGCGCCACTACGACAATACTGGTAGTTTCATACAAGACGACACTCACAGAATGCGCCACTCCGACACTACTGGTATTTTCATACAAGACGACACTCACAGAATGCGCCACTACGACAATACTGGTATTTTCAAACAAGACGACACTCACAGAATGCGCCACTACGACACTACTGGTATTTTCATACAAGACGACACTCACAGAATGCGCCACTACGACAATACTGTTTTTTTCATTCAAGACGACACTCGCAGAATGCGCCACTACGACAATACTGGTATTTTCATACAAGACGACACTCACAGAATGCGCCACTCCGACAATACAGGCATTTTCATACAAGACGACACTCACAGAATGCGCCACTACGACAATACTGTTTTTTTCATTCAAGACGACACTCGCAGAATGCGCCACTACGACAATACTGGTATTTTCATACAAGACGACACTCACAGAATGCGCCACTCCGACAATACAGGCATTTTCATACAAGACGACACTCACAGAATGTGCCACTACGACAATACTGGTATTTTCATACAAGACGACACTCACAGAATGCGCCACTACGACACTACTGGTATTTTCATACAAGACGACACTCACAGAATGCGCCACTACGACACTACTGGTATTTTCATACAAGACGACACTCACAGAATGCGCCACTACGACAATACTGTTTTTTTCATTCAAGACGACACTCGCAGAATGCGCCACTACGACAATACTGGTATTTTCATACAAGACGACACTCACAGAATGCGCCACTCCGACAATACAGGTATTTTCATACAAGACGACACTCACAGAATGCGCCACTCCGACAATACAGGCATTTTCATACAAGACGACACTCACAGAATGTGCCACTACGACAATAGGCCTACAGGTATTTTCATACAAGACGACACTCACAGAATGCGCCACTACGACAATACTGGTATTTTCATACAAGACGACACTCACAGAATGCGCCACTCCGACAATACAGGCATTTTCATACAAGACGACACTCACAGAATGCGCCAATACGACAATACTGTTTTTTTCATTCAAGACGACACTCGCAGAATGCGCCACTACGACAATACTGGTATTTTCATACAAGACGACACTCACAGAATGCCCCACTACGACAATACTGGTATTTTCATACAAGACGACACTCACAGAATGCCCCACTACGACAATACTGGTATTTTCATACAAGACGACACTCACAGAATGCGCCACTCCGACAATACAGGCATTTTCATACAAGACGACACTCACAGAATGCGCGACTACGACAATACATGTATTTTCATACAAGACGAAATGACTGCTAATATTTAAGTGATTCATCAATTAAAATTTTGTCATCCATTTATTTTAATGTTTCTATCGGTATAAATATGACGAAAAGACAATACCAATTTTTTTGTATACGTTGTGATTACATAAAGTAAGACACATAGTGCAAACAACAGTATATATTGCTGACATGATTTTTGTAGTTTCATGATTTCTTTCAATACATTATAAAGTTATATACCGCATTCTGTATTATCTCTATTCTGTGCAGACATTTGCTTTTAAAGAGAGGATTATCCCTTCCTAGTTTACCCGAAATCCATTATTGCATTTTGATTTTAAATTCATGTTATTTTTTTTTCTTTTCCTGACCAACATAGTCAGTCAAAGCATTCCTTAAAAGTCACTCGGAGGGAAAAAAATATTATAAATTCGTCCTAGTAAAGATCTATTTATTTCTAATCGTAAAATAATCGTATTGGATTTTTGTGTTCAGTTCATACATTTTACTCCATTGATGTGTTTACTAAGACTACTTTATGCTACACGTTCAACTGGCTTAGTCTACAATAGTATAATTAGTATACAGATATAAAGACGTTTTACTAGTTTCTAATAAGTCTTACTCTAAAATTCACAATGCCATTAGTTCTGGACTAAGAACTGGACTAAGTTTTCAATGTTTGATGCATCTACTCAGTTCGACACACTACATCAGTCCTATCTACCAAACGGCGAGTCTGACTAAGACTGTCAGTAGACAAGTATTTGAACTTTGAACAATTCACCATTTATTGATTTTTTTTTGTTAGACAAAGTAAAGTTGAAGATAAGGCCGCTGTGTCATAAATTATTTATGCAGGCCCAATGAAATATCAATAACGATGGACTTATTTGCGTGAGAAATTCGACAAATTTCATTGCAATATGTCATCAAAATTTCTCAAAAATTAAAAAAAAATGAATATTATTTTTTTTAAATATATCATATCAATCGGCAAAGCATTACTAATGACCAGCTATTAATACTCTTCCACTTCTCCCTACATCGTCTTCTTCCGTAATGAAACTATTTACCGTGTAATAAAACCACTAAGTACACTCAATGTTAACGTAATCATTAACTATAAACAGGATTTAGAAAGACACGAGAATATGAACGTCACCCACTGGGATCCACTACAAGTAAAAATAAACTTTGTTTTTATAATAGAAATATTATTACAGATATATATTATAATATGTCAATAAACGTAATTTTTGTTTAAAAAAGTAAAGTAACTTTCGGACCAAATTGATCATAGGGCCGGTGAAGCAGCGTTCACCAGTTTCTGTGGCAATGGCATACTAAGGGATATGTGGCCAGCACAATGCCCAGCCGCCTTTACCTTACCCCAACTAGACAAATGTCAGGTAGCCATCAGGGCAGACTCAGGGACACCCTCCAGTCCAGGGAAAAATCGCAGCCTTCACCCGGATTCGAACTCAAACCTTTAGAAAGCAAGATGTAAAATTTAACGTTACTTTCGCTCCTTGTGAAATAGCTTCGAAACATAAACAAAAGGTTTTTGTCTTCAATATTTTCAATATCTGTTCAGGTGAACATGCTTTTTTCAAATATGGACATGGTGATCTGGGCGCCAAAGAGTTCTAATGCGATTCAGAAGAATACTAAGGTTTTGAATAAAAGAAAAAAGAAAAAGGAAAAAGACCAGGTTGTATGGGCCAAACATGGTTGGCAAGGGTTAATTATTTACTTGACACTTCCGTTAAAAGTATTTAAAAACAACAACAACAATTGTATTATTATAAACATGTGATATAAAATAAATTTTATTAAACGCAAGGACTTCAAAAGGTTGTGTTAAACTAAAGGTGCACTTATCGTGGTTATAGGTGTGCAGTTTTGTTACAGGTAACGCCTTTTAAAAGCTCTTAAAGGAAATAATACAACCATTAGTGTTTACTGCCACGCAAACTTGACTTTACATGTTAAGTGATATCTTTGTTTTTATGTGTGTATTCATTGTTCCTTGAATAAGTAGGACTAGAGACTTTACACTCTTGGTTTAAGGTATTGGATTACCAGGTAAACTATTGCAGTAGTAGCAGTAGCCAGGGTTTACATGTTACATCACAAACCGTGAATTTAAACAACAACAACATAAAACACAAGAGCAGCAGAAGACGCAAAAATATACCATGAGGTTAACTACAACACAGTGGTGATGAAAGGGTTAACTTCGACACAGTGGTGATAAAAGGGTTAATGTTCGACATGAGACTATTGCGGACACAGTTTTAACAGTAAGTTCAAATCAAGGTGGAAAAAAATCAGGACTTATTACATGTGTCTTAAATGTGAGTAGTAAGTCTTGCAAACTCTGACAGGAACCTGACATTAGTTGGTGTAAGTAATGGTTGTTTGGTCTTTGTGCTTGCCAAACAATCCCTTTAGAATGCTGTACCCATACGAAACTGATAAACGTTGCTTCAACGGGGTTACTTCATTTATTCAACAAGATGAGATAGAGAATTAGCCAATATGTACGAACTGCTGGATATAAATGATAGTTAAGGTAATAGGAAACATTTCAGCTAAAAATTATGGACATACCTAGTTGAAAAACCAAAATGTCTATAAATCAATAGGATTAGGCTATACATTGAAAAATAAATACACTTTATTATCGATCGTAAGCACGGGAAAAGTGGAAGGGGGGGGGGGTAACATCTTTGTGATTTCATACATAACATAATTCACAAATTATATAGTTTCAGATAACCCAGAAACCACTCGGCCTGCAGCCCTTCTCCCCCCCCCCCCCCCCTTCCATTCCACACACACAAACCATTGGCAGGGAGTATAATTTGATAATAATATAGCATTCGATACTGGCATGGGAAGTACCTATAACATTCAATGTTTTTCGATTAAAAAAACTTATTATATTTCGTAACAATGAATATACAATTGATGAATAGTCTTTAGAGCTATTTTTTTAAATTATTATAACGAACACATTATTGGTTATCTAACCTTCTTCTTCTAAGAGTAAAAATTATAATGAACTTTGTATTGTATAGCGTAGCATCCTGGCTTACAGGGTGTTTGTCCACAAATGACGTCATGCAAATTAAACAGAATGTATTTACCCCCCCCCCCTCCCCATGTTCTCCTTATCCCCTAATGTTACACGAATACCATAAAAAAAAATAATAATAATAGAATATAACATATTCATTTAATATTTTAAAAACAGCAATTAACAGATGGGTGTGTCTGGGGAACCTGGGTAGCAATTTGGGTTATAGATAAGTTTCTAATCAAGAAAATAACATTATTGTCATTCATATAGAAAAGAAAAAAAACAACACATATCATAGATAGTTCAGTTCAGGTGTACTCAATATTATTTAGTGGGATCAACTGATAGAAAACAAAATTAATGAAAACAATTTCTATCGCAATAAAATGTAATTTTTTATTTTCAAAACTTGAATCCAAATCTGTTACACGTTTTATTGTTGTCTGAAGTTACACCCCGCCGCCCCCTGCCCCTTCCCCACTAACTTGGCCTTCTAATTAGAACTTGACACCTGCTCCCCCCCCCCCTATTTTTTCTATTTCCTTTACACACCAGATGTGCGTAACGTCATTGTTGACAGCTTCATATGACGTCAGTCTCAGATTTGAACACAGATTTTTAAGACAGTCGAATTTTTAGCTTGACGCAAAATATAAATTTTCATTCTAACCAAAAAAAAAACATTACTTTTAATTTTGTATCAGCCCTGTGTATAAACTTCCTTTGACTAAGAGCAGAGACTAGGTCTCCTAGTGCCCCTTAACGCCAACAACAATGAACAATGAACAATGAACAATATTTATTTTGCCACATAGTACATAGGTACAATAAAGGCATAGTCAAAAACATAAGAAAATTATAGCATTTGTGAATAATAAATTGAACAATAATAGTAATACCAATATTAGTAATAAAATGAAAGTAATAAAAAATTTATTAATTAAAGGTATCCTAAAAGAAAATTCAGGGGGGATAATTTAGTTTATAACACAATTTTTGGGGGGAAAAAACTAACAAAGAAAAAAAACAAAAAAAAACAAACAAAAAAACAACAACTTAATTTACTAACATAGACATACAGGTAAATCACTTTCATTAGACCTGCACGGCATTAACATAGTGAGAACAAACATTTAAGAAATCATTCACAATTTTTCTTGCGGCTTAGTATATTACATTTCTTCTACGACTATCTCTCAATATCATAGTGACAAACCAACAAGTTAAAATGCTTAAACATTTCTAACCTTTTTCTCATTTTTTAAAAGCAGATACTAATATTTTTGAAAATATGCTTAGTTTTTTAAGTTCTTTTAGAGAGCTAGAATTAAGCAGTTCCGACATTTTTTCTACATTAGGTCTGTTATAGTAATATTTTTTTAGATACATTTTTCGTTGGGCATTTTAACCAGGCTAAACAGTACCTTTTAGACCAAACATCTCAAACACGCAGCCCGCGGGCCGCATACGGCCCACAAAGTGGATTTTTTTGTGTGGGCCGCCAGTAAGCTTACAAATATTGTACTATTCGTGAAATTCAGACAGCTAGAACTTATACACATCAAATTTTATTGTTAATTTTATATACGTAAGATACTTAATAATAATAATGATAGTTCATTTTGGTATAATTCTTAGTGTCTAAATTGTAAATGAGGTTATTATTAGTAATAAATAGTAAAATGAGCTGATATGTATGAGGTATTTTTTGTTAACCAAGATCGGGTTGTTGGGGGTGGGGGAGGAGTGTGTGCGGCCCTTGACACATCTCTTTTAAGTGATAAAATGGAACATGCCTTCATTCGAGTAGGATACCCTTGTAATCTAAACTCACTCCCCATGGGTATTGGCCCAGACTTTTAACCAAAACGAAAAAATCTGGACATACAATTTGGACCTTTTGTTTACACAGCTTAAAAGAAAAAAGAATATGGCCTCTCTGTAAGATCCGGAAATACTAAATCTCATTATTACAAAATTGTCCCAGTGAGTAATTACTCCTGGGGTCATTATTCATCGACTCACAATCCATTTTCCATCCTAGTAGCTTCAGACACAAATAACAACAACAGCAAAGCAAAAGAAGTATCGTTAATCAATAATAAACGACTACTTTTGGCCAGCAGGAGTGGGTGGAATCGATGCGGCACAAGTGGATGATGCAACGATATCCTCACACACGGGGCTCTCGATTCTTTGGATTCGATTTTTTTTAAATAGTCTTAACATGCTCTACTGAAGTCTGAACTAATAGCCTAAATGTGTATGTGTGTCTATGTATTTGCGTGTGTGTGTTTGTATGTAAGTGTATATGTGTGTGTATTTGTACGTATGTGTATATGAATTTGTGTATGTATGTATGTATTTGTTTGTGGTGGAGAGGGCGACAACTTGGCCATAGAAACATACGGAAGAAGACGCTATAGAAAACATGACTTCAGATAATTAATAAAATAGTAGCTTTGTAAAAGGTGCCTGTGTTCAGACTGGTTTCGTGTAGGTGTGCTACGGTGTCGCCAACACAACGTTGATAACTCACATACACGTGATAATTGTATGGCCTATACTCAGTAGGCCTATTGAGAATAAAACACCACTATATCAACGTGCTTGTCCCTGGTCCTACTGACCAGATTTCAAAGTGGAAACTATTGGATTAGAAAGCTGCGTTCTGTACCTCTGCCACCATTACATACCAACGTAGATAATTAAATAGAAGCAAACTTTTAAACTCTTTTCCTTTCACCAAGATTTAATGTACGACTTCAGATAAACAGATCGGATTCAAACTCTTTTTCTGGTTAATTGCATCCTGTCAAATTACAGCCAATTAAAGTAAACTGTGTGCAAGGATTCTCAAATCCAACATTTTTTTTGCTTTAAAATTCTAGAGATAGGTCATGAAACTGTGTCCAAAGATGCTCAAATCAATCAGTTATCTGAATTCAAACACTAGAGATGATCATGAAACTGTCGTTTAGATGCACTCGAGTTGTATTGATTGTATTGATTTCTTTTCTATTTTTGCAAGTGGTAGAGATAACTAGACACGGTAGATCAGTGCCAAAGTTTGGACATTCATTTTCCAAACGTTTACTGTTGACAATTGTAGAATGATTTTAATGAACACAATACAACCGCTATATGATTTTCTTTCTTAAAAAAAAATGCACTTATTTATAGAAATTAATAAAAGTTAGATCTTTGTAGAATCTATGACTATAAATAATTTTGTACTTAAAGCTGTGATTAATAGTACCTTGGAGTCAGCGGGAATTTGCTTTTCGATAGTCAAATTCCCGAAGAGAGCGACAGAAATTGGGTTACCCGGTTTGTCAAGCATGTGACTTCCGAACCCGTTTGAAATATGAGGTATATGTTTTAATGCCTCCCCTTCCTACCCACATTTGCGACATCTGGAATCGACATTGCCACTGATCCTGGGCAAGGTTTGACCCGACAGGGCAAGTCCGCAATTGCTAGAGAAAACAACGGCACCGAGTCGCCCCGGTGTTTAAATTCTTAGCTATTTGATCCAAAGACTTCTATTTCCTTTTTATTTCAATACCTTTCCCTGCAACCACCTCCTACTCTTCCACCTGTTAACGTCTTAGGTATATTTGTTCTTGTTCCCGTTTAGTTCATCAAGAATCTAGACTCTAGACTCTACACTCTAGACTCTAGACACATGACCAAAGAACTACAGAACGGGAATCGATACAGATAGAATGAGGTCAAATAAGTGTAATGAATTCCTTTGATTGCAGCAGTGTAAACAGCTTTATTTGGCAATGTGCGCGTAGGAATTCTTCTTAGCTGAAAGCGATTACTTGAATACATCTACAGGAACTCAAAGAAAACAACACGTCAATAACAAATATTATTTTGTATGAACCTAGTCAATAGAGATCAATGTAGGTCAAATGTAGAGGAGGATTTTGTTTACTTTCACAATAAACTACAGTATCAACTGGTTATGGCTAGGGTTCATAGTTCAGAGTTTGGAGTAAAAGTTAAGGTTACGTTCAGGTTTCATAGTTTATAGGTGGGAATAAAAGTTAGAGTTAGGGTTCATCTGTTGGAGTAAGGATTGGGGAATAAATTTCGAGGTAACGCCCTGCTTCTCTTTAGTACATTATTGTGATTCCTAAGTAAAAAAGATAATACAAAAACAAATCTTATTTTTTGGTATCTGTTCCTACGTCTGGCGGCTAGGGTGGAATGACAAACCGTTTCTATGCTAAAGAATGTACATGTACATGCCATGTTACTTTGTGATGGTTAAGCTAAGTATAATGTAAATATTATGACTTCATCCCCCTCGCCCCCACACCTCACCGGCTCCATTCTTAAAGAATACATACATTTGAATAAGCAACACTAGACTATACAGAACATATCGATTCGATTGATATTGGTTGGCGTAGATATAAGACTTAGGTGATGCTAATTAGAATGATGCCCTTATTGCATTTAGTTTATTAAGTACATTAGTTTGTTTTTTCTTAATTTTCTCTTAATATTTTTGAACACTTGTATTCATTTTTTTTTCTCTTTACCTTTGAATCTAATGGTAAATTTCTATCTGTTTGCTGTAATTTGTTATGTGTTTGCTCTATGCGATTGCTCATTAGAGCATAAAAATAAAATCAATATACTTTTGTTTTCAAAATCAATGTTTCATGGAGATTTCAAGCAACAACAAAAACATTGGGGAAGAATGTTGCTATGGTAACTTCAAATACAGGAAGTTATAAACAACGATCCAAGGATAACATTGACAGGTTGGGGGCCATTGTGGAGGAGGGAGAGGTGAGAACGAGAAAAGTACGCACCGGAGGCAAGAAGGGAGAGGGAGAAGGGATGGGGGAGTAATCGTTTCTGTTTTTTTTTTATTAGACAAAGCTGTTCAACTAATGTCAACTTGAGACACGATACTGTAAAAAGCCCAGTCAGTCCTACCGATAAAACTGGTTTTGTGTCTTTTGATCAAATATTGAGTAACTCGCTATTTATGATGTTTGATAAGAATTAGCCAATTTAACTAGCTGTTGTGAACATATTGGAACGGTTAGGCAGCTAAATATCAAACCCCTCATTAAAGGGCTAGTGAGATACCAAAAGAAAATAATAATGAACCGTGTCCATCCAAAGCTGTATGCGCGTAGTGCTCGCTTTATCGACAAAACGCATACACAACTCACACACACACACAGGGGCACGAAACACACATACAAACGCATTAACACACATAAAGTACAGACATATTTTTTTGGGTTTCATTATCTAAATGTGACCATGAAAGTAGATATTTCTGTTGACTCAGCTGCTATCGCTTCTGGACGGAAGATCATAAAATCTTTAAAGCCCATGTAGCCTGTAGACTAGTCCGTTGTGTAAGATGCCGTGCAGTAAGTAATACGTTGCATTTTTAGGTCTACTTTTGACGAATACGCGTAGGGTTTGGTGTGCACATAAAAAATGTCAAGCCGACGGAAATGTGGTCAGTGTTTAAGTGTATAAAATAAAAAATGTTATTGATAACGGTCTTTTTCTTTTAATTTCTCTACATCGTTTTCTTTATCAAGGCGAAAAAAGTTTACAGATCTAGACTATATTTTTATAGGAAAGTGTGGTTGAATGGTTGAATAGCTGGGCAAAAAGAAATTATAGTTGTGGATAAATAAAGAACAGTTAATGGATAAATAGGTAGAGATACAAAGAATTAAATGTTAATATAGTAATATTACACAGACAAATTGATATATATATATATATATATATATATATTATAGATATTTGATATGATTGATAAATAGAGAGATAGACAAATAGGAAGAGAGAGATAGAAATACAAACAGAGAAACAGTCAAGCAGATAGATGGATAGAGAAATATACTGACTGACAGATATATAGATAGACAGATAAACTGTAAAGTAATAGATAGATAGATATATATAAAGATAGATAGATAGATAGATAGAGAGAGAGATAGATAGATAGATAGATAGATAGATAGATAGATAGATAGATAGATAGATAGATAGATAGATAGATAGATAGATAGATAGATAGATAGATAGATAAAGATGAAGTAACAGTTTCCAGCCAATCGCCATTAATACTCGTCAGTGGAAGCTCAGAAGAGGTCACAATGTACCAACCAAAGACCTGCCTGAGTATTTGATTTCTGTTTACGGGTATGGTTGACTGGAAATGTGTCAAGCTCCTAACTCCAGCACCGGTCTATTATTCTTTGACAAAACACATGACACAACACACGCATATAGCGAGACAACATACAAGTATAGCGACACAACATACACGTATAGCGACCCACTGAACGTTCCCTTCCAAGTCCTTGCAAACACTTGAATGACAGCTGCGTCTGGTTCATTAAACATAAGGTAATATATTTTTTTAATGGATTCATTCAAGCAACTAGGTTAAGGATGGCTGCCTTAATCCCTAAGGAACATAACGAGTTTTTTTTGTTTTTTTTTTAAGACTAACCACGTAGAACTGATAATTAAAAGGAACGTATTTCCTGTGAGGTTTATGTAACGTAGGCCTACGAAGTAACTATATAGTTGATATATTCTAACTCATAGTAATATCCGAAAAGGGTTTTATCTTACTTTATAATCTTAAATGTTTTCAACCCTCCTTCTATTTACTGAAAAGGGGTTTTTGCTTATATAATTATCAAAGACATTTTTACAACCACCTACCCACCACTCGACTCAGAAAGTGACATTGCTGCTGACTATCCACATTGTGCAGAAACAGTATACCGGGATTAATATATTATCCACTTACCGAAAACACTAGAGTGATCAAGATTTAAAGTGGCTCATTCAACTGATTAAAATAAAGAGAGTTATATAAAGAGGACAGCGCAAGTTTCTGAAACTTGAGTCGATAGAAACTTATTTATTCAGCGTGTCAATTTATTGTACAAGAGACTGGAATTGCCTTTTTAGAGGTCTTCCGCATGCCATGGAAATCGCTCTGCGTGGCACACGTGCCGTAGGTTGCCGACCCCTACTCTAGATGCTAATGCAACGATTGTAGATCATAGTTGAGAATTCACCTGGGTCGATCCCGTAAGTACTTCCTTAACATTGGATGCCCAACAGATCATGTAATAGTTAGGCCTTGTTACTTTATAATGTATGTACTTACAGACCAACCCAGCACTGTCGTTGTTTGTTTTTTTTACAATTACAATTAATAATGTACATATTTTATAGATACGCTTTGCATTGTGTTTGAGATACCCATATACCACATTTATTCGACACTGATCGACTAGAAATATTATGTATTTATCTATTTGGTGTTTGTCCATAACATTGATGTTAAAGCTATTTGCTCCTACCACCTCCCAGCGTCAATATTTTTTTCTTCTTAATGCCCTACTACAGAGGTCAGCAACCATTTGATACTAGTGTGCCAAAGTAGGATTTCTAATTTATTTAGCGTGCCAACGGTCTAAAAGTCAACCTGCTCTGGCAATAAGTTTGTTGTAAAATCAACTTGAATTCCCATTTTGGAGGCTTTTCGCGTGCCTCTGCAAATCGCTCTGCGTGCCAAGTCTGGCACGCGTTTCGTAGGTTGCCGAACCCTGCCCTACTACTTAATTTAAGTTCCATAAAGCTAGATAGTCAAATCTGAACTTACGTGACCTGGTTAGCTTAGAAAACATATATTTTAGAAATCACATTTCTGTGCCCTTACTTGTAGAAAATCAACGCACCTTACATTTATATCACAGTGTACAGGTGAAAAAACAACAACTTTACGTGACCACTAAGCCACCTGAATGAACAGAACTCCCCCCCCCCCCCCCACACACACACACCCTATTGGCGCTACTACTCTGCCAATGAAACCTCTGGCCTTATGTTGTAATCAACAGTGCCAATATGTAGCTATATCAGATAAAAAAAAACTCCTTCCTTTCAATTAATGAACTGGAGCAGAAACAAACTCAAGTACTTCGCTATCATAAAAACTGAATGACTTCAAAAAGTTCTTTACTGACTTTGGTAATAAAAAATGGCAGAGGTTTTCATAGTAGGCTAAATGGCACCGTCAGCAAAATAAAACACCAATAAACAACTAATAAATGTACAAAATATGTTGCTTCTTGTCTTACTATACAACATTGTGTTGTTGTTTTAACTGTGTTTAGTTGCATCACTGAACATCAAGAGAGTCCGTAGAAAAAGAATGGGGGGGGGGGGGGGGGAGGGGGGAGTATATAACATTCGGCTTCGAACAATTATTGGTTTTGACCATCTATACCAGAGTTCGGCAAACTACGGTACGCGTACTTGCCTTGGGCACGCAGAGCGATTTTAAATGGCACGAGGAAACCCTTCAAAAAGGGAATACAAGTCTTTTTTGTACAAGAACAAGAAATTGATTGCTAAAGCATAATAAAATGTAAGATGTTGGGACGCTGACACACTATTATCAAAACGCTGCCAACCCCTGATCAATATTGTTTATTATATGGTCAAATGTGACTCGGTGGTCGAGCTGGAGGAAAGTCGTATTGCTGTTGAGAAAATATCAAGTTTGAATGCTGGTAAACACCCCCGAATGGTGTCTTTATGTCTAGCCAGCTCTAATGGATACCTGACATTGAGAAATAAAAAAAGTGGTTGTACTTTTCGCTAGCCACTAAATCCCATTGTAAGCCGTGGCGAAGGAAACTGATGAAGTCCGCTTCGTTAGCCATACTGACCCATTCGGTTGAAAAAGGAGTGTTTTACTTGACCTTTGTTCCCACACCATATAACAATGTAGGCTATGTAGGCGTCTATACTTCGTGTTCATAAAAAATATTGCGAGAGGTAGGTTATAGATTTAGAAACCCTCGTAGTGTCACCGTTTGCTACTGTACCTCGAACATAATGGGTATTACATCAGGATATTATATTAATAAAGTAACATGAAAATAAAGATATACATTATTTCAACATGTAGCTAGAAATAAAGGTTTAGACATTCACCATAATAAAATATGTTAGAATGATATATTTATATTTGAATTACCTGGTATAGAATTTACAAATCTAACTAATGCGTTTCAAAAACATTTACCACCTAGACTATTTTCTTTTGTTTTTTTTTTAGTTTTTTAAAGGACGTTAAAATTTTAAGTTTTCAACATAAAAAAGGTGTTGTTCAAAAAGAGTATTAAAGAGTATTTTATTTCTGCTTACTTCTTGAAACAAAACAAAGAGACACCCCACCCCATTCAAGCCCTAGCTTTACACTCGATCAACGAACTACAAAAGAACAACAGAATGTTATTATAATCACAAAACGATGTTGCTTTTTTTCTATCTATTTTTTTCCCTCCCACAACCTGTCCACTGTATATAAAACTTAATCTAATCATACGATAGTTACATTAAACAATTCCACGCCGCTAATTCAATTCTATCCATACCATGTTGGAGCCGTGCTGGGGTTTATTCTGAATCATGTAACGCCCAGGCCGCCAATAAAATAATTGAAAGGGTGAGGGGGTGTGGGGGGGATGAGGGTGTGATAAAAGAGGCGTTATCGAAATGGGGTAGATCATTATTTATTTACATGCAGTTCCAGACTGGGAGAACACAGAGGTGGTCTCGCGTGTGATCATACTCTAGTTATACTTTATAATCCAATTCATGAATTGGCCCCCCAAGTGCTGTCTGTTGAAACTGGACTGATGGATACCCACGCATATGCTTTTAGAGCCTGTAATTGTTTTTTTTCAAAGAGCAAATGCTAGACAGACTATGGATGATTAAGATAGTAGTACCAGAAATATATATCGATGTAGGAGGCAATATATTGATGTCATAGACTCATTTTCACTGCGTTAGACAGAATATGTATAATTAGGATAGTAGTACCAGGAATATAAAAGTGGAGAAAGTTGACTGCTGAAGTGTCCATTCGCTCCCCCCAACGACCACAACGGTCAAGGGATTGGTGATGATGATAACCAGGAATATATATCGCTGTTCGAGGCAATGTATTGATATCATAGACTATAGACAGACTCATTTTCATTGCGCTAGACAGACTGTGTATAATTAGGAGAGTAAGACTATATGTCACCGTGGAAGGCGGTGTATTGATGGGATAGACAGACAATGTATCAATGAGATAGACACAAATTTCATTAGGTTTTGGTGAGATCGACCAACTAATTAGCAGCCCTCGGGTAGACATACAGCCACATACAAGAAACATTGTATCCGCAATACAAGGTATCGCTATCGCATATACAAGCCAAAAATACAAAGAAAACAATACTAGTAGACTTCAAACGATATTAAAGTATGTATTCACTTATAAACTAAAGGCTACTCTTATAATACAGACAATATGTGACTGGCACTGACGAATATCTTTACTTATTTCGTTGCCTTACCTTTAACCTAAACTATCGATACAGATTTGTCTTTAATGTTATTCCTGTCAAATATTTAATGGGTATGTAAAATCTATCATTCAATAATCACAATAATAAGTTGTTGTTTTCAACAAACCTCGTTCAAAAGAACTTACCTTGAGCTCAATTATATTTTTCTGTAGGCTACCCTTTGATACACGCAATGTCATTTTATATAGATCAGGGTTTTTATAGAGATTATTTGGCAAAGTTTGTATAGGTTAGTGTTTTCATTGTTGTTGTTGTATGGGTTGACAATAAACAATGGCGGATTTCCGTTTTGAGAAGAATATACTTGACAACTAATCCGTGTAAATCCAGTGTCGTTACACATGCATTGAACATACGAATGATTTCTGTTGTTATAACACAATACTTCATTAAATCATCACATGAAGTAAATAGAACATCTAAATGCACTCTAGAAGGGAATTAATGTCAAATCCAGATAAACAAACGCCAGGATAATAAACCTGGTTCTGGAGGGTGTCCACGAGTCTGAGCTTTAATGGGTGCCTGAGTTTGGGGAAGGGGTGGGGTGGAATAAATGCGGCTGAGCATTACGCTAACCACACAAACTCTCGCTAAGCAGTGGCCAAAAATAAACGGATCCTTCAATAGCAGTAATAACCCTAAATGATCTGAATACGTTTTTTACTTGGTTCATATCAACGTATCGCATAAATAATGAAACAATACCAATACAATTATCATACACCTATAGATCACTGCAAAAAATATATAATATATATATGACACACAAGACTTACCGTACATAATAATTATCATTAGTATATCCTAGTGTAGTGTATCTCCCATACAATCTTCTCTTAATCACCTGCACAAGATGATGCTGGGTGAACTGAGACCGGTTACACCCACCTGATTGTTGCCTGTATTAAAAATCCGCACCCCACCCCCACACCCCCACCTAAGCCGTTGTATGGTTTTTAAAAACGTACGATCAATACTGGTACATGTGTGTCTCCTCTCTCGCATACACTCAAATCATGTTTTGCTAACTGTGAAAGAATAACACCAGGTGACCATATAGTATGAACGTTGGGATGTCTTATTATTATATGTACGAAAACCTGCTTTAGGTTTTAGTGTTTCCCTACAAACACATACATACACTGTACACACACAGCCCACAAAGACACACATATACATACTGACAGTGGCTGGACCAATTTGACACAGCGTACACTTGTTCACGATGTGTATAGAGAGAACTTGAGGCTATTAAAACAAACAAAACTGGCTTCGGTCTATATTAAAACGTGATGAATTGAGCGGGTATTGATCCAATGAACACTAGACTAGAAATACACTGTGCGAACTCTACACATACACGTGTGTATGTATGAGTATGTGTGTGTGTGTCCGTGCGTGTGTGTGTGTGTGTGTGCAAATGCTCAGTCACACACCAGACCTGTGAATGGTGACAACCTACCAAAAAAAAAAGGGGGGGGCGGTGGGTACTTCCTGTCTGCAGAACTGACCACAGGAAGTAAAGCCTCCAGGCATCATTTCCACCTGTCATACAGACGTGCGCATGGGTAACGTGGACATAAGCACAGAAATCGGGGGATATGTGAGAGGGGGTGGGGGTGCCTGGCAGTGCGTCCTGAATTCGATGGTATGAAAAACTGAAACATGGGAAATAATAATAAACAAGCAACATTAAAATGTAATGAACAAGTGACTTTGCTGAAGTCTCGAAAAGCTAAAAGTGACCATTCATTCACTGGTCAATACAAACATCTACAGCTGTGACGTAGATTATATTAATCACACGGCTACTTCCGTCAACTGTCGCTATAGCAACGGTAGAAAACTGACAATCTATTTCGCCAGGAAATGAATCAGGAAGCGAACTTTCGCAACACCTCTAAAATATATGAAACTATTATTTTCCAAAATGTCAAAGAAACAAAAATGGCTTTAAGAAAATCGCTTTAATTGAATGTAAGACTTTTGCTTAAAATGTTATAGTGGCGTGTTCGATGTCAGATTGTTGTGTACAATAGAAATTGAATAATTGTACACTTTTACTTTCATTTTCAATTAAAATAAATACAATTAAAAAAACAGACGGAAAAAACAACAACAACAAACAAATAAAGCGTACTACTGGGCGTCTGTTGGTGTGTTCATAGTGGCCTGTAGGTGTGATCATAGTGGCCTGTAGGTGTGTTCATAGTGGCCTGTAGGTGTGATCATAGTGGCCTGTAGGTGTGATCATAGTGGCCTGTAGGTGTGTTCATAGTGGCCTGTAGGTGTGATCATAGTGGCCTGTAGGTGTGTTCATAGTGGCCTCTAGGTGTGATCATAGTGGCCTGTAGGTGTGTTCATAGTGGCCTGTAGGTGTGATCATAGTGGCCTGTAGGTGTGATCATAGTGGCCTGTAGGTGTGTTCATAGTGGCCTGTAGGTGTGATCATAGTGGCCTGTAGGTGTGATCATAGTGGCCTGTAGGTGTGTTCATAGTGGCCTGTAGGTGTGTTCATAGTGGCCTCTAGGTGTGTTCATAGTGGCCTGTTCCACAATCTATACACAATCTATACACAATCTATACACAATCTATACACAATCTATACACAATCTATACACAATCTATACACAATCTATACACAATCTATACACAATCTATTTTAGTTAGAAAATTCACAAAAGCTACATTGAACAATTCTTTCAAATGACTTTCTGACCCCCAAATGTACTCTAAAAATATAATGATACATCTAATTGACAACGATCATGAGCGAGCACCCAGGCTCCCTCTCTCAACGCCGACGCTGCCTTATTCTGACTTCAAGCACAATTAATTATTAGAAGGCTGCAGACGTGTCTTGTTATAAAAATCAATTAGATTAAGCTAAAGAAGGCATGTGGCAGTGGTTCTCTAAATAAATACTAAGGACAAGGACCAGCTGCTGTATTGCTGCTGAGAGTTAACACCCTTGCCCCTTATACAAGTCAATCTTATATACCGTAATTGTAAAATGGGCAAGGGTGTTAACTCTCAGCAGCAATACGGCCCATTGTTCCTAATAGGATATGGGCCGGAAATGGAAAAAAAAAAGATTTTTAAAAAAATTTTGGAATGCCAATATGCTGGATGAACATATTGCACAATCTGACCATGGTGCACAATCTGAACATGTTACACAATCTGAACATGTTGAACAATCTGAACATATGAAATACAAATAATTAAAAAAAAAATCCAAACTAAAATGGAGGAAGAAATGTGCGCAACAGCCCGTCTCGCCAAGCCCGGTGCCTGGATGTCCAGTCCTGTAGGCTTTGTGCTAACGTGTGACAGTGCCTGTATACGAGCATTACTATCTTACCCCACTGAAGGGCAAGATGATATGTATGGAACAGGGTCTCGGTGTGTCCCTTCCCTTTGATACACTCCTTCAGACGTTACGCCCTGGACTAAAGACATTTTTAAATCGGTATCATTTTCAAATAGCTAGTGAAGCAGCGTACACCAGTTTGCATGGCCACGGCATACAGCTGGATTGTATATCCAGTATCCAGCACAAAACAAATCCGACTATACTATCATGCCAGGTACCCACCAAAGCTGGGTGATTTAGGGAAGACCCCCCAGTCATTATCCTGGATTTGAGCCCAAGTTCTTCAGAGTGCGCTTCCGGCTAGATCACCGGCTAGACCACCGTAAAAGAGACGTTTCCCAGCGCCGACGACGGCCATGACAAACAACAACAGCAAATGAAAATCTCGCGCCCTGCATGTAATGAAGTTGGTATTGTTGCCTTTTGGATGATAAATGAGCTGTCTAAGCAAACTGATCATGTGACCGATGTTACAGACATAGCCGTGGATTCACTTGGTAAACACAAACACAGACACGCACATACATTCACACACACATACACATGCACACATACATATTCACACATACACATTCACACAGACACGTACAGACACAGACACGTACAGACACACACACAGAGAGAAGTATGGACAGCCTTGTTGTTCTTTGTAAAGGTAATTAAAAAAAAGTTTTATATAATGGAGAAGAGAGACAGACAGAAAGAATGAAAGACTAATTGAAAAAACGAAAGTATAGAGGTGTAAAAAGAGTGAAAGAAGGGATGAGACAATACAATGACAAACATAATATAATGGAGTTGTAGGATGTTGTTTAATGTTTCTATATAGGCTACTAGATCTGTATTTAATTTGATTTGTTTTTATTGTTTTTGTAACAGTTCTTGTTGTTGTGGCCTGCCTAGGTCGTCCTTTGTTTCATTAATTTAAAACGCGTAATAGAACCAGCTGTGATGGATGGGTGATATTTCCCTTACAAGCTTTCTTCTCTCCCTTTGGTAGCATGTCGGTAGGTAAACAGTGGGCAGCCATGTTGTAAAAAATGTGTATAGTACAGTAGTCGAATAAAAAAAAAGAGTGGTGGGGGGAGGAGGAGAGTGACGTATAAAAGTGACGTAGCAGCAGACAAATAAAAAGTCTAAGAATTAAGAATGGTAGGCGGAGTTAGCAGTTAGCATTATTAGTAGTGAAAAATAAGTGTCAGTCAAAAAAAAAATTAACAAATGTTCATCGTGTGTGTTCGTAGATAAAAATGAATTCATTGTTTCATTGGTTTGAGTTTGATGTATTCTGACGTTAAAGTTGTTATTACACGTAGTAGACAGCCATCGTCTTATTGAAAAAAAAAGTACTTAATCTAATCATTACAACGATTGCCATTTGTTTGAATGAAAAAAAGAAAACCTATTTAACTCAAAATGCTAGAATTCATTCTGTATGGGAGCCATCAACTAAAGAAAAGATCGACAAAAAAACAAAAAAAAGAAATATATAAAAGATTTGCAAGATTTATCACGTGTCAATTCTCATTTCTGAGAAGTATAACACCCATAGTTGAATCCCCTAATCTAGATACTCTAGACTAGAGGAAAGATGGGTATATAGCAAAGTATTAATAATACACAAGGCATTAAATTCCAACTTAGACATTTCGACGCATATAATTATTTATCTTTCTTTCCGTGTAGCATCCGCGAATGGTATGGGTTACCTGAACAAACCAGGAGAACCAACAACTTAACATCGTTTAAAACACTAAAAAAAATGTAACACAATCGGTTGAAATGTTAGTAGGGAGTTGTATTTAATGAATCGAACAGTAGAAAAAAAATTTTTTTAAGGGGAGCTGATCCCGAGCAATAAATGAAACATCTATGGCCGTCTATGTTTACTGGCATGTGTAGGGTTGCCGGACGTCCGGCAAAAGGAGGACATGTCCTCCTTTTTAGCCCTGTGACCTCCGTCCGGCAGGCAAAGCTAAAAACCCTTAAAATGTCCGGCTTTTGTACGCCGAAGGTTTTAAGAATCCTTTTTTCACTTTTTATGTTCTTATATACTGTCAATAAGTGGCTCTGTCGGGTAAAGCAAAACACTGGAGTATTTAACAGGAAATGTAATAAATTAGAATGTGTTATCTATTGTGTTGTTAGGTGACTTGTGCACCGATCTTCTCAATTTCCCCACCTCACCTCCCCTTGCACACATACATTCAAATTAACCTATGTAACAGTTTTATGGTTACAAGAGATAGCCGGGGATAGATCCTATGCTAGTGAATCACAAAAATATTAAGACAAACGGTTAGGGCTAAAGATGCAAGTTTTGAAGTGAAGGTGAAGATCCAATTTCAAGAACTATTCAGCCACATCGAAAAACGTTTGTCCCAGTTTACAAGTAGGATGGATCTAGTTTAATTAATTAAGAAGGTGGATATTGCGCTAACCATTGAGAGGTTTAATCATTTCCTTGTAATTTTTTGCGTACCGGTAATATTGTTTGACCAATATTGCAATCTCAAATCATTTGTACAAGGAAAGAATGTTTTTTCAAAGACTCTTGCAGGAGCAGTGGAGTTTGTTTTTTCAAAGTTGCCCAAATGAAAGCTGCTTTACCGAGTTACTATACATTTTGAACTCTTTTCTGTAGGCCTATCCCTAGACACAATGGTAATGTGGAAAGATTGTTTTAATAGATAAACGCTCAATTATCTTTTAATTTTATAGACGTTCCGTCAAGATAGAAGATTATTACATCCACTAGGCCCGAAAATCCTGAGGGCGTCAGGGATCGGTCGGCGGAAGGGATTGAACCCGGACTGTCATCATGGTTGACTGTCCGGTAAACTAACCGCAGGACAATGGCGACCCCACAAAGCCCAACTCAAGGACCCAAGGAAGAAAGTTGTGAGTCCGGCCTCAATAGACAAAGAAAAGAAAAAGACTCTCAGTTAATTCTGTAATGGGCATCATTCTTATAAAGTAGGCCTACAACTTGAAAAATCTCACATTTGAACAGTTTTATATATTTGTGCTTGCTAACGAGGATCTTCTGCAAAAAGTTGGCTCGTCAGAGAAATACATTGTATAATTAAGAAAGATGATAATGTATTAGGCCTAAGTGTAGAATTGACTGTTTAATTTTCAAATAAGCCTTAATTTTGAAGAAAAAAGTCAACTGAATTTTTATTTAATTTTATTTTTTACAATAGACCTAAGCTTACTTTTTCTTGGTTCATTTACTAATAGATAATTACTGGCAACCATTGTTTTAAAATTGAACTTAGGCCTATTGTTGGTTAAATCCGCATTCAATTGAATTTTTTAAAGGATTTAAATGAAACACTCAATGTGTCCTCCTTTTGACACCCATGTGTCCTCCTTTGTCCTCCTTTTTGGCTATCTGTGTCCTCCTTTTGGTACCCATGTATCTGGCAACCCTAGGCATGTGTGAAGGCGTCATAGTTTAAATGCAAACGAATAATCTTTTTTTTCTTTTCGCAAATATGATTTTTTTTTTAATATATCAACAATAGTATTCATACCAGTGAACACTACTTTGACTACTTTCGCTTGACAGTTCATTTCAAATCCATAACCGCACTTGTATTAAATGGGGCGCGGTGGCCGCGCGTTCGGCTGGCGTACCTAAGTTCCCGGGTTCGAATCCTGATGAAGGCTAGGATTTGTTCTCGAGGGTGTCCGCGAGCCTACCCAGCTCAAATGGGTACCTGACATTAGATGGGGTGAAAAAAAGCCGGCTGGCCACACAATCCCCTAGTCAATCGTAGCCACACACACAAAAAACGGGTGAACACCGCTTTATCATTATTTTATCTATCGGGTCAATTTTGTCCGAAGGGAGGGGATACTATGACACTACTTGTATTCAATCTAAACATCTCAATGAGCTGGTACAAGAAATATAAATCTACATGCACACATAACAATAAACATCTATAGAACGAATATAACAATAAATATCTATGTTATTAACCACTACATGAATTCTTTCGGTTAATTTAACTGTATTTCTTCCTCTAAAAAAAATTAAAAGTTGGCAACACGTCTGAGAAAAGCAACAAGTACCCCTAAGCGTGACACGTTTCAGTCAATTTTTATATGACCTAATTCAATAGTACACACGTTACGTACTGCCGGCTAAGCAGATATTCTATAAATAAACCTTCTTATGGGCATGATCGCTGATAACATGTATCCCATTTCTCTACTACATCTCTAATGGTTCTTTATTTTTGTTTTAGGTATGCTGAAAGACGGAATTTATGTAATCAAGTCAATTTTCCATTTATTTGGATCAATAAAGCAATCTTATCTTATCTTATCTTATTATATTTTTATATCTTTTTATTATATTCATTAGTATGTTGTAATCATGTAAAATGATAGGTTTATTCCTTAACAAAGAGTGTGTTTATGAAGGATACAAAACAAACTATATTACAAAGAATAATACAGGCATAACGTGTTTTTTATATTAATTTATAAAATCGATGCGCATCCAGAATGAATATTGATAGTTCTTACGTTTGCTACGGCAATAGCAAGTTTCAGCAGGGATAATTACAATACAAGCTTTAAGATAAGAAGGATTTAAAAATAGGAGCGGAGACGTGACGTGACAGAGAAGGGGTGGGGGAGCCAAGATGAAGATAGAGAGGGTGGGAATATAAAGATAAGGAGGAATGAGAGAAGGTGAGAAAATGATATGTTTAGATAACTAGCTACAGAGGTTTTTTTATATTATAGATACACATAAGGGCAGAAGGATAAATAGATAGATAGATAAAACTATATATATAAATGATAGATACGTAGATAGATAGACTAGATAGATTGTATTACATTAGATAGATAAATGAAAAATAGGTAGATTGAATAGATATATAAATAGATAGATTGATTGATTGATAAATAGATAGGTAGATGAAAGATAGATAGATATATAGATGATATATAGATGAAAGATGGGTAGATGGATAGATAGATAGATGGATAGATAGATAGATTGTTATGTCGAATACTACTATACTATTAGATGACGTGG
The DNA here is from genome assembly GCA_949126835.1 of Anisus vortex. Lineage (NCBI taxonomy): Eukaryota > Metazoa > Mollusca > Gastropoda > Planorbidae > Anisus > Anisus vortex. The sequence goes on along the minus strand of OX421497.1, from coordinate 31,592,653 downwards.
GGTGTAGGTGAAGAAACAGACCTTAACCAGGACCTACGGGGTCATTAATGACCTACTGACTAAACAGAGACATTTCTTTTTTGTGTGTGACCTAGATTCAGATTATTTATTTTTTATATGCCCTGACTATTCCTACATATCCGGTAGTAGTACATTTGTATGTCATACATAGTTAATTCTACAATCATTCTTGTAGAGTACGAAAAAAAAAACCCAGTGATCTATATATAGCTCTTCTTAGATTTATAATATAATTTCGATTATATTATATCTTTATATTATATAAATTGATTGGAAAATACTTTTTTTTACCTATAAAGCTATATAATTTTTTTTCTCTCACCAGTATGTTGTAGGATAAACAGAAAGATCAACAGTTTTATTTGATAGTTATCATTGCAAGAAGATCTATTAGTACTGGACCAGACTACGTGACAGCCATTGCTAGCATAGTGTATAGGTTATAGACCCTACTAGACTACCTTGTTTATAGTTGTGGTTACGGTATCATTTTAAAAGGTCCGGAATTCAAATCCTTGTCGAAACGAAGGTGAATGTCAATAGTCAAATCACTAAATCTAGAAACACTAGAAGACAGAAGGGCATAGAGTAAAGTATTAATAATGCACAAGGCATTAAACTCTAATTTAGAAACACAACACAATAACTTTGCAATGCTCAGATAAACATAAGGACAAAAACACTTTCTTTAAGCTTTATGCGAGAACAAATGCATATAAGTACTCTTTCTTCTCGAGTGGCATTCGGCATGGAATGGGTTGCCTGAACAAACCAGGAAAGCCAGTATAATTTAACATCATTTAAAAAAAAAAAAAATGCAATACTAGACTCGGACCACGGATGAGCGTTGGACGCAATAATATTCCTTATAGAAGGAGCGTCTGTAATAATATATAAGATAAGAATGTTATCCGCGTTCCTAAATGGTGTCCCCCATGTCTACCTGGCTTTGATAAAGGGTTCGCGCCTGCAATCAGGTGGTGGGAATGAAAGGACGAGGAATATTGCGTTAAACAAACAATCCCATCGTATGCCATGGCAAAAAAAAAAAAAGAAAACTGACAAACATTGTTCCCCTTATTCTTGTTCAAATATGGTCTAGATCAGGGGACGGTAAATTTTGGATAATAGTGTGCCAAAGTAGGATTTCTAATTCGTTAAGCGTGCCAGCAGCCTAAACGTAATCCTGCCCTTTTCTTGTAGAAGAGACGATTGGCTTATTGGTGATCTTCCGTGTGCCATTGAAAATCGCTAAGTCTGGCACCCGTTCCGTATGTTGCCGACCCCTGATCTAGATGGTTTAATCTTAGTGTAGTTTATTTTTTTTACTAAACTATTTAGTTGCTTTTTTTTGTTTCGTTATTGGGCCTACGCAATATTTTTTAACACAGTTATAATTCAGAACATGTAAAATAATATATACAGATATACCAAAGTAAAGAACTACAGTCACTCAGTGTGTAGTGAGTAGTCCATATAATGTTACAATGTTTGACTAACAAAAGCCAACAAATAACACGTAACATGACATCAGCATGTAAAGGGATTATTATGAAAGATGATGCCATCGAATCGTGCTGAACAAAGCAAAGTACAAAGTGTAAGTCAACCGTGACACCCCTCCCCCTAATCTCCCTCTCCCATCCCTTCTCTCTCTCTGTCTTGTACTCTCTTTGTGTGTCTTTTTCTCTCTCTCACTCTCTTTCACCAACTTTCTCTCTAGGTCTTTCTTTCTCTCTCTCTCAGTGTCTCTCTCTCCTTGTCTGTCTCTTTCACTCTCTCCCCATCTGTCTATCTCTCTATCTCCTTGTCTATCTCGCTCTCTCTCTCCCTCAGTCCCTCTCTATCTGTTCATTCTCTCTTTCCCTCTACCCCCCCCTCTCTCTCTCTCTGTCGGGGCATTATCGACACACACACACATAAACATGAGTCAGAAGGTAACTTGTAAAAAAAAAAACAATCGCTACATATGAAGTACATGACAGGTGTCTACAAAGGTATTGTAGTAATAACTAGTAAACATAGTCACTGTATAAAGGTGCGTGGCTATGATACTATAGGTAGGGCAGGGTGTGGGCAGTAGAGATATAAATATCTACACAATCTTTATGACCGTCTTAAAGAGATTATCCCAATGTAAACACAGACCAGATGAATCAGTTTACAGACGGTATGAATGATGAATCAGTTTACAGACGGTATGAATGATGAATCAGTTTACAGACGGTATGAATGATGAATGATGAATCAATCATTCCGCCTTGTCGTACAACCCACGGATTCCTAAAAATCGTTATTGTAAGACATAGGACATTATTTTTACTAAACCTAAACATTATCATTATTTGATCAAAGACTATAATAAGATGGACCGCTTGCTCTATTTTTCATGGTAGCCGAGCGGCAACGCGTTCGACTGGTGAGCCGAAGGTCCTGGGTTCTAATCCTGGTGCAGGTTATAATTTTTTCCGGGTTTGGAGGGTGTCACTGAGTCTACCCAGCTCTGATGGGTACCCGACTTAGTTGGGGTAAAGTAAAGGGGCTGTGCATAGTGCTGGTCACCTAGTAGGCCTATGCCGTGGTTACAGAAACTGGTGAACGCTGCTTCATCGGGCATATGATCAAATCGGTCCGACTTGCTCTATTTTTAGAGCTTGATCTTTTTTCGTGCGCATCCAATAACGCTGTCGTAAATGACTTCTACGCTCTTACGTTTGCCTAAATGTTTCGATTTTAATTTTTGTATTGAGAAAATCATAGCGATTAAATAAAACGGAAGTGTACAGTAGGGGGGGGGGATCAACGGTTTATTTTTTTTAGGTCGATCAGGGCCCGCAGCCGCTGGCCTTTTTTTTTAGTCTTAAGGGGTTAACACCAACGGTAGCATCACTCGCGGTGCCCTAAACACTGAAGTCATATACATCATGGGTCGGCTACCTTTTGCTTATAGTGTGCCAAACTAGGATTTCTAAATCATTCAGCGTGCCAACAGCGTGAAAGTCAAACTGCTCAAGTATATTATTTTTAAAAGACAATTAATTTATTGCCGTAGCAAGACCAAGACCAACAGAAAAGGCACGTAATAGAGTAAATCATTAAAGAGTTTTATATTTAATAACAAATAAACATGTTTGTTATTAGTTAGCATCTTTTTGTTTAAATCCATTCATAGCTAATACACAAGTTCATGTATTAACTTACACATTAATGGTTAATTTAAATTTACTTGTCAAGGTATTTTTTTAGTAATAACTATAAGGTCTTCAAATTGTGATATCTGCATAACTGAGATATCTTATATATTATTACTGTAACAGTTGCATACGACAGAGGCATTACAGTTGAGTAAAATAGATTCATACTGATCATTCAAACTGGGTAGTTAATGTAATGTTTAGAACCGTACATATACATTCTTTAGTCATATAACATTTATATAATTTTAAACTGTCTTTTATAGTTTTATCATTTAAAAGTTATAAATTGTTTTATTTTTTTTTAAAGGAAAAAAAATTGAAACATTGGAATTATGAACGCAAAGAAAACCGGTTAATTGTTTCCCTTTAATTAATGTAATTCTCCAAATGTGATGATAGTGTTGCCAAATGAGTTGATTTAAAAAATATAACTAGTGTTGCTTTTAAATTATTACTTCTTTATACGAATTCAGCATTATGCTCTTTTATCATTGTGTAATTAGATTAATAAAATTAATTTACGCTGTAAAAAAACATTTTCTGCATCATCAAAGTCAATTTAAGGAATTTATTTTTTTAAACATTATTAATTACAATAAGCCTTTTATATTTATTACAATAATAAAACAAACTAATTTGTTTTAGAAATAATTATATTTATGCCTAATTAAACAATGTTTGAAATAAATGACTACCATGGCTTTGTCAAATTATATGAAAGAACGTCGACGACAGCATAATATCAATGGAAGCTGTCGAAAGACAACAGCTTCCATTGATATCATGCTGGGCATGTACAGTCCGCAAGTTGCAAGGATGTACATTTGACAAAGAGGTTGTTTACCATTTACAAACTACAATGGACATTTATGAAATTTTCGTCAAATTTATATATAGGACTAAAAACAGAAAATAAAATATAAATAAAAGAACTGGGATATACTAGTGAAATACACAAGTCTAACAGTGAAGAGACTGTCCACAACTCACTGGAGTGCTCATGCTGATGCAGTGAAGCCAGTTTGTGGAAGCCATTGAAGCTCTGAGTGATGTCGAAGAAAGCGTCGAGACAAGAGGCGCTGCGCACAGTCTGTTGCCAGCTATATGCGACTTTTCTTTCATTTCGTTCTTGATTTTCAGGGGTGACGTTTTACAAGAAGTCGACTTAGCACAGAAGTACATGCAAACACCAGGTATTACTGTGGACATGGTTGCAACCGAACTAAGGGCTCTCAAGGTCTTTTTGCAAGAGCAGCGTCCGAAGGTTGTTGACAATGCCGTCCAGCAGGCACTTGCGAAATGTGAAGAACTTAATGTCCCTACAGAGAAGAGAATCATAAGAAAGAGAAAATTACCAGGAGAGGGAGCAAGAGATGCTGGATTGTCATTGCAGCAGGAGACCAAGAGAGCAATGTTGGAGTGTCTGCACCGTTTTCATATGGAGTTAGATACGAGAGGAAAGACAGTGAACGACATTTTGCTGACTTTTTCTGCCGTTCAGCCAGACCATATTATTTGTGCCAACGACGAAGAAATACAGTTGTCTGTTACCAAGCTCACAGCCGTGTATGATGAGCTGTCTGAAGAAGACCTTTGTCTAGAAATACCATGTTTAAGGCGACACCTACAAGCAGCCGAAATAAACTTGGAGGAAGCCAAACACTGGACTGTACTGCAATTCCTACGGTTTATCATCAAGTGGGACTTTGTTGAATCATTGCCATATCTTAAGCTGACTCTAAGATTCTTTCTGACAATATGTGTTTCTGTGGCATCGTGTGAAAGAAGTTTCTCCAAAATGAAACCTATAAAAATTACCTCCGGTCAACCATGAGCCAGTCGAGATTGTCGGATCTGGCTGTTCTGTCCATTGAACACGAGCTTACAAGACAAATAGATTTTGACGATGTCATTGACATTTGTCACAACGAAAACGAGAAGACATTCCTTCTAGGACTATAGTGTCGAAGGATATTCTTTTGGTCTGTGCATTGCCGTGTTTTGCATTTAGATGTTCTGAAAGTGAACAGTTGCATTTTAAAATCTTTGTATTTGAACTATTTGTTTTGTGGTATTGGATTCGGATTTTGTCATGGATCATACATGTAAATGTAAGCAGTAACGTACCGGTCAGTAGAGTAAAGTAGAGCCTAGAGGTAGAGTATGTATGAAAATTTAGCTACACCTAACCATTCAGCATAGGGTCGTGTGGGGTCACTGGGATGACATTTGAACGGACCGCCCCGGGTGACGTTTTCTCTAGCTACGCCACTGCAACGCAGCACCAATTAATTATGCTGACGTACGTTGTTTTGACTTGCATTAAAAAATCTTCTTGGAGGTCTCTCGTGTGCCACTGAAAATCGTTATGCGTGCCAAGTCTGGCACGCGTGCCTTAGGTTGCCGATCCCTGAATATACATCTACTCACGTCTATATATTATTTCACAACAGTCACAACTATTCGGCTGACGAAATTTTCATACGCGACCATGTGACGTCAAAACTCTAGGGATGTAACTATGATCTTGATTTAATACCCCCCCCCCCTTTTACGGCCTTTCGGCATCGGACCCCTGGGGCTGGAATTCACAGATCAACGCGACTATATTTTTCATTACATCAACCCATTCCCCCCCTTTTTTTTCCAAAACAGGTTATTCCCTTTTTTTCCAAAACAGGTTATTGGCAAAGTTTGTAGATGTGCTGTAGATATGCTGGCATTAGTTGATGCAAAAGAAAAGGCAGCTGGGAATTGTGATGACCACGCATTACCCAAGTATGTCATGGCCACGGAAACTGATCAACGTTACTTCAAGGGCTGTATGGGTCAATTTGGTCCGACGTGATTACTTTACTAGTCAGGCCAGCTGGCACCGTGGCTTGTACACTGGAGTTTCATCATGACGACCTGGGTTCTACCCGGGGGGGGGGGGGGGATGTCCCCTGTTGCTCTCGTCTGAGAATCACTGCAACAGGCGAGAGCCAACCAACATCGTCGGGTTTGAGTCTAAGTCTTGAATTTTGATTAGTGTTTTATATGGTGTTAAAGTTACTGGATTTTGTGGCTTGTTCAGACAACCCATTCCAAGCAAGGCTGTCACTCGGAAATAAAATAGGAATTATTAGGCTCTTGGTGTTCCTCATTCGTTCCACGTTACGCCCTGGGCGTTTTTTAAAGACCTTATAAAACTAAGAGGAGCGTCTGTTTACGTATCAGACATTCAGAGAGTACTTTATTTGTAAAAAGACACATGTTTAAATTAAATACACGTTCAAAAAAGCTTTTCTAGAAATGCTGCAAAAAAGTCAGCCAGCTAAAGGAATATTTAAAAAAAAAAAAAGTTATTTTGCTGAAAACGTTCGTAACTGTCTGTCACACACAAAAAGTTGTTACAAACGAAATTGGACACCTTGTAGAAAGTACACAAAATGGTGTAGTTTGTTTCATTTTCAGTGAATGTGGAGCGGAAATAAAATTGTCTGCCTGCTTTACACGTGTGTGTGTGTGTGTGTCTGTGTGTGGTCAAGTCAATTTGAACCCAACAACGAAATTGTTCAATTTTATGTTAACACCGAACTCTGGTGTTTACTTCAAGCAAACTTCGCGTGACATAGTAAAGGATGGATGGGGAAAAAATAGTGGGAAGGGGGAGGTAAGGAATGTTTTCATTCAATTACCTGCCCCTGGTTAGATCACTGGTTAGCCGGTGGCTATTTATAGCTTCTGTTAAAAGTACGCTACTATTTCATTCTTGTCAATTTTTGTTTCAAAATATAAACCGAAACGAATTTCTCGCCGACCTTGAACGTCAATCTAATAATGAATAATTTAAAAGTATGAGTTTATAAGAAAGTATGAAAAACTTATTTCATGTGTATGCAGACAATGAGACTCACATACAATACAAACCAAGGGTAATGGAATCAGAATTGCTATGACGATTGCTAACCATGGGCATGTGTGGCCAACACACTTGGAATTCTGAAAAATGCTTTCTATATTTTTTCTGAGCTGGCGTCACGCATCCGTGGTAGTCAGTCTGACGTCCAAGACTAAATCGGACCTGGACTTTGAACCCGATACACCCTACAGCTATTATTAATTCACAACCAAAAATTTACCGGTATTGTAAATTTGAATAAATTTGCACGGTGGCCGAGCAGCACAGCGAGTTCGACTTGCGATCCGAAGGTTCTGGGTTCGAATTCTGGTGCAGGTTAGGATTTTTTCCCGAGACTTAAGGGTGTCCCTCAGTCTACCCATCTCTGATGGGTACCTGATAGTAGTTGGGGTAAAGTAAAGGCGGCTGGGCATTGTGCTGGCCACACATCCCCTCGTATGCCGTGGCAACAGATCAACCACATGATCAGTCCTATGATATGATCAGTTACGCGCTTAATTACAACAGTAGCAGTCTGTGGAACTTTGGTAAAACTTTCAAGTCAGGATAACCTTATTTTCAACCTTATTTTCATTTATCTAAAGATAACATTATTGTTTTTTTTTATTGTTTTTTTTGTGTTGTAACTGTGTGTGGATTAGACCTAAATGGCGAGGCGAATGGTGACGAAAAAACGGCATATTTGGCAGTGGCGAACTTTTTAATCAATGTCCGTGGCGATTACCGGTTGAACCCTATATAAATGAGAACGCTCTACTCGCAGATTGATACACAGAATCATGTACTACTAAATACGCAGACCCAAGAAAAAAATATTCACCAAATATATAACAAAACAAACAGCACAAAAACAGGACACGGTTTCCTGTTCAGGACTAAATATGACGTCACCCGAGATGCCCCGGCACCTGCACGCCGACGCCACGGAACTTGTTTAACACGCGAAGGGGGGGAGGGGGGTATATTATTATTTTCTATAGGGGAGCTACCAATCGGAGCGTGACGACATTTACAGGGGAGCCGAAACACAAAAAGGACAGGGCGCTGTGCCAGGTAGTTGTCGTTTTTTTTTTCTCCCATGAACACACTGTCTGATTTACATTATTGTCAATACCTGCAGTGTTCAGAGTATATAAGTCAACAGATTTGTCACGGCGTAGAAATGTGTAGACGTTCGCAAGCTAGACAAAATAACGTTAAAAGAAGGACAATCATCAGTTAAAACTAAATGGATTAAATGTAAACGAATCACAATATCCAGACAAGATGACGCAAAAAAACAACAACAAAGAAAAACAACATTCAATTCATAAATAGTTTGCTTTCGTATACGATTAACAATTAATATAGGCTAAACAAAATACATAATACACTCAACTTTGTCAGCAAACTAATTGATAGGCTACATTGTTCACAATTGATAGGCCTAAAGAGAGGGGGGAGAGGAATATAGTACAAGCATTATATAAATAACCACATTGATATTTCGAATTCTGAAAATCCAGTAAAAAGAACTAGATTTAGAGGTGATTTCAATTTATTTTACTTGCATGAACAAAACGTCAAGAGCTCAGAGTGGAAAAAAATGGCATCATCTTAGACAGGTTACGACCTACTATCCCGTTTCATTGTGACATTATGACATGGATCAGGTTACATACGACAATAGAAGATATCTTTTCAACAAATCTTTAAAAAAAAAGCGATGAAAAAAGAATATCCTTTGCAAATGTGTGACTCAGTGGACTAGTGAGGAGACGTTTTATAATTTTCTAAGCAATTCATTGCAATGGGATTGCGTGGTCAGTACATTACCGAGCCGCCTTTACTTTCCACAACTGATGTCCGGTACCCTAACAGAATAGGATGACTCAGAGAGGCCATCTTGACCAAGGAGAAGGAGAGCAAAAAAAGACAACAGGCTTTTTAACAAGGAATTTTAATCCGTGACCATCAGAAGGGCTACCAACGAGTTACCAACGAGCCGCCACTAAGACTATCCAAGAAAATTTATTATAGCATATGTAAACTGCATCCGATAATAAATAGAATGCCAAATATGTCAAAATTGCCTAATACTGTAGTTGAAGTCTTCAGAACGTTAAACAAAACAAAAACACATGAGCAGAGAGTGGTCTTATAAATACTTTTAATGTGTGCGAGTCGCCATTATTTTATAGAATGTGTTTCTGACTCGCCATAATACAAGACATTGACCAAAGCACTTGTGTTGATAAACTCTGAACCGCAGTATACGTTTTCTTTAATGCATTTCAACGACTCATTTTCATGTTCTTTCGCCCTGTCCCTTATAGACTAATACACAAACGTGTATTTAGTAACGTTGAGACTGGACAGCTTCCTGTGAAAGATACAAATCAGGAAAAGGAGATAGGGTTGGACAGGTCACACATTTCGAGACCAGCCACCCAACGTCACTAGGCAGACTCAGAAGTGGAAATAACAAGGAAAGCGGAAATGAGGTCGGACAAGAAACAGCTGGCGGCGGGACTTTGAGGCGCAGACATTTTAAAGATGGGTTACAGCTTAAAATAAATAGAACAATTGGCCAAGGATAGAGGACTCTTAAGATCTATAGTTGGTGGCAGTTGGTGCCCCAGACCCAATAGAGGAGACGGATAGTAAGTAAGAGACGGTAAAAGTGGGGCTAACACTTTTAAAGTGATGGCTCTAGAAACGTGATATTTCCTTACTAAGGCACAATGAAGACACGAAGAACACAAAACGGTATAGACAATTTACACGTGTCCGTTATCTGACTTCCGGCCCCGATAATCCCTATCATGTCAAGGGAGATAATTCAGTATTCCATTCACATGTCAGAACCCAAAATTTAAACCTTACGCCACTCATAATTTGCTGGAAGAAATCAAAGGAACTCGATTTTTTTTTTACACGGGAGGATAATTCCAAATGACTAACAAGATGGCCAATTCCAAAGTTGTCTATTGATTTCAGAGAACTACAGAGTCTGTAGTAACGGACATTGTTCCCGGATAGTTTTGTTGGAGGCATGGGGAGATCATTTGGAAACCAATGGTGAAACCATTAGTGTAATGGTGAAAGTAAATTACAGTTATAGGGGACATAATTCTACAACAGAAAATGACAGAAATTGTATAACGGATATTGTAATAATAACTTATATTATTATTACGAAAGTAACAAATTACACACATCGTCTTGGTCTACTGGTAAAAAGAATGGACTATTACTTTTATTGATTAACATAGATAGCAAATGTATTTATTGGTCAAACAGTCACATTTTAGTTTGGTTACGAATGGCACCAAACTAAAACGAGCGCACTCACAAAATAGTGTGGATGTTTTCTTTTCATCATTGAAAAGTACATACTGTGTGGTTTAAAAGTTATAAAGAAATAAGTCTTTTCAAAATCCATCAAAAAGCTCAATTAACTTTGATGACTGACGCATCGTCCTAGAGTACAGTGAATTTTTACAACCAAAATGATGGGTAGAAATGGATGCTAGCGCTATTCTGAGCAACAAAACAACAAACTATAAAAAGATCATTAGTTATGTTTTGCCGGAGGCGATGTGAACCGCCCTTTTATGTCTGCGAAGCAAACTCTATGTAACAATAAATTCAAGTTTTCAGATATCAATCAAACGAACCCTGCCCCTGTCTCCGTACACATTTCAAAGAGGATTAACTTCATACATCAATGGACGATTTTTTAGGAGTTGTTGAACATTGGGGAACGGTGTGTGTGAAAGCAACATAGCTGTATTATTTGATTAGGGTCATATTAACTAACATGTGTTATCGATTATAGTTTGTATTGTTTAATAAAAGACACAAGGCACACGGGCAGACAGACTGACATTTTGTTAAGCAGACAGAGAGGCAGACATAATGATGAAAACATATAGACTCTGCCTCATTTCTATAGAATATAGAATATAGGCTAATGTTTACGTTAAACGTGTAGCCTATTTATTTTTAATAAGTTTGCTTCTCAACTCTCTAGGATATATTATAACTTACCTATATTTTGAAATCGTATGTAATTATCTATCCAGTAAATAAGATGCACTTGATCAGCAAACAAGGTAACACCACGTAATCATTCAGATGTCCCGCACATTTAGAAGTCTGCATTAATCCCCATGTCAGACGATCAATTAGAAATATTTTTAGGCCAGTAAAACGCCGTCTGATTGCCAACTTTTATAAATATACAATCCCGCGGATTTTGTTCGTCGTCTTCCCCCCTCTCTGTGCTTAGGTCTACCTTTTAGGGCAGCATTACGGATAGGAGAAGTGTCGTTTGACTGCTTTCTAGTCGATTATGGAACGCCATACATTTACACACACATACACATAAACGTCATGCATATCATTTTAACCATACCTTCTTCTTTCTTTTCTTTTTTTTTTTACAAATTTCAACACATTCAGTTGACTCAGCGAATCCAGGCCAGCCTTTATCTATTTACGGATATTGGATATTGGCATGGTTGTTTTTTTTTTTTTTTTTAAATTATATTTCTGCAAATACAAGAAAGCGAACAGGAGAGCGCCAAATTTAAGGGACGCTTTTTTTATGCCGTGGAAATCACCAACTAGTCAGACGGGTGATCCTTGTACACAAAAATAACTACCGGATTCCGGATATGCGTCACAAAAACGTGTGTGTGTGTAAGGTGGATAATTTTGAGTAAATAATGTAGGCGTCAGCAGAGAAGGGAGGGGGCGGCTTGTCTATATAATACTATATACACATTTCCCAAAATGGACTTTGAATAAAACATCTATATAGACTAGTAAAAAATATATTCAGAACATGGGTGTGTCTGAGAGTCTGTGTTCGTGTGAGTCTGTGCATGTGTGTGCGTTTGTGTATGTGTGTGTTAAGGTGGAAGCAAATATCATAGATCCTTGTATGATAAAACGGCTTACGACAGAATTGTATTCTTCCTTGTACAGTTGTCTCTGCCATTAGGCCCCATTTATTTTTGTCCAATGCTGTAATCATGGCTAAATATTGGCCCCTTATATTTAGCCAATTTTGGAATCGTGGCTAAATATTTAGCATTATATTTTGCCAATGTTTCCTAAATGTCTTCAGTAAAAACTATGTTTTTTTTTCAATTATTAGATCTATAGCTTTATGTTCATTGTAGTTTATAAAGTGAGTTTCTATAGCCTATACAGACCTGTTTTATTTACCCCGAGCAACGCCAGGGAAATGTCCGAGCTGCCGTGCACAGGGTGGCAACTACAGGTGCAGAGAGGGAGGGGGATAATGGCATATGTTGACATTTGAAAAGTGCTAGTTCCAGTATAATGAACTTGACCTCAAAAGTCTGCGAGACAAATGTTCTAGGCGGGTGGTAAACAAATTGTTGCATGGAAAGTAAATTTTAAATCCTAAAATAACAGAGCAATGTATAAAAATAAAATACCAGGGGCGGGGCTTACGCGGCTCACGTGATCAGCACGTGGCTCTTCCTTGAATAACGTGCGGCCTCTCATTCAAACTGTAAATCTTTTTTTTTTTTTTTGTTGTATGTGTTTAAATTGGTTATAAAAAAAATAATGAAACAATATAAAAAAAGAAGTTCTTAGGGCGTAAGGCGCATTGTAATTAAGCTGTCTTATACATGTAGACCAGGGGTCGGCAACCTACGGAACGAGGGCCAGACTTGGCATGCAGGGTGAATTTCAATGGCACGCGGAAGACCCCCGAAAATGCAATTCAAGTCTTTTATACAAAAAATGGATTGGTGGGTGGCGCGTGTTGACTTTTAGAATGTTGGCACGCTGAATGAATTAAAAGTTATACTTTGGCACACAAAAAACAAAATAGTTTTAAGCTCATACCTGGTTTTAACCCTTACAGTCCCGGGCGCGTATATAGCGGGACTGAAGGTATGCATGGGAAAGTATGTCGGTACGGGAAGGGTTAAAATTAAAATAAGGTTAAGTAATAGATGAAGTTTTTCTTTTTTTTTTTCTTTCTTTTAAGGCCAAAGGATTATTGGCTTTGAAATGTTTTTTTGCCTGACCGAAGAGTTACCTTAAAAGACCAAAGGTAGTCATTAATTTTTCCGAGCGTTGTGCCTTATCTCAAGCATACCTTGTGCCTTCGATCAATAGGCCTAATAGCTACTTTTTTCCCTACCTGCAAGTGTCGAACCATTTTCATTTTATTTATTTTTTATTATTTATTTGTGCTAAGTTCAGTTACAGTCACAGCATCGTCTTTTTGTAATTTCTCAAAGGCGGATCCGAACCCCATATCATGGGGATGACACGAAAACATTGCTGGTGAATGATAAAAGACATGTGTAACAAAAACTGGGAGGTCCCCCCTGTCGTCAAGGGTGGCCATCGTTTGTCCTGTCATCACACAGATATCACAAAAAGTCCCAGTGCATTAAAGAAGGAAATGAGTATCTAGGCTACACTGTTTAATCCCGTTTTATGGCCACTCAGTGATTAGTATCAACGGTTTAGTTTAGTCACTATTGACAGCTTTACGACTTTTACTCTTAACGCATTACAGGTGAATGTATTTGTGGTCGCTAAAAGGGGAGGGTCGGATGTTGTTTTTTTTTATCTGGCTAGCATCTTTACTCTAGATTTAATTATTTGTGTGAAATGGGCCTCGTGTTATGATTTGGAAAGTGTAGATCTATTTGCTTTTATGATTTAGAAAGTGTGTTTGCTTTTTTACTCATACCACATACTCATGTTGCGTTGTGTATTTTTTTATGTGTGTGGCTGCAATAAGGGTTGATGTGCTGCTATTGTCTTTCATATGATTATTAGAATTATTACGACTACTGTCATTACAGATAATTTACTTAGCTCAATGAATCTTTTAAAAAATCAGTGCTCCTAAATAAAAGAGAAAACTATTTTTAAACATTTGAAAACAAAAAATAAGTACACAAAGCTTATACAATCTGTATGTTTGTTTGTTTGTCTGACCTTCTGTTTTACTTGATGTCTAAAAGTGATCTACATGTCTGTCAGCCAGTGGCGTGGCAGTGGATTGTGCAGGTTGTGCAATGCACAACGGCCCGATTGGACACGGGGACCTCTGTAAGCAAGCCCATGTTTCCCTATGAGACTTAGAACGGAAAGGGAGCTGCATCGAGTCTATAGTTATGCGTGTAAATCCAATGCCCTGACTCAAGAAACCCCACCCCGTCCAATATAGAGCAGAAAAAACTTTAGATTTCTATGGGATTTAAAAAAAAAAAAACAAGGTACGTAAAAGATAACATAGATATCCAACGATAACTCGTAGTGTTTTATTCCCCGAACAAGGGTCTCATTAAAGAAACGCACGAGTTCGCAGTACATAATTAATGAGGCAAGACATCATTCACCACACGTACACAGCAACACCCAGCCTCGACAGCAACAACAGTAAGTTAAGACATGAACAACGTGACATCAGCCTTGTAGGTACAACACAAAGTTGTATCACAGCCAAACGTTGACTTAACGGTAATCAAAATGTATAGCAAACGAACAAAACAAAATTATAATTAAAACTGGGAATTCCCGTTGGCTAGTTGCCCATGCCAGTAACAATATAATGATTTTAGTGTTAGTATTTAGTTACATTATATGAACCTATCGATAGTGGGGGGATATTTGTTACTGTACATTGTTATGTCTGCTTAATAGCTTTACCTATCTGGTAACATAATAATGTGTTATTTCTAGATTAACCTTGGCAGAACAATTCCCAAACATATGCACGCTATTAGGTCGGCAAGTAACCGCTGGATGGCGCGACCTAGGTGGGTACTTCCTTCTTTATTCATTACTAGTGGTTGGTTATGCCCGTCAAAATGGCAGAGAAACGAATGACTACATTATATTTTGTTAAGAGAGAAATAAAAAAAAAGAATATTACAATAAAAAACTGTAGTGAGAAAGTTTCTTTCGTTATTTAGTTTTTGTTCTTTTTTATTGTTTCTGGTCACCCTGACCCTGACACGACATGCATAAGAATTTAATTGTTGCTGTCAGTTGGTACTTCCTTATTTATTTATTATTAGTCGTTTTTCATGGCATCGTAAGACATCGCTATGTGTTCAAATACTGACTGATCTTACTTTTTTTTTACAAATAGTTGAGATCGAGAATGACAAAGTTTTGTATGACAACCCAAATATTATCAAATATAGAAACACCACAACCATAATAAAAATTTGCCTTCACTACAGTTGTCATAAAATGTGTCTACATCACCGCCATCATGTATGTATGTCTATGCTACAATCATCTACATACTCCGATATAAAAATTAAAGATAACTAATAAAATAAACCAAAAATAATAATCAATATAATACAGATAAATACCACACTTTCTGAAAAATACTTCATTTATCTACACATTTTAGAACCGCTCTGCTCCACCCAGCATAAACAGCGGAAGCTGATAATGTAAGAATGACCGCATGGCATCTATTAAAACCCGTGGTAAGCATGTTAGCTTCTGGCACACTCTGGTTAAAAGTGCATTCAAAAACGTGTGTCATTAATACTTACATCAGCAGTTCCAGCTTGTTCGTTGTTGGTGTTGTTGTTTTTGTCATTTTTATTTTACATTTTACATCTACGAGTAATTCACAGCTCTTTCATATCAAATTATATAGTCCCCCAGTCATTGTTGACAAAGGTACGTTCGGGAGGGCTTTGACCTTTTGAAAACCAGAACATGTTCTGCTTACCAATAACTATATTTAAACGAGGGTCACTGTCTTCGTTATAAGTATGAGAGCCCATTTTTCTTTACATAAATTAATGATGAATGTGTCAAGAGTTTATGATTGCTCGATATGGTTTTATTCAGTGGGTGTGTGTGGAAGGTAGACAGACAGACAGACTGTGATGACCATGACTTTTAGAAATTACTTCTTACTTCGTAGTTTTACTTAAAAAATTTTTACAGCTCCCAAACTCCCACGCCGAATTATTTTATTGACAATAACGCCCCCCCCCCCTCACCCAATTCAAAACACGCATAGATAAAACAATATCCTACTGGCGCCAACAATATCATGATGTAAAAACCAACAATATCATGATGTAAAAACCAACAATATCATGATGTAAAAACCAACAATATCATGATGTAAAAACCAACAATATCATGATGTAAAAACCAACAATATCATGATGTAAAAACCAACAATATCATGATGTAAAAACCAACAATATCATGATGTAAAAACTAACAATATCATGATGTAAAAACCAACAATATCATGACGTAAAAGCCAACAATATCATGATGTAAAAACCAACAATATCATGATGTAAAAGCCAACAATATCATGATGTAAAAACCAACAATATCATGATGTAAAAACCAACAATATCATGATGTAAAAACCAACAATATCATGATGTAAAAACCAACAATATCATGATGTAAAAACCAACAATATCATGATGTAAAAACCAACAATAGTTATTGTTTTGGGGGTACAGTGGCTGTCATAGCGAAGGTCCTTTTCGTATCCTGGTAAGGTTAGGAATCTTCGTTCATGGGTCTGGGATGTGCCCGAGTCTACATAGCTCATTAGTCGGGTTCAAAGTATGGGCCGCTGGGGGTTGTGCTGGCCACACAATACCCTCGTAAGACATGGCCACAGAAACTTGAGACCGCTTATTCTCCGGGCAAGATTGGACATTAAGTCGGTCCGTCAAGATTACTTTACTATACTTTAGTGTATTAGTTTCGTCATGGAACTAGAAAGTATTAACTGTACATGTACTCAGTTTAATTTAGTAAATGATTAGTTTACTTTTAAAGTGTTACTTACATTGTTTGTGTAAATAAATACAATAATACATAAATATGTTTTATTCTGGCTTATAGATTTAAACCTTTTGATTGAAATTGTAATGTACAATTAATGTGGCCATTACTGTAATTTGAAAACCACTGTAGATAAAGGTGGCCCACATGGCGTACATCAAATTATTCTGTTTATAGTGAGTCTTATTATGTAAAGTCATGAACTGGCGATTGAATAACCTGTTGTACATGACGAACGATGTCTAAATCTTTAAGTTAAACATAGCCGCGTTGAAAGAGAGAGACTATTGCATAGGGTTTTAGTCAATACACTGTTTGTGCTTTCGGTCATTCTATGTACGTTCTGGCTCTGTCAACATCGAGTGATTCAGTAATAGAACTAACACACGGCGGATAAATGAACACTACGATCTATACAGCACAAAGTCTTTTTACACGTTTTCCAGCATTATACATTTAGTTGTCAATTACTGAACCATTAACGAAAAGTATGAATTGGTCGTATGTTCGTGGCAGACAAACCTACGGTCTATACAAGTTATAGAAAAGGGTGTCTTTTTCAGGTTTATTGAGGTTTATTCGGATAGCCAAGCAAAGTTCATTGCTTTTTTTTTCTTCAGGCAAACAATGGGATTGTACGACCAGTACAGTGTGTCTTCCTCTCTATACTCTATAACCAGCAAAAAAGTGACGTCGTCTTCAATTTCCTCAAGTTTTGTCAATTCGAGTAAAGTACATTATAGAGTAGGGTACATTATAGAGTAGGGTACATTATAGAGTAGGGTACATTATAAAGTAAGAAAAAAATGAACTCTACAATGGTTTTAATTTGCACCTGATTTGTGATGACAATCAAACGATCTACCGATGTAGGCCAACGACAGTGACAAATATAAACACCAACAATACATTGGCATATTTACCATAATATAATAACTCCACGGAGTTAATAAATGACCACTGACGGTGCGTCGGTGTACACAATTTAAACATACTTAGACGCGTAGACATTCATTATAAAAACAACATAAAAAAGGGTAAGGGTGTAGTAGCCTTAACCCTTACAGTCCCGGGCGCGTATATAGCGGGACTGAGATAGCATAGATAGAAAGTAGGTCGGTACGGGAAGGGTTAAGGGACTATAAAAGCGATTGAAACTATTTGAAAAATCCGTTAAAATAAATGAAAGTGGCGCAACTAGGGTGCTTAGGGCGGGTGGTATAAAAAAAGGCGCCTATTTAAAATGTTCGTTTCACTTTTATTAGTACGCTAGCGTATGTAGAGATGAAGAACATGTCAGTTTGGCTCCTATCCAAACTTTGGCGCCTATCCAAACGTTGGCGCCTTTCGACGGCCGTCCCCAGCCCCTCTTGTAACGCTACTGCCAATAGATATATATTCGCTTTGACACCAGTCTACATACTATTTACACGTGTATTGGGTATACAGTTCATAGTGCCATCACATGCATAGGGAACTGTACTAATGTATGACAAACACAAGCCTAGCACTAACACAGTTTTCATCACTAAGACTAATCCGAGTAAAACAAATAGTAAATTTATAAATTTGTAACTAATATGAAAGAAAAAAACACTAAAGAAGCGACATCTGGTGGCTTGTGTACATAAACGTCCGGGACATGAAACAATCGTTCAAAGGCCAGACATCATCTATTGCCCGGTGAGAGGGGGAGCACGTGGTCACAAAATGGCCGTTAACATTTTCATCAAATCGGAAACAAGAGGGATCATAAAACATAAATTACTCCACCAGGGGACATTGGAGTCGTGATGTCTTAAGAACCCCGGACCAGTTCCCCCTGAGTCTAGTTATTTCATGTTCCATACACTATCTCTCTCCTACTTGATTTGTAATTTGTTAGTGAGGGATGAGGGTCGTCTCGAAGACCGGAGGCCCGCTTTGAAGCTCTTTGATGGAGAGTGAGGAGGCGGGAGGGAGACAGCTATTTGGTGAGACCGAACTATTTTTACTGTTATGTTTTATAAAACTTAGAGACGGGAGGGCTAAAATACAAAAGAATGGTTTTGGGAGGGGGGGGGGCTTCTAGCTACAGCCCGGTCAGTCTGCCAATCAATCACTGTGTGTATTCGTGCGTGGGTGAGTGCATATGTGTATCTTTGTGTATGTATTTACTAGCCAATGATGAATGAGTGCGTGTAACGCTTAGCCAGAAAACAGACAAGCATCGGAAATTATTTTTTTTAATATTCTGCGTATATAGCCGCATTTAAATAAAGGGAGGGAAGTTGAGTAACCCTACAAAAATTAAACGGGAGAAAGATGGTGTGAGATTTTAAAACCATGTAATGGAGGGCATAGACCGATGTTTTTAAATTGTATTCAAAGGTTTACATGACGTCCATAAATAGCCTACATTAAGACTTCGACGTAAAACATTAAATAGGACAAGATCCTATTCAATTATAAATGGGTGCATGCATCACGTGACAGGGGGTTTTACCAGCTGAAATGAACAAGTTGGTAGGCGTAAGAGTTTGGTTTTAAAAAGGTGACAGGCATAAACCCGTTCTGAATAGAAACCCTAATTTTTATATATAATATATTCCATTGAGTAAAGCGAAAATGGAAATTGTCTTTAACAAAATTCTACTAGGTAAAGAAAAATAGAAAAGCCTGATATGAATTTCAAAAGACAGCTACTCGCCTGGGGTCAGCCTGACACTCGTAGCAAATGTGCTGGAGATGTTAAAAGTCTGCTAAAAGCGCTTCCGGATAAATAGCCAAAGCCGTATTGTCTGGTACCGTCCCAGCCGACACACAACTCCATCCAACCCAATTATAGTGTCCAGTTTGGTCGATCGATACTATTATGCAGAATGGTTAATGCCCTTTAATACCGATGTTTATTAGAAAGAATAGCAAAATATAGGCAAGGGAGGGAAGTGTTAAAAGTAGTCCAACAGACAAACGTTCAACGTAATTACCATATTATTTACTTAACAAAACTAAGTGTCTGTTACAGTGTAGTTTGATTGCTTTACTACGTTACGGTATTCTTCTCAAATATATATATTACATTTGTAGATATACAGTGTCGCCTGGGGTTATGCGTATATTGTTAATATATACAGGGCCGGCTCAAGGTACCGGTGATATGGGTAGTTTCCAGGGGCGCAAAGTGCTTGGGGACGCCATTAAGGTTATTCTATAGACAAATGAGTACCGTACAAAATAAATTAACTTATTTTAATATTCTTCTTCTTCTTCTTGTCCCTTAACCTTGGCGGTCGTTGGGGGGAGCTAATGTACACCGGGTGTCCATTAATCCTCTCTTGGGCTTGGTAGACTTGGCGGCGCCCATCTCCTCTCCAAGTCGGCGGTGGATTTATGGCTGCCTGCACCGAGGGTCGAACCCCTTGATGCAGGGTCGAACCCCTGATGCGGCGCTTGGGAGTCGAGCTCGCTGTCGACTTTGCTAACCAGCTTTAAAAATGGGAGAGAGAAAGAGAGACATTTTCAGCGATACGCATAGGATTGTCAAATCTCTAGTTACGATTGTCCAATCTCTAGTTACGATTGTCAAATCTCTAGTTACGATTGTCAAATCTCTAGTTACGATTGTCAAATCTCTAGTTACGATTGTCAAATCTCTAGTTACGATTGTCAAATCTCTAGTTACGATTGTCAAATCTCTAGTTACGATTGTCCAATCTCTAGTTACGATTGTCAAATCTCTAGTTACGATTGTCAAATCTCTAGTTACGATTGTCCAATCTCTAGTTACGATTGTCAAATCTCTAGTTACGATTGTCAAATCTCTAGTTACGATTGTCAAATCTCTAGTTACGATTGTCAAATCTCTAGTTACGATTGTCAAATCTCTAGTTACGATTGTCAAATCTCTAGTTCATAGATTCCTAAAGAGTTGTAATCGCCCCCTTCTATTTAGGATTTTGTAAGGGGGGGGGGGGGGCTGGCGCTGGTAACGCTAGGACACTTCTGTACCCACGGGTCCATGGGTCTCAACACTGGTGGAGTGTACAAACCAACGGTACGCTTACATTAAGAGCACACCAGTGCGCTAAAGCACGAGGGACAGCCCATGTTGCGCGTCCGAGGATTATTGTACTGCCGAGGGGCTCTGAGACTCGGTGGGGAGGTAGCAACTGATCGCAACAGCTCGTCTCAACCCCGCCCTGGTGCCTGGATGTCTAGAACTATAGTCTGCACCTTGTGCTACCAGGTGACAGTGCAGATATACGAACGGGCCACCACGATAATGTTCTAAAGGGAAATCCTTGGGTGGGGAGTGAAGTGTAGTGCATGTACTGCGAACACCGTATCCTATGTTACGCGACACGCACCTTATCTGCGTGCTGCGGGGTGGCTAGTCTCGGACACGATCTTGGTGACCCCCACCTCTTTATCCACCCCTTAATGTCGTTACTCCCTGTACGAATGAGCCGGAAGGCTCGCCCGGTATTTTTATTTTATTTTTTTTTAGACATTATAGATTAGTAACCATAGAGCCTGACTGTATATTTAACTATTTACTGAAGATCTGGTGAGCCTATGATGTTTAATCGTGTACATTTACCGTATTTGTTTTCTGATATAACTTTTTATATCTATTTATATTATAACATATATATCTCCCGTCACAATATTTGTGTACTAAACTGTATCGGCTGCCTATAAATGAGGACTTGATCCAGATAATATGGCTTTCTTTAATGTGGCCTTTTTCGAGGTTTTATGACAAAGCCCTACTTAGTGTATACTTTAGGGTCTGACATAACATAACATTGTTATCTGAAATCCAGATTACGGTCTGACAGGAGGGGGTGGTGGCTTATTTTGAGGATCTGGTCGGGGAGGCACATTAGGATCTGGGAGCCAGATTAAGGTCTGTGTCTAGAAGGATTCACTCGGTTATTCCGACACCTGCAAGTCGTATGACATCAAAGAGCAACAAGATGACTCAGTCATTGAACGTCAAAGCCATAGACTTGAACACCTGGTTCCACCACCTACGTCATTAAAAGGCTCTTCAGAACACCATTATTAGATTCAAACACAGTAATTTTATACTTGAGGTACGTGTATGACACAGGTGAAAACACAAAAACATTATACAAACATAAAAAAGGATAATGTTATATATATTGCCGAGTCAGCGGTGTCTGTAAATATACAAATTATATCCTTTTTTTTTTTTTCAAACGATTAGATTAAAGTGTCCGTTGTAAACTAATGGCTCAATACAAAGAGAGAGGTTAAGGTCATGGCATTGGTTGGCTTTCATAGCACTCAAAACGCGTTTTATGTATTGATATGTTGTTAATATAATATATCTATTTATAGACCTCTATGTGTATTATGCAATTTTTCTTTCTGAAATGTGGGACTCGATAGCCAAGGTACTTCTTTTCAAAATTATAGACTAAATACACATTCACATGTGCAGTTTAGATTTTTATCTGTTGCAACCAAGGTTAGTTACAGAAGGCTGGAGTTGTTAACACACAAGAAAGGCTTTACAATTAGTTTTATTTTTCAAAAGGCTTCATTTCATAATAGGCCTACTTGTAATACCCGGACATAGTATTCATCCATCTTGACACAACGATTCTATTCACCAACTTTTGGAGTAGACTGCTTATAGACTTGATCATTTCATAGAACAAACAATACATGTTTATATTGTGTATGTAAGTGATAGCATAGTAAAGCATTGGTTTGGAAACTATGACATTACAAGATCTCAGTTGGGTCGATTTTTTTTGTTGCTTAAATTTAATTTTAAAAGTTATGTTAATTATTTACATTTGTTTCTAAGTTAGTACTTTTGAAAAGTAAAATTGACCGTACTACGAATATAATGTAGCCTATGTTGCGCCATTGACTACATGATGAGAGGTCAGATGATATTATTGCATTGATACAACATAGAAGCCTTAAAATGCCTCTAATATTCTTTTTCTCTTTTCTTTTTATAATGCGGGTTTATGAAGCATTATTACAGGCTATCAGTGATCTTGAGATAGTCTTATCGAAAAAAAAAAAGCTTGTAAGTACGGTACAATGTAAGTAATGCATTCCATTTCACACCTACTCATACTTCCGAAAGCGTAACTAAGTTTTCTTAAAGTTTGTCTAAAACATAAATAGACTGGTTTTAAAATATTACCAATTATTAAAATATTGTGGCATACATTCAGGGGCGAAGCCAGAAATGCTTTCTCTGAACTTTCGCGTGACCAACATTTACCAAATATTTAGTGAATTTAGTACATAACCTTTTTTTTTTTTTTAAATAGACTGGTGAAAATATTTTTTTTTTAATTCCAGGGGAGGAGGGGGGAGCTTAGCCCTCCTCAGCACCCCCCCCCCCTGTGGCTTCGCCCCTGCATACAGTAAAAGAAAAAAATCACAACAGATACAACTTGTTTTTTATCCGTCTTTTCTTATTCGTTGAAGTCCAGACACATATTATTATTAATATTTTATATTATAATTAGGCATTTAGTCTCAGGTAAACCTATAAATGTTTCTGAAGTAATAAAGTACGCTACGCTTTTCACACCTTTTACGTTCAGTAGGCAGGTGGAGGGGAGTTCTCCAGTTACTTAGGTCACAGCACACAGTGGGATTGTGTCGACAGCTGATTGTTACCCTCTACTAGTCCAGCGATGAAAATCAAGGAGTTATGATTTATCAGGAGATGCTGTCTCTGGTCGATTTAGTATCTATATTCTTTTGAGTTTTTATTTTTAAAAAATATAATTAAGCTGCTTAGGGGCCGTCCATAAAGTACGTCACGCTATTTTTGACCAGTTTTAACCCCCTCCCCCCTCCCTGTCACAAACTGTCACAAATCTCGGACCCCCCCCCCCCCTAAAGTACGTCACACTTTCGAATTTTGTTTTTAAATTAGCACCTATTTAAAACGTAATCTAAAACACACTTCACTATTAAACAGTACTAAAATATAACAATTTCCACTTAAAAGAACCATCACATTATTAAAATGACTTAAATAGTAGAATAGTTGATTGTCAACAGTTGTCACAGTTAGTCATTGAAGCAGTAACTCAATCTATATTGACAGAAATTGCAAAAATCAGACAAGAGAATTATATAATACACATCATTTAGGCCTATCTGCTGCTTTTTAGATAATCTTCCGATTATGCAATCTTTTTACACAGGATAAGAAGTAGATATTAGCGAACCTTGACCTCACCCATAGATTAAGTAATAAAAAGGAAACAACAAAAAATTGACTAAAAAAGACTGGATTGACAAATTATGTGCTATATTGAATCTGTTTATTATGGAACTGTGAATTATGTTTAATTAAAAAATATCACTGGACATCATCCATCCATGGTGAAGTGACTGGCATTAATCTTTCACCATTATCGTTTCTTTGAAGGATAATTGCAGACAGATAAACTTCATCCTCATCTAGCCCCTCAACATCCTCTGAATGTGCATTTTTTCTTCTGGCAATAACTGCTATGAGTTCTCTTTGCCTTCTAGCAGCGATTCTCAAAGGACGGATGCGCTTTATCTGAGTTGATTGTGGAACAGTTTGGGTTGGCACATTCTCCCGAGCCCGAGCTCTGTGTTGTCCTGCTCGTGTCTTTAACATTGTTTGTGAGGTAAAGTATAAGTGATATACTTTGCCAATTTGATCAAGTAAGCTAGTCTGCAAAGATGGACAATAAATATCATATGGTTGTACTTTGAAAACTCCTGTTGATCTCAACATAATGTCATCAAATTTGATGAGAGTTTGTGCCACAAACAATGACGGAAATTTATGAGAATCTTCATCTGCTCTTTCTGACGCTTTGAGTCCATCAGTTGTTTGGTTGATTGGGATTGGAGGAGGAGACAATCTCAAAGGTAAAACGTTGAATGATGAGCTTCGCCCAGTGACATAATTATGCAGTAGACAACATAGAAATAATAATACTTCCGGCATAACGAAAGCAAGGCTATAATAAAATAAGGCTTCGCAACAGCAGTCTAGCGCTCCTAGCGAGAGGAATCGTGAACAACATATTCAGGCGATACTCATTTCATGCTTTTTTGACATAAAACTAATTCAAATGTTTCACAAAATTTGCTATAATTATTTTTAAAGCTATTAAATTCTATTTAAAAAACAAAATAAATTAAAAAAAAAAAATTAATGTGTGACGTCACACATGGCCTGACCCCCCCCTCCCCCCTGTCACAAACTGTCACACTTTCTTACACCCCCTCCCCCCCTCTGGAGCGTGACATACTTTATGGACAGCCCCTTAGGCTGCTTCATTTTATATTTATATATTCTAATGCCTAAAGACTTAAAGACTCAATATTGAGCAGTACTTAGGTCTACATCTGCTGACTTTAAGTGCCTGTACCCAGCAACCAGCTAATACAATAAAATTCAATATTTCTAGAATCTAGAACATTCAATATTAGACATAAGCCGGCCTAACCCTCGTCTAAGTAGCCAAAATGTACATAATTATTTTCTAACTAATAATTTAGAAAAATGTCGGCTAAATGTAGATTGGCTACATTAAAAATGAAAGTACATTTTTTAAAAATGTGGATTAATTAGAACTTACCGGTTTTATGCACTCTATAAAATCAGCTAGATCTATCTAGTCACTAGTCTAATTCTTCTGGTCACCGGTAAAATAGTTACTAGCTGACTCCAGTCTTGTTTATTCTAGATTTCATTCCCTAATGTTTTTCTGTTATATCCGATAGTGCTTTAAGAACACACACACACAAAAACTATTATATTTCCACTTGATCACTGTCCGAGCATTTGTTATTTATTATAGTAATAAAAATATTACCATCAACAACTAAATTCTATTGAGTTGTACATAATGTAAATAAACAAAACGATGACGACACTTGTTAAGAGACCCGGTGTCTTGTTTTCACTTTACTGGATGAAAATTTTAGCACGGTGACCCGTACTGCTGAATGACAGCTTGCTGGGACGCGGGCTTTCAACACACGGTGTCGCACTCCGTGTGTTCGCTAGATTGGCTAAATTTGGCTTCCCGCCCAGTCTGCAGCCTTTTTTGTCCGTTTTTAGCAGTAGCGCTAAAATTCAAACCGTTTAGGCTACACAGTAGGCAGAACATAATCATTTAACATTAGATCTAGGTCTAGTTAAATAGAACTTTAAACGTACCGGGTATTTTATTTTTACTTTGTGATACCACAATTAGAGATCTAATTACTTTATTAGATGTGCTGATTATTTGCATGCTATAAAAAGAAATACAAAGTAGGCCCATTTTTATTTATATTCCAATAGTTGGGGAACATGTTTTATAAAGCCGAAAGGTCAATAAAAGAAGGGCACATTATAAACTGTGTAGACAAGACTATGCGTTTAAAACTAAATACATATTAAATACCAGATATCACAATTAAGTAAAATTAAAAGAGACATAAAAAGATCAAAAAAGCTTAGAATGGGTTGAAGAACACAAATATGACAAGCTCTCATTTACAAAATGATGGAGCTGCCTTAATTCTTTTATTAAAGTGGAATGGGCAAGTAAGACAAATAAAGACCCAGGCATGTTATGTTAAAATTTACTTAGCTTTTTCTTTCCGCGTAACTTTTAATTAACATTCGGCAGTCGCCTACAATGTTCCAACTTCCCATATTATTAGAGTGTGTCTTCCACCAGACACCGTCCTTTGACCCCGTCTTTGTGTTTGTCATATCTTATCTTATCTTATACATTACAGACGCTCATTCTATAAAGAAGATTATTGCGTCCTACGCTCATCCTTGGTCCGAGTCTAGTCTTGCATTTTTATTAATGTTTTAAATGATGTTAAGTTACTGGTTTTCCTGGTTTGTTCAGGCAACCCATTCCATGCCCGAATGCCACTCGGGAAGAAAGAGTACATATATAGGCATATAGACAAGATTTGAAAAAAAAAAAGTTAACTTAGCGATAAAAAGAGACATAATGTGATTTTTTTTAGCTCTGATATAATTGTAATTGTAGGCCTACTGGTTTTCAATAAACTAACTTTGTGTCACGGTGTAAATAAAATGGCGTGGAAACTTATTTAACAAATATTACATAAGATAGGGCCTACACATTCATGGTGGATAAATTTTAGACATTCAAGGGCATTTTATTTTATTATCTTCTTTGCTTGCACAATATAAAATTACAGAATAAAATATTAATATAACAAATGCTAAGACGGTTTTCGCTGGCTGTGAGATTGTATATGTCTGCTTAAAAACCGGACGCGTCTTCCGGTTCTTAAGTCCATGTCATAACGTGAAAAGGTTGGTTTGAGACCCTGTCTGAGGCATGCTATGTATCTTGTATGCCATGTAGGCTACTACACTACCCCCCCCCCCTAAAACTATGGAATTCCGCCCGGATCGTTAAAATGGCGGCTTTAGCTCGTATGCATGCCCTTTAGCCCGGTAATACAACTAACAAACCATCCATAAATCATGCTTGGCAAGCCGAGTGCAGTTGTGTATTTTTTCTTCTTCCCCACCGAGTTTCAGCGTGCGCTCGCCCGAGCAATAATCATCGGATGCGTAAAGGGAGAAATCCCCCATGCGACAGCCCACTGGCGTACTTTTAATAATTAAATGGGAAAGTATCGATGGTTTAGCAGTTTAGACACTTCGCCAGCTTTGAGACCCACAGAATAGGTAGCCTATAGACTATAACAGAATGCGCAATCCCTATATGCACAGTCACTAAAAGTGAAGCTCGGCTTCCGCCATTTTCTTTTGATTCAAGGCAGCGGTCACTAGAAACGCTACTATAGTAAAATGAGAAAGGCTTAATTTATTGCTGATATCTAGTCTTAGCAAGCTTAGGACTAAAGCAAGGCTACTAATATTAAGTAATATGAGGTTACAACTTTCCGTTGTTTATCCTTAACGAGGTCAGGAAAGCCACGTAGGCCCCTATTTTGACATGCTCATTTTTACGATAATCAATAATTATTGTTTTCGCATCATTGTTGTAGTTTATTACACAGCAGCATTGTACCTTTGCCTGAAACATTAGCTTTGGGTGTTCGAAATTGTAGATTTAATGAAAAAGACATTGTATATAACAGTGGTTCTTAACCGGTGCTCCGCGGAGCACTGGTGCTCCGCGTGGTAGTTGCAAGTGCTTCGCGAAATTATGAAATTCAAAATTTAATGTTCACTCACTTACTCTATCTGAACAAATGCTCATAATAGGTAGTCCAAAAGGGGAAAAAATCGGCCTTTTTGCCTATTTTTACTGAAGAATATTTAAGTTTTGGATTTACGTACAAATGTGAGGAAGAATATCACATTCCACAATGTATTGTATGCGGAGAAAAATTATCCAACAGCGCGATGGTTCCTACCAAGTTGAAACGTCACTTTTCTACAAATCACGCCAACCTTGCTACAAAAACTAAAGATTATTTCAAACGATTGTTAGATACGCAAGCTAAACAAGAAAAATATTTTGAAAAAACTGAAAATGTCCGATAAGGCATAAATGGCGTCATATAAGGTTGCTGAAATAATTGCTGTTCAGTTAAAACCACATACTATAGCAGAGTCTTTAATTATACCTGCATGTTGTGAAATGGTTAAAATTATGTTTGGCGATGAAGCAACAAAGGAAAAAATGAAAATTTCTACCAACGAAATTATTTCAGCAGTAACAGAGCATTTAATTTTATTAGAAGAAAAGATTGAATTTTATTTTCCATCAATAAACGTAGAAACATATGACTGGATACGTAATCCCTTTGCCACGGTTGATACATCAAATAGTAAGTTGTCATACCAAGAAGAAGAAGAATGAATCAACCTATCATCGGATCGTACACTTAAAATAAAATTTTCCGAAATGGTTCTTGAGGAATTTTCGATCTTTGTGCAAGATGAATACTCAGCTCTCTCCATGAAGGCACTTAAAAACTTGTTGCAATTTTCAACATCATATTTGTGTGTACTCGGTTTCTCGACAACATAAAAACTAAAAAACGAGCAACACTTACTAATTTGGATGAAGAATTGAGGGTAGCTATTTCTAAAATTAGGCCTAATATCACTGAAATTTGTAAAAACCGTCAAGCTCAGGTTTCACATTAAATTTTGCTCAGTTTTTTTTTTACTTATGTTATAATCTATTATTTTCAATAAAAGTCATACGTATGTGTATTTGTTTGTTTTTTTTACTTCTTGATTTTGGAGCTCCCCAAATTTTTGTCATGATCAAAAGTGCTCCCCGACTTCAAAAGGTTAAGAACCACTGGTATATAAGCATAAATATATTATTATAGTGTAGCTGCGTTTAAACATATTATTTATGGCGTCGGTATTACTTCCGGAAACAGACAAAAATGTGATTGCGCATTCTGTTCTATATTTATTCTGTGTTGAGACCACAGATCTATAAAAAGAATGGATTGCGCCTTCTTATAAATTGGTTTGAGCAAAGTGAAGAAAAGCACTGATCTATAGAAGAAAGGAAAAACTAAAAATGTCCACTGCACTTACCGATATAAACAAAATTGTGTCTAAAACTTACTGTGCCACTGATCTATAAATAGATCGGAGCGGAATCTATGTTGCTTCCTTTTTACACAATATACAAATGGATTGTTGCTGTCAAGCTTTCGACTTCTTATTAGTAATATAAAACTAACAATAATACGGTCAAAAGAAAACAAATACCCAACAATAAAAAAAAGTTAATAATAAAAAAATTAGACAGCAATAATTCGCATTACGGAAAAACCCTGTCCCGAACACACACTAAATTTGAAAGCATTTCAAAGGGACATCATTTGGAAACTGCGCCCATTGTATAACCTTAACATACGGTGATTAGTAATAGGTCTAAGTTTATTTTAAAAAATAAATTAACGAATTAAGCAATATTGTTAAAAAATAATGCTTTATTTTGGAAGACGTTTCCAATTTATACATTTAACTTTTAACCCGATTAGTCAAACGGCTTAGGAGAATATAGATATTTATAGAGCATAAACAAACATCTAAATAAATAAACTCACGGCTGGTCCAGCGGTTAGTTCACCGGCCTGTCAACCGAAAACCAACTGACAGGTCGCGGGTTCTATCCCTGCCATCGACGGATCCCTGTCGCCCTGCAGGAGTTTGTGGGCCTAGTGGACGTAATAATCTTCTATCTAGAAGGAACGTCTGTAAAACTTATAAGACCATAAGACAGTATAAACAAAATGGCGGAAATTTCCTCAAGAATGTTACTTCCGAGCCTAATCCATTCTTTTTAGAGATCAGTGGTTGAGACCCAAGTGTAGGCTTACGTTGTGAGATAGAACTTTCGATAATCTAAAGTCAGTCAAACTTTTTTTTTTTTTGCAATAACTAGATCTATCAGTAATTAGTTGACTTAAAAGTGTAGGCATTTATCGGAAATATCCGGTCAAATAATGTGAATTAATCTTTTTTTTTCTTTTTCAGTTTTTTGTTTGTTTGTTTTTGTCATTAATCTGCCTATACATTTAGGTAATACAATTATGTATTGACATTTTTTTATTATACACTTAACAATTATTTAATGAAGCGTTAAAGGTTTTTCAACTGGTATTTGAAAACAAATGTCATTAACTCTTTCAATGCGTTTAGCCATACTGTATGCCGTAACGTTATGGCTCGGCTTGATTTTAGGCATGGAAAGAGTTAATCACACGTTAGCGTTTGTTTCTTGGTGTTTTTGCCATCCATGCAGCAATAAGTAAGGGACATAATGCTCTTCAACTACAGGGATCCAGTGGAGCTCTTTTGGAACTGGAGTGATGTGGCCAGGCTTCTTTATTCGTCTCACTATGTTGCAGTGTTTTGTTCTTTCTTGGGTCTCTTTAGCTGATTCAGGCTCAGACCCCACAGACAACTTTACTGTTACAGTAATCTAACCTTGGCTGGATTAGAGAGACTCACTTTAAACAACATTTATCTATATATAAAATGCACAACTGTGTGTGTTTAAAAAAAAAAAAGATATTTAACCGTTATCTCTAGAAATTGATCATTAAGGTCTAATTAAATTGATAAACGTATTTATTTATGCTATGCTATTTTAGTTTAGGACCTACAAACCATTTTATTGTTTTATTATTTAAAAAACGAAAAAAAGTATACATTTTGTACAAAAATAGCATAACAAGAAAACCACAAAAACACAGTTTTTATCATACTCCCTTTATTTGCAAACAAAGTTTACCATCATGTAATTAAAAAATATCTGTGTCGCAAATCTCAAAAATATCTCCTTACTCTGTATGAATTGCTCTAAAAATAATCTTAGCGCATAATTTTTTTTTTCTAGCTTTGCGACGAAAAAGTATAAAAAGTTGCACAGGCATTTTTAACGCGAAATCAAAATTTTTGTTATACTTTCCTTTTAAGAAATGAATATTGTCATAAGTGTAGCATTATTAAGTCGTTTTAACTGAAAATTTGATAGGATGTAATGTTAGGCGCCTCAAGTCTGCTGTCCAAATTTCAGCTCGATCGGACCACGGGAAGTGGTCGAAAAATCGAAGCCAATTTTTGCAAAATTGCAGACAGACAGAAAGACAGACAGAAAATTCAACTTAAAGTAAAGGGAGTAAAAAGTATTTCTATTGTATACTTGTTTAGGAGTTCTCAATAGCAAGGGCTAAAATAAATAATTTTGCTTGAAATCGACCCAATGAAATAGCCTAAACATTAAAAGTTACCCATAGAGGGAGTTAACTCAAGAAAATGAAATCCTCTTTTGTAGTGAAACAGTTAATTTCTCTTACATTTACTGTAAAAATGTTATACAACTTTTGATGAAACAAAATAAAAAAGTAAATTAATGCATGATTTTGATACAGGCTTAGAAACTAGTAACACCATAACAGGGTGTTGCTGGCACCCGAGGCAAGGTGAACTTCTGCGCCCTTTATATGGATAGGTCCATAATCGTAGCAATGATAGGGCCTAATGCCCCCAATAATTTTTAATGGGAACATAATATATGCTCGTTTTCTTTCCTTGTGTAATTTTTCAATGTACAAGAACTTGCTTTATTATAATTGCTTGTTCTGTTGTAAGAAATCCTTAATTATTGGCACCCCTGAGCACGTGGCGCCCCAGTAGAGCACAAATTAGGCCTAATAGGCTGGAGGCATTGTGACTGAGGCCTACAAGTTTGTCATGCCCTCCGAAGATCAGAAATTAATAATTATAGTCGGCCTATTTTAAACATTAGGCCTATAGACTCTACAGTGCTTCAACGCAAAGATTAGGAAGAGACACATTTAACAAACGTTGGTTGCTCTAACAGTGTAGGCCTAAGATAAGCACTTGTCTTAAATTTTCGGCTCTTTGAATAAGTATAAATCACATATTATTTTTCGATTACCAGCATCCAGTCCTAACCAATAGGCCTAGGCCTAAATAAAAGTAGGGACAGCAGGGAGTTAAGTCTTGTTATAAGTCTCATTGCTGACCAAAGATAAGTTTATATCGGTTGTAGTGACCCAAAGCGCACTTATAAGATTGTTAGTGCAACCCCGCGTCTCTTCCCAGCATTGTAGGCCTAGGCCTATAAAATGCCTCTTCCAGAGCCGATGGATATATAATAGGCCTTTAGGCTATAGGCTATGCCTACATTAGAACTAGTGCATTGGCTTTTAAAAATTCTTTCATCAATGATAAAGATTTTTTATTTCCAATAGTATTGGGCAATCTCAAAAGCCAATAGACTTGACTTATAACCCTTGCAAATCCTATACAAAATGCACAATTTAAACATTATCCGATTTTTCTATAATTCTGTGATTGGAAAAATGTTAACTTTTCACTGAGAGTTTTTTTTTTTTTAATCTTTCAATTAAACCATCTATGGGGAAAAAACCCATTTCAAACCATGGGCTACATGGAGCCTATTTATATATAAGCCTACTTGGTTAATTGATATCTATTCTCAATAGGCCTAGATGAGTCTATGTTTTAGCGGTAGGCCTATTTTGATCTAATAAGGTGTATTTGTGTTGGTAATTGTGACGACTATCTTTGGCTAATTTTTTTGTATTTCATGACATAGAGCTCATAGCTTTTTATGCCATATTTTTCTTGGGTTGTTTTAACTATGTAAATAAATAGACTACAATATTCTACAATTTCTAGTTCAGTTATCTATAAATATTGATAGGCCCTATGCATATTAACTATGCTTCTGATAAAAGGAAGCTCCCCTACTTTATATATTTTTTTTTTTAAACAATTGTGTTTGTGAAGCTGTATAGGACCAGGTGCTTGATTTTCATTCTGTACCTTAATATTGAGCAGGTAGGCTACTGACTAAAGCACTCAAAGTAGAACCTGTTAAACTAATTCAAGCAGGTTCACCTGTAGGCCTACCGCCAATTCTTAAAATTATAAAGAATAGAAAAGAATAGAAAACTGTTTGTTGGATTATCTGGATATAATTAGATAGGCCTATAGATCCAGAATAGCTTCCAAAGATTATCTTATATGATACAGATGCTCCTTCTATCCAGAAAATTATTGTGTCCTGCGCTTATCCATGGTTTGATTATCTTGTCTTGCCTTTTGATTAGGCCTAGTATTTTAAATGATGTTCAGTTATTGGTTTGTATGGTTTGTTCAGGCTGCCCATTCCAAGCCAGGATGTCGGTCGACAAGAAAGAGAACTTATATTATTGGTTATTGCCAAGTATATGGAAAAAGGAAATTATTTTTAACCTTATGTCTTTATAAGCATTGTAATATATTGTTGTTGTGTTGTATTTCTAAGTTATAATTTATAATTTTTTTTTAATGTATAGTAGGCTACTTCTATGCCTTTAAAATCAAGATCCTGTAAATTAGGGTAGGTACAACTGAAAACAACTAAAAGGCAGTGCCTTTTTTAGTGACAGTACGCACCGGTACGGTGTACGGACACCTTTTTCAATGTGGGGAAAAAATTATTACCTTTCTTGTATTTTAACATTTATTATTAATTTATTATATTATTAATTTGTTAAAATTGAATTTTTTTAAAATTGCGCGCAATAAGAATTGAAATTTAAAATGCGAAACTGCTTTAAAAGTTAGGCGATCCATCACTGCATGAGTACCGGCACCTATTTTTTTATACAAAAAAAGCACTGCTAAAAGGTATATATATATAAATATGCCTATATTTGAATGGATGCACTAAGTAACATTGTATATTACTGACAAAAATACAATAAGAGATATATAGTTTTTAAAATAATAGATGTAGGCCTATAGAGACAACAAAAAGATCACTATGAACATATTTATTATAAATTAAAATACCCGGTATATATTAGCAAAGTTACCCAAAAAGAAATACACATATGCAAATAGTACTTTATAAATTAAGGTAAAACAAACACAAAATGTACACTTTCTTTTTAAAAGAATATTTATAAAAAGAAATAGTTTAAATGAGAATATGTATTTTATTTTACTATAGAAATATGAAACTATTCACAAAACTTTCTGCTATAAAAAATGTAAAATAATGCCAAAAAAAATTATGTTTACCATAAAATCTCAAGTATAAGCCATACCTGTGTTTAAGACGTAGGTATATATTGGAAGTTGAAATGCAAGTAAAATTGTAGTTCACCTGTATAATAGTCGCAGTCTAAATCTATTTGATGTACTTGTATAATTTGTTGAACCATATTTTTATTTTTCATTGTTGCTGCTTGTGAATTTTATTTTTTTGGTCATATGTCATATATATATATATTGTTACGAGTAGATTTATTTCCATATTATATTGGTTCTGTTATTATTAACTAAAGTTAAAATGAAATAATCTTAAACCCGAAATGTTTCCGTGTTAGGAATAAAACATGTATATGTCTAGACACTACGTCATAGCATGAAAATGCGTCATATGTCAGCACGAGGGTTTGAGTCCGTTAGTTTAGTTTAGTTCTAGTTTGGGCGCTAATGTGTGAGGACTGTTTTTGACCACTTTCTTAAAGATAGGATTACAGCTTGGTTCGTTATAGAAGAATCTCAACTGATTAAGTTTCATTATATAATACTGGTACATGTATTCTGTGGTATTGTTATATTTTATCATCTCAACTTGTTGGAATAAAATTGTGTTCAATTTCAAACAGGATTGTGGATTTCCTATATATTAAGGTACAGTTTATCTAAATCATTTCATACACAAAGATTCATAGCAAACGAGTAAAATAAACATCAAATCTAATTGAATAACATCAATACAAGTTCTTATACAACCTTGTGAGATCCAAGATGGATATGAATCAAAAGAATATAAATATATAATAATACATTACTAAAAATATCATCTAACGTCAGTAGCTGATTTCGCACGTGACAAAAGATTGGGGGCCAAGCCGGGATCTAAAGTTTGTATGTATAAGAAATTGAGAATATACAACTGTTTTAGTGAAAACGATTTACAACAAATATTTATTCAAATTCTGTCTACGTGGGAGGCACTGTCTGTGTTCGGACATACTGTTTTCAGCTTTGTACACAATCATCCTTAAAATTTATCTTCTACAAATATTAAGTGGTGTAAAAATATTTCAAAGGACTTTATGAAAGGTAAAGTTGAAATTTTTTATCTTCTATTTACGTCATTAATATAAAACATGGCGGAAGCTAATCTTACGTTGGAGCAATTGAATATTTTTGCTATCACGTCAGAACAGTTAAATAGCATGTCACTAACCCAGTTAAAAGAGATGGCAAACTCTCTGGGAATAGACATTACTGAAGTTACACCAGTAAGGAGTAAATTGATTCAAGATATTAAGGACTGTTTGAAAAGACATGGTAGAATGCTTGAAGAAAATACTATGAATAGTGAAGAATCAGTGGTTCTCAATGTATCAGAAACCCTGAAAACAGACATAAATAACCATGAATTTAAAATGAATGGAAATGAACTAAGTGCGGACATGAAATTTCAGTTAGAAATGAAGAAGTTAGAAATTCAATTACAATTACAATTACAATTAGAGGGTAAAAGAATAGAAGCAGAGAAAGAGAAGGAATTGGAAAAAGAAAGAATCGCTAGTAATGAAAGGATTGAATTGGCAAAGTCTCGTTCGTCAACTCATACGATGCAGGAAACAAATAATGTGGAACTATATAAGTTTAAAAAGCATGTTCCAAGCATGGAGAACATAGAGATTGATGAGTTCTTTATGGTCTTCGAGAGAAACTCGATTGATTATAAATTTCCTGAAGATAAGAAAGCAGTACTTTTACGTTCAGCTCTAACAAAAGGCAAGGCTCTAGATGTAGTATTGAATTTGACTCCAGAGGAATGCAATGATTATGAACTAATAAAGAGCAGAGTACTATTGAGTTATGTTCTAACTCCAGAAAAGTATCGAAAGTTATATCGTGAGTACAAGAAGGAACCAGAAATTTCACATGTTGACTTCCTGAGATTAGAGAAAAAGTATATTGATCGATGGTTACGTTCTAAGAATGTGAATAAAGATTATGAGAAACTATATAATCTCATACTGATGGAGGATTTTACTGAGAAGATTCGCACTGATATAAAAGTTCATTTGGCTGATCGTGGTATTGAAATAGCAGAACAAGCAGCAGTTAAAGCCGATGAATACGTCATTATTCACCCGCATAGCCATTATTTTCAAAATGACAGAACAAGTTTGAGGACTCAAAACAGTAATACAGAGAGGAAGTTAAGATCGACAGAGGATAAAAGTAAACAAAAAGCCGATAAACAAGAGAATTCAAGTTTTGTACAAAAGAGAATTACCTGTACATTCTGTAAGAAAGATGGACATATAAAAGAGAATTGTTGGAGTCTACATAAAGAGAAAAGACCCATTAAAAACAAGAACAACGTGGTTTTATCACACATCGCCGTACAAACAGAAACTCACATAAATAAAACTGCCCACAAAAGAATTAAAGCTGAAAGAAAGACATCTGATGTTAGTCATGAAGAGATGGCGAAACACGCATGTCCAAGTTGCTCAAAGTCGGAAAAAGTCTTTGAAATGAAGACCGAGGCTATTGAACATTCTAGTTTCAACTCCAAAGGGAGTGTGACAGATGAACAATCAGTAAATAAAACGTTTACTTATGGAGGCAGTAGTGTAGCAAGAAACTCAGTAGGCAGAGAACTACCCGAGTGCATGCTATCGGATGTTAGCGAGGGCTATGTGTCACCTATAGATAATCAAGCTAGAGAACGGAAGATTAAAATTCTACGTGACTCCGGTGCTGATATATCTCTAGCTATGACACCTTCAGGAGCCGGCTGAAGACTCACCTATTTCGTCAGCAGAATTAGCGTATTACTATATATTTCGTTGTCTGTCTGTATTCTGTAACTGTCGTCTGCGCATAGAACTGTCACCAACGGGATATGCGCTATATAAGCACCGTTATTATTATTTATTTATTTATTTATTTACTGTTGAAGAATACTGTACCAACGTCGAAATTGACTCATACAGGCCAGTATGCCTTAATCAGTACTATGGCTGGAACACTCACGGCACCGTTACATCGTATACAGTTGAAGAGTAATTACTTCACTGGATCTGTTATTGTTGGGATAGTGAAGAAATTTCCCTACAGAGGCATTTCATTACTTTTAGGAAGTGACATTGCCAAGAATCAGGATCCTGTACTTAAAGAAACCAAAGACTCTGTTCAGTGTAGGAATACTGAAAATTCAGTATGTGTTATCACCAGAGCTATGGAGAAACAGCAGATGACTAATGAATCGACAAAGAAACCAGAACCAACACCAGAGATTGACTTGCAAGCAACCTTCATGGCGGATGTTCTAGGTGGTCACTCAAGTCATACTGATCAAAATAATTTGTCGCCTAGACAACTACTCATTCTTGCTCAAGGCAAAGATCCAGAGATCGAGAAACTAAAAGAAGAAGCAAAGAATGAAGGAGAATTAGAAACAATGGCCGCAGGTTATTACCTGAGGGACGAGTTGTTGATGAGGAAATGGAGAGGGAAAGAAAACGACGATGAAACATGCAGCGAAGTACATCAAATCGTGGTACCCAATGTATACCGCAAGGACATACTACATATGGCCCATGATTCACCGTATGCTGGTCACCTAGGGATACAGAAAACCTTCGACAGGATTCTTCCATATTTCTTCTCGCCTGGCCTACGTCGTGACGTTACATCGTTTTGCAGATCATGTCATGTCTGCCAGATGATCGGCAAGCCGAATCAGACCATTCCGGTAGCTCCTCTACGACCCATACCAGCATTCTCAGAACCCTTCAGTCACATCATTATAGACTGCGTCGGTCCGTTGCCTAAAACTAAGGCTGGCCACCAGTATCTGTTCACTATAATGTGTTCGGCAACGAGATTTCCAGAGGCTATTCCTCTACGTAGCATCAATGCCGACAAAATATCTGATGCACTTATCGGATTCTTCACCCGATATGGTCTTCCGAAAACCGTGCAGTCAGATCAAGGTTCAAATTTCACATCGAAATTATTTCGCCAAGTCTTAGAACGGCTGGGTATTCGTCATGCAGTATCGAGTGCATATCATCCACAGAGTCAAGGCGCACTAGAACGATACCACCAAACATTGAAGAATATGCTCCGTACTTTCTGTTTCGAGCATAACGACGACTGGGATCGTGGTATTCCCTTCGCACTCTTCGCAACCAGAGAGGCTGTACAAGAATCTCTTGGTTTCAGTCCTTTTGAACTGGTATTCGGACACACAGTTCGTGGACCACTAAAGCTGTTACAAGAGACATGGTTATCATCTACTGAAGACACTGGTCTACTGACATACGTGGAAAATTTTAAAAATAGACTGTATAATGCATTAAAAGTTGTCAGATCTAATCTTTTGCAGGCACAAGACAAGATGAAGGTCTATTATGACGTCAACGCAAGAACCCGTATCTTCCAACCTGGTGATAAAGTTCTCATGCTGACGCCACTGTCTGGTCAACCCCTGAGTGCCAAGTTTACAGGACCCTATGAGGTTATGACTAAGCTTAGTGAGGTTAACTATCTTGTAAAGACCCCTGATAGACGGAAATCGCAACGAGTGTGCCATATCAATATGTTGAAACCATACATTACCAGAGAAGAACAAAAAGTTGTTGCCTCGGTAAACACTGTTATTAAAGTCGGGAATAATTCAACCGAAATTGAGCGTGAAGTGGCAGAAAGCAAACTGCAAAATACAAAGGCTCTGAAAAACCTAAATGAAAAATTGGCACATTTACCTGATTGCGAACAATCCGCTATCAAAGGTCTAATTAATGAAAATATCCATTTATTTGGAGATGTACCTAGTAGAACTAGTGTAGTAAAGCATGATGTAATTCTAAATGAAAATACAAAAGCTATTAAACAACATCCATACAGGTCAAATCCTATCCAGTTAGAATGCATCCGTAAAGAGGTTCGCTACATGCTTGACAATGACATTATTACACCTAGTAGTAGTGACTGGTCTTCCCCTTGCGTATTGGTACCTAAAGCCGATGGATCCATGAGGTTTTGTGTGGACTACCGTAAGGTAAACAAAGTGACAAAAACTGATTCCTATCCAATACCAAGAATCGACGATCTAATAGATCAAGTGAGTAATGCTAAGTTTGTGACGAAAATTGACCTATTGACGGCGTATTTTCAGATTCCACTGACGGAGAGGGCTCAGGAGATATCATCGTTTGTAACCCCTGACGGACTGTACAAATTTAAGGTCATGCCCTTTGGTATGGTTAATGCACCCTCTACTTTTCAACGGTTAATAAATACCATTACTCAGGACATTCCTAAATGTCATGCATACCTCGATGATATTGTTGTCTTTAGTGACGATTTTAAATCTCATTTAGATCAACTACATTTGTTATTTACGAAATTGACTCATGCTAATCTCACCATTAACTTGACTAAGAGTCAGTTCTGCCATGCAACCATCGAGTATCTAGGTCACATAGTGGGAAATGGTTTGGTAAAACCATTAAATGCAAAGGTTAAGGCTATTCGTGAGTTCCCTGTTCCTGAAACCTGTAAACAACTCCGTAGTTTTCTCGGGATGGCGGGGTACTACCGTCGGTTCTGTCAAAATTTCTCAACCATTGCATGTCCATTAACAAATCTATTACAGAAGAATTGCACTTTCAAATGGTCTAATGAATGCCACCAGGCCTTTGATAAATTAAAAGATGTTCTTTCTGAGGCACCTGTATTAGTAACACCCAATTACAGTAAACCCTTTAAAATTACCGTTGACGCGTGTGATACAGGGATGGGAGCGGTCATTTCTCAAAAGGGTGATGATTCACTATGATTCACTGGAACACCCGATTAGTTTTTACTCTCAAAAATTTGATAAGCATCAAAGAAACTATAGTGTGATAGAAAAGGAACTTTTAGGATTAATCCTGGCATTGAAACATTTTATTTTTATATCAATGGTTCTCCATATCCAATTGATATTTTAACTGATCATAACCCTTTAGTTTTCCTTTCCAGGGTTAAACAGAACCAAAGAATTATTCGCTGGAGCTTATTTCTCCAAGCATATAATTTAAATGTGGTATATTTACCAGGTAAACAAAATGTGGTCGCTGACACGTTGTCGCGCATGTAACTGGTAAACCAGAAGATGAAAGTCAGTTTCTCATTTAATGTTTTTCTTTTATGTCATTCATTGTATTGATTAACATATATATTATTGTAAATATGACAATAAATAAACTATGTTTTAAAATATTACAATATGAAACATTACAGAACAAAACTTCAAATTCTACTAGAAACAATCATACGTTGTAAGGTAAAAGGTAACTATTGCATACATCAATTGCACACACACCGGTATTTAACTTGAATACATCCACACTTGTGTTTGTTCAATTGATTATTGATGTGTTTTGCAAATTGTTTGTTTCTATGTTGTCATGTTATAATTTGGATGTCTTATTTTATGCTATGTAAAAGCTAAATCAGCTGAGATTATAACATTTTTTTTAAATATTCTTGATGTCATAATTTAGACATCATAATAATATAATAACTGAAAATCATTAATTAATGATACAGTGATCGGTTATAAATAAATTAAACTTTCTAAGGAATTATCTATCAATTATTAATCGGTTCCACTTATTTGGGTAATTCATATCAATTCTGTGGGAATTGGTTATTGGTGGTAATAGTTTTATGGTCAACGTTGTACACACAATAATCATAATTGTAAATATTAATTGATAAATAAATGTTTAATTAATAATCATTGATAGAATAATGTGATAAGGGATTCCATAATAGCGACTTTGTTATTAAGGGAATATGTAATATATGGTTCATTTTAATCTTAAAAAGATTGTCCAATAGTCAATTAAATCTTACGAATAGTTTGGGAATTCGGTTCATTTTATGGGTACTCTACAAAGAATTCCATACTTAACGCTGTCTGTAATTCCTTTGTGTCTTAAGGGGGGGCGAGTGTTACGAGTAGATTTATTTCCATATTATATTGGTTCTGTTATTATTAACTAAAGTTAAAATGAAATAATCTTAAACCCGAAATGTTTCCGTGTTAGGAATAAAACATGTATATGTCTAGACACTACGTCATAGCATGAAAATGCGTCATATGTCAGCACGAGGGTTTGAGTCCGTTAGTTTAGTTTAGTTCTAGTTTGGGCGCTAATGTGTGAGGACTGTTTTTGACCACTTTCTTAAAGATAGGATTACAGCTTGGTTCGTTATAGAAGAATCTCAACTGATTAAGTTTCATTATATAATACTGGTACATGTATTCTGTGGTATTGTTATATTTTATCATCTCAACTTGTTGGAATAAAATTGTGTTCAATTTCAAACAGGATTGTGGATTTCCTATATATTAAGGTACAGTTTATCTAAATCATTTCATACACAAAGATTCATAGCAAACGAGTAAAATAAACATCAAATCTAATTGAATAACATCAATACAAGTTCTTATACAACCTTGTGAGATCCAAGATGGATATGAATCAAAAGAATATAAATATATAATAATACATTACTAAAAATATCATCTAACGTCAGTAGCTGATTTCGCACGAGACAAAAGATTGGGGGCCAAGCCGGGATCTAAAGTTTGTATGTATAAGAAATTGAGAATATACAACTGTTTTAGTGAAAACGATTTACAACAAATATTTATTCAAATTCTTTCTACGTGGGAGGCACTGTCTGTGTTCGGACATACTGTTTTCAGCTTTGTACACAATCATCCTTAAAATTTATCTTCTACAAATATTAAGTGGTGTAAAAATATTTCAAAGGACTTTATGAAAGGTAAAGTTGAAATTTTTTATCTTCTATTTACGTCATTAATATAAAACATGGCGGAAGCTAATCTTACGTTGGAGCAATTGAATATTTTTGCTATCACGTCAGAACAGTTAAATAGCATGTCACTAACCCAGTTAAAAGAGATGGCAAACTCTCTGGGAATAGACATTACTGAAGTTACACCAGTAAGGAGTAAATTGATTCAAGATATTAAGGACTGTTTGAAAAGACATGGTAGAATGCTTGAAGAAAATACTATGAATAGTGAAGAATCAGTGGTTCTCAATGTATCAGAAACCCTGAAAACAGACATAAATAACCATGAATTTAAAATGAATGGAAATGAACTAAGTGCGGACATGAAATTTCAGTTAGAAATGAAGAAGTTAGAAATTCAATTACAATTACAATTACAATTAGAGGGTAAAAGAATAGAAGCAGAGAAAGAGAAGGAATTGGAAAAAGAAAGAATCGCTAGTAATGAAAGGATTGAATTGGCAAAGTCTCGTTCGTCAACTCATACGATGCAGGAAACAAATAATGTGGAACTATATAAGTTTAAAAAGCATGTTCCAAGCATGGAGAACATAGAGATTGATGAGTTCTTTATGGTCTTCGAGAGAAACTCGATTGATTATAAATTTCCTGAAGACAAGAAAGCAGTACTTTTACGTTCAGCTCTAACAAAAGGCAAGGCTCTAGATGTAGTATTGAATTTGACTCCAGAGGAATGCAATGATTATGAACTAATAAAGAGCAGAGTACTATTGAGTTATGTTCTAACTCCAGAAAAGTATCGAAAGTTATATCGTGAGTACAAGAAGGAACCAGAAATTTCACATGTTGACTTCCTGAGATTAGAGAAAAAGTATCTTGATCGATGGTTACGTTCTAAGAATGTGAATAAAGATTATGAGAAACTATATAATCTCATACTGATGGAGGATTTTACTGAGAAGATTCACACTGATATAAAAGTTCATTTGGCTGATCGTGGTATTGAAATAGCAGAACAAGCAGCAGTTAAAGCCGATGAATACGTCATTATTCACCCGCATAGCCATTATTTTCAAAATGACAGAACAAGTTTGAGGACTCAAAACAGTAATACAGAGAGGAAGTTAAGATCGACAGAGGATAAAAGTAAACAAAAAGCCGATAAACAAGAGAATTCAAGTTTTGTACAAAAGAGAATTACCTGTACATTCTGTAAGAAAGATGGACATATAAAAGAGAATTGTTGGAGTCTACATAAAGAGAAAAGACCCATTAAAAACAAGAACAACGTGGTTTTATCACACATCGCCGTACAAACAGAAACTCACATAAATAAAACTGCCCACAAAAGAATTAAAGCTGAAAGAAAGACATCTGATGTTAGTCATGAAGAGATGGCGAAACACGCATGTCCAAGTTGCTCAAAGTCGGAAAAAGTCTTTGAAATGAAGACCGAGGCTATTGAACATTCTAGTTTCAACTCCAAAGGGAGTGTGACAGATGAACAATCAGTAAATAAAACGTTTACTTATGGAGGCAGTAGTGTAGCAAGAAACTCAGTAGGCAGAGAACTACCCGAGTGCATGCTATCGGATGTTAGCGAGGGCTATGTGTCACCTATAGATAATCAAGCTAGAGAACGGAAGATTAAAATTCTACGTGACTCCGGTGCTGATATATCTCTAGCTATGACACCTTCAGGAGCCGGCTGAAGACTCACCTATTTCGTCAGCAGAATTAGCGTATTACTATATATTTCGTTGTCTGTCTGTATTCTGTAACTGTCGTCTGCGCATAGAACTGTCACCAACGGGATATGCGCTATATAAGCACCGTTATTATTATTTATTTATTTATTTATTTACTGTTGAAGAATACTGTACCAACGTCGAAATTGACTCATACAGGCCAGTATG
Organism: Anisus vortex; assembly: GCA_949126835.1. Lineage (NCBI taxonomy): Eukaryota > Metazoa > Mollusca > Gastropoda > Planorbidae > Anisus > Anisus vortex. The sequence goes on along the minus strand of OX421497.1, from coordinate 31,548,385 downwards.
CCTTAATCAGTACTATGGCTGGAACACTCACGGCACCGTTACATCGTATACAGTTGAAGAGTAATTACTTCACTGGATCTGTTATTGTTGGGATAGTGAAGAAATTTCCCTACAGAGGCATTTCATTACTTTTAGGAAGTGACATTGCCAAGAATCAGGATCCTGTACTTAAAGAAACCAAAGACTCTGTTCAGTGTAGGAATACTGAAAATTCAGTATGTGTTATCACCAGAGCTATGGAGAAACAGCAGATGACTAATGAATCGACAAAGAAACCAGAACCAACACCAGAGATTGACTTGCAAGCAACCTTCATGGCGGATGTTCTAGGTGGTCACTCAAGTCATACTGATCAAAATAATTTGTCGCCTAGACAACTACTCATTCTTGCTCAAGGCAAAGATCCAGAGATCGAGAAACTAAAAGAAGAAGCAAAGAATGAAGGAGAATTAGAAACAATGGCCGCAGGTTATTACCTGAGGGACGAGTTGTTGATGAGGAAATGGAGAGGGAAAGAAAACGACGATGAAACATGCAGCGAAGTACATCAAATCGTGGTACCCAATGTATACCGCAAGGACATACTACATATGGCCCATGATTCACCGTATGCTGGTCACCTAGGGATACAGAAAACCTTCGACAGGATTCTTCCATATTTCTTCTCGCCTGGCCTACGTCGTGACGTTACATCGTTTTGCAGATCATGTCATGTCTGCCAGATGATCGGCAAGCCGAATCAGACCATTCCGGTAGCTCCTCTACGACCCATACCAGCATTCTCAGAACCCTTCAGTCACATCATTATAGACTGCGTCGGTCCGTTGCCTAAAACTAAGGCTGGCCACCAGTATCTGTTCACTATAATGTGTTCGGCAACGAGATTTCCAGAGGCTATTCCTCTACGTAGCATCAATGCCGACAAAATATCTGATGCACTTATCGGATTCTTCACCCGATATGGTCTTCCGAAAACCGTGCAGTCAGATCAAGGTTCAAATTTCACATCGAAATTATTTCGCCAAGTCTTAGAACGGCTGGGTATTCGTCATGCAGTATCGAGTGCATATCATCCACAGAGTCAAGGCGCACTAGAACGATACCACCAAACATTGAAGAATATGCTCCGTACTTTCTGTTTCGAGCATAACGACGACTGGGATCGTGGTATTCCCTTCGCACTCTTCGCAACCAGAGAGGCTGTACAAGAATCTCTTGGTTTCAGTCCTTTTGAACTGGTATTCGGACACACAGTTCGTGGACCACTAAAGCTGTTACAAGAGACATGGTTATCATCTACTGAAGACACTGGTCTACTGACATACGTGGAAAATTTTAAAAATAGACTGTATAATGCATTAAAAGTTGTCAGATCTAATCTTTTGCAGGCACAAGACAAGATGAAGGTCTATTATGACGTCAACGCAAGAACCCGTATCTTCCAACCTGGTGATAAAGTTCTCATGCTGACGCCACTGTCTGGTCAACCCCTGAGTGCCAAGTTTACAGGACCCTATGAGGTTATGACTAAGCTTAGTGAGGTTAACTATCTTGTAAAGACCCCTGATAGACGGAAATCGCAACGAGTGTGCCATATCAATATGTTGAAACCATACATTACCAGAGAAGAACAAAAAGTTGTTGCCTCGGTAAACACTGTTATTAAAGTCGGGAATAATTCAACCGAAATTGAGCGTGAAGTGGCAGAAAGCAAACTGCAAAATACAAAGGCTCTGAAAAACCTAAATGAAAAATTGGCACATTTACCTGATTGCGAACAATCCGCTATCAAAGGTCTAATTAATGAAAATATCCATTTATTTGGAGATGTACCTAGTAGAACTAGTGTAGTAAAGCATGATGTAATTCTAAATGAAAATACAAAAGCTATTAAACAACATCCATACAGGTCAAATCCTATCCAGTTAGAATGCATCCGTAAAGAGGTTCGCTACATGCTTGACAATGACATTATTACACCTAGTAGTAGTGACTGGTCTTCCCCTTGCGTATTGGTACCTAAAGCCGATGGATCCATGAGGTTTTGTGTGGACTACCGTAAGGTAAACAAAGTGACAAAAACTGATTCCTATCCAATACCAAGAATCGACGATCTAATAGATCAAGTGAGTAATGCTAAGTTTGTGACGAAAATTGACCTATTGACGGCGTATTTTCAGATTCCACTGACGGAGAGGGCTCAGGAGATATCATCGTTTGTAACCCCTGACGGACTGTACAAATTTAAGGTCATGCCCTTTGGTATGGTTAATGCACCCTCTACTTTTCAACGGTTAATAAATACCATTACTCAGGACATTCCTAAATGTCATGCATACCTCGATGATATTGTTGTCTTTAGTGACGATTTTAAATCTCATTTAGATCAACTACATTTGTTATTTACGAAATTGACTCATGCTAATCTCACCATTAACTTGACTAAGAGTCAGTTCTGCCATGCAACCATCGAGTATCTAGGTCACATAGTGGGAAATGGTTTGGTAAAACCATTAAATGCAAAGGTTAAGGCTATTCGTGAGTTCCCTGTTCCTGAAACCTGTAAACAACTCCGTAGTTTTCTCGGGATGGCGGGGTACTACCGTCGGTTCTGTCAAAATTTCTCAACCATTGCATGTCCATTAACAAATCTATTACAGAAGAATTGCACTTTCAAATGGTCTAATGAATGCCACCAGGCCTTTGATAAATTAAAAGATGTTCTTTCTGAGGCACCTGTATTAGTAACACCCAATTACAGTAAACCCTTTAAAATTACCGTTGACGCGTGTGATACAGGGATGGGAGCGGTCATTTCTCAAAAGGGTGATGATTCACTATGATTCACTGGAACACCCGATTAGTTTTTACTCTCAAAAATTTGATAAGCATCAAAGAAACTATAGTGTGATAGAAAAGGAACTTTTAGGATTAATCCTGGCATTGAAACATTTTATTTTTATATCAATGGTTCTCCATATCCAATTGATATTTTAACTGATCATAACCCTTTAGTTTTCCTTTCCAGGGTTAAACAGAACCAAAGAATTATTCGCTGGAGCTTATTTCTCCAAGCATATAATTTAAATGTGGTATATTTACCAGGTAAACAAAATGTGGTCGCTGACACGTTGTCGCGCATGTAACTGGTAAACCAGAAGATGAAAGTCAGTTTCTCATTTAATGTTTTTCTTTTATGTCATTCATTGTATTGATTAACATATATATTATTGTAAATATGACAATAAATAAACTATGTTTTAAAATATTACAATATGAAACATTACAGAACAAAACTTCAAATTCTACTAGAAACAATCATACGTTGTAAGGTAAAAGGTAACTATTGCATACATCAATTGCACACACACCGGTATTTAACTTGAATACATCCACACTTGTGTTTGTTCAATTGATTATTGATGTGTTTTGCAAATTGTTTGTTTCTATGTTGTCATGTTATAATTTGGATGTCTTATTTTATGCTATGTAAAAGCTAAATCAGCTGAGATTATAACATTTTTTTTAAATATTCTTGATGTCATAATTTAGACATCATAATAATATAATAACTGAAAATCATTAATTAATGATACAGTGATCGGTTATAAATAAATTAAACTTTCTAAGGAATTATCTATCAATTATTAATCGGTTCCACTTATTTGGGTAATTCATATCAATTCTGTGGGAATTGGTTATTGGTGGTAATAGTTTTATGGTCAACGTTGTACACACAATAATCATAATTGTAAATATTAATTGATAAATAAATGTTTAATTAATAATCATTGATAGAATAATGTGATAAGGGATTCCATAATAGCGACTTTGTTATTAAGGGAATATGTAATATATGGTTCATTTTAATCTTAAAAAGATTGTCCAATAGTCAATTAAATCTTACGAATAGTTTGGGAATTCGGTTCATTTTATGGGTACTCTACAAAGAATTCCATACTTAACGCTGTCTGTAATTCCTTTGTGTCTTAAGGGGGGGCGAGTGTTACGAGTAGATTTATTTCCATATTATATTGGTTCTGTTATTATTAACTAAAGTTAAAATGAAATAATCTTAAACCCGAAATGTTTCCGTGTTAGGAATAAAACATGTATATGTCTAGACACTACGTCATAGCATGAAAATGCGTCATATGTCAGCACGAGGGTTTGAGTCCGTTAGTTTAGTTTAGTTCTAGTTTGGGCGCTAATGTGTGAGGACTGTTTTTGACCACTTTCTTAAAGATAGGATTACAGCTTGGTTCGTTATAGAAGAATCTCAACTGATTAAGTTTCATTATATAATACTGGTACATGTATTCTGTGGTATTGTTATATTTTATCATCTCAACTTGTTGGAATAAAATTGTGTTCAATTTCAAACAGGATTGTGGATTTCCTATATATTAAGGTACAGTTTATCTAAATCATTTCATACACAAAGATTCATAGCAAACGAGTAAAATAAACATCAAATCTAATTGAATAACATCAATACAAGTTCTTATACAACCTTGTGAGATCCAAGATGGATATGAATCAAAAGAATATAAATATATAATAATACATTACTAAAAATATCATCTAACGTCAGTAGCTGATTTCGCACGTGACAATATATATTGATATATATATATATATATATATATATATATATTATGCATCATTTTAAAGCCTAATAGCCCAGGATCTAAATGAGAAACTTATAAAGTCAATTTAAGATTTTATCCGAACCTAAGAAAAGAACTATTTTTCATTTACGCGAATAAGCGGGACACGTTTCTCAGACCTGAAAATTGGATTAAAAAAGTGTGCATACACTTAAAATTTTAAGGTTCTTTTAAAGTTTGAAATAAAAATTAATCAGGATTACTAATACTATAATAAAGACTATTAAAAATGCAAAATTGATTAATAAAATGGGCTTGTCAAAATTATAACAAAAATGTGCAGTTTATTTACCTCAATAACTTATTTCAAAAACAACAATTAAAAAGCTAGATTATATAAGCATTTGAAAAATTAAGTTAATAATTAAAAAATATAAAATTGTGTTCAATAAAAATTATGCTAAATTCTATATCAGCAGATGAAATCTGCTTTAAAAAGATGACAATAAACAAATTATAAAAAATTGGGTTCAGCCAAAGAATTAAGTGCAATGATCACATGTATGAATATATAATCGTACAAATAAAATAAACTACGGTATATATCTGTTTCATTAAATTTTGAAGAAACAAAAACAACACCTACGGTAGCATTCTAACTGTTCAAATGTACAAAACCCTGTTTTGTTATGTCTTATCAGATGCTCCTTTTATGCTGAATTTATTTAGTCATAATTTAATATGCTTACCCATAGCGATAACCTACTGATAAGGGTATCAAATGATATTAATATCTTGGTTTTTCTGAATAGGTTCAGGCAGACCATTTTAATTTTATATCTGTGCCACAAGGAGGGAGAAAGAGAATTTATCTTAAAATAAATCTGCAAGAGATCAAACTACTTCTACAGCCTGGTTAAAACAAACAATTTTAGATGAATCTGTCCTTGCTTATAGAATGTGCATGAATGCCATTACTAACTAACTACCGTAATTAAAGATCTCAAGGTCCTTGAGTTTGTAAAAAAAAAATATTGTTAGTGAGCTTAACACTAGCTAATGTAAAAGATGTTCAAAGAAAAATAATAATAATCCACCAAAACAAATGTCTTTTATCTATATTTCAATAATTAAACATAATTTGTTCAATTCTACAAAGTTTACAGTCTCTGGATAATCACTTACAAAATAAAGAACTCTAAAGTCAAACTGCCTCTTTGGCTTGACTGAAAAAGAAATGCTAAATAGCTATTATTAGTAATTAAAACTAATAAAATTTACTTCATTGCATTGGTTTTTTTTTCAATCTATTTTTCTATCCAACCGCAGTGCCAAAATATATTATACAAACAAAACAATTGTTATCACAAGCTGGAATTCATACAGTTCAAAAAAAAGAATTTTACAGTATTAAACATCCAATTAAAACATCATTTAAAAGTAATAATACATTAGGCAAGTAAAAGTAAAGTATTTCCCTACAGACCAATTTGATCTATATGACCTGATCACAAGTTTCCATGGCCATGGCATACTAGGGAATTGTGGGGCCAGCACAATGCCCATTCACCTTTATTTTGACCCAACTAATATCTTAGGTACCCATGAGAGCTGGATAGACTCATGGACACCATTCGAACATGGGAACAAATCCTATCTTTCACCAGGATTTGAACCAAGGACCTGTGTTACGCTAGCCGAGCACACTATCACTATGCCAGCATGTCCTATAATACATTAAGTAGATCAAACAATTAAAAAAAACATTTATACCAGTACAAATAAAAAAAGCTTTCAATAAAAAAAAAATTACTTTCATTAGAAAAAAAAACATTTAATTTAAATAATACATTTAAGAAATGTACAAACATGAACCTAAATCTTTTACTAAAGCATTCAGGTTAAGATAAGATTACGTTATTGATCCAAATAAATGGAAATTTGACGTGATTACATAAATTCCGTCTTTCAGGATACCGTAACTTAAAACCATATTAAAGAAGCATTTGTACTCAAGCACAATAGACATTCGCACGCACTATCATACCAATTATCATACAAGAAAAAGTATTATTTAGGAGTGAGCTATTGAGCCATTGTATTTCTAGAACAATAACACTTAATTAACTTATACCTTATAATTAAGCTTTATGCAATTATAAAGTTTTGGTAACTTTAATTTAATGAATATTAAGATTGTTCATCTTTTCTTCTATTTGTTTATCCAAAGAATCTCCTCCAGAAAACATTGGATCAGGATGTAAATCAGTCCCATTAGAAATAAATTTCAAATCTTTTGCAGCCTGGACATGGCGAATTTTGATGCAAACAAGTACAGTACTCAGGGGACTAGCATTGCCTAAATAACAATGGTGGCCGATAGTCAAAAAAACATAATCTTTGGGACATGGGTTTGACTGATTTTTATAATGTGCCTGTAATTCTCCTTGAAATTTTCCGTAATCAAAGATCTTGACCTGATTGGGAGGAACAGTGCGCTTAATTTCCTGACACCAGCTTGTTTCATTAGTCGCAAAGACTTTCACTTTACTTTTACGCTCAATAAAGATATTGTTTTTTTTGTATTCAATACTAACACCCCTTTGGAAATTATTGATAATATCCATAATTTTGCTTTTATTGGCATCAGGCAAGTCTGGAATCGACTCTACACTTGGGATTGGTATAATTAGCTCATGATGATGATGATTATACATTTGGCTTTGTAAATTTGGATCACTTACTAAAATTGAGCATATTCTGAGGTCAGGACTATCTGATCTGATAGCCATGCACATCACTGGTCTTTGTGGACTATCATAAGAGGCTTCAATTATCATTATGTGTTTATCACTCTCCTGTTCTGTCAAAGGTTGAATAAAATTTACAGGAATCTGTTGCTGCTGTTGAAGATAATGCTGTGGTTCATCCTGCTGCTCATTTACAGTGGCTGTTATATTTGAGATGCATGGAAGACTATTTGAGTCTGGTGATAACGGTTGCCATGCATTAAAACTACTTTCATAATTTGAATCATTACTTAAAGAGGACATTTCTGCATCATTAAGAAAAGTCGGTAAGGTGTTGCTCAATGTATTGATACCATCCTCTATTTGAAAATCAGACTCTGACATAGCCACTGAGGAAACTGATGGTGCACACTGATATTCCATTTCAGACAGACTAGTTGAGCTACAAGAGGACAATGTAGAATTAGTTCTGGCTGGATAGTGCATCTTAAATTGACAAACTAGATAGAAGCCTGTGTCTTTTTCCCTTAGCCTAGTAATGTCAGGACATTTATTTATTGCACAGCGAAGATTTGTTTTCCATGTGGTAAGGTCTTTTTTATCACCATCTCTGTAATTATATTTGTGCTTGGCCCACTCAATAACCAACTGGGAATCTTCTCCAGATAAAAGCCGATCCTTTTTCTTTTGATTGGACCAAGGCACCAGAAAAATCTTTTCCATTTCATTTTCCCAGACTAATCCTTGAAATTTCCTTTCTGATAGAAGTTTATTGAACCATGCTGCAAGATTAAGGCTGTGATCCTCTCCCATAACCTGCAAGAAAGAAAATAAATTTTTGAACCATAAAATAATTTGACTTTTTTAAAAAAAATACAGGTTTCCCTGATACATCTTTTATGTTAAATAGTTACTTCCCTTCTATTGATAATTTCTTATAGAATTATTACAACTCTTTTTATAAATCTAATAATAAGCCTCTAACACTGTTATTTACTTAAAGTAAAGTATCCTTCGGAGCAAACTGATCTGATCATAGGGCTGGTGAATCAGCCTTCACCACTTTCTGTGTCCACGGCATACTAGGGGATACATTGTGTCCAGCACAATGCCCAGCAGCCTTTACTTTACCCCAACTGGAGTCAGGTACCCATCAGAGCTGGGTAGACTCAGGGACACCCTCTAGTCCCAGGAAAAAATCCTAGCCTGCACCCGGATTTGAACCCAGAACCTTCGGATCGCTAGTCAAACGTGCTGCCGCTCGGCAACCATGCCCCATTTTATTTACTGTATAATATTCATTATATAGACCATGAAAAAAATAATTGTATTGTTTAATCTCTGGTTGAATCAGTTAATGAATTGGTTTGACTTTTTAATAAAAATATAATTATAATATATTATTTAAAAAAACTGGAATTTCATACATGCTCGCACCCTGCTACAGAGTTAAAATAGATTAGACAGCAAGGTTGATAAAAACCATTGTTGTTTTTTTAAATACAAAAAATTTAATACATTTGATTTAAATCAGATATATTATATTTAAATTAAATTTTCTTTTATTAACATGTATTTTCTCTCATTATTTCAACTTTCTTTTTTATTTTCATGTATATTTAAGATCTTAAATTTAGATAAAAGTCCCATAGACTTAAATTACTGTTAATTTAAAATAATAGTTAAATATTTAAACTTTTCAAATAAATCCCAATTTTTTAAATTACATGGGGAAAAAAATAAGCCAAATCTTTAAAAAAAATAATTGATTTTATTTCCATTTTATGGAACATTTTTCATTAAGTATGTAGAGTTAATAAAATTAGTATGTTTACTTATTTAAATATTTTTTTTTGTAATTTAAATAATAAATTCGATTTAAAATGATGTCAAATCTTTGTAAAATAAAAAATTGTTTTCTCAAGCTCATTGTCAGTAAATATTTATAATATTTTAGTTTTTATTACATTTTTTTAATGTTTTAAATAAGATTATAATCAATGACAGGCCATATTTTAAAATCTGTAACTACTGTATAAATATTACATTTCTTAACAGCCATTGCATCATGCCTCATTATAGTTGACCAAGCATTAAAACTATGTATAAATTGTATCACTTTTTCTACCAACACCGATTTATAAGTGTCTCTAAAAATTACAGGACAAGCCTTCCGGGCTCTTTGAGTCCAAAGTATAACGATGTTAAGGGATGGATAAAGAGGGCACACCATGATCCTGTCCGAGACTATAATAGCCATCCAGAGGCATGCCGATAAGGCATGTCGCGCCACATAGGGTAAGGTCTCCGCAGTACATGCACTACACCTCCCTACCCACCTGCAGAATTCCCCCTCGGATCATTAACGTGGTGGCTCAAGCATATACCTGCACTGTCATTCAGTAGCATAAATCCCAGACTATAGGTCTGGACATCCAGGCACCAGGGTGGAGTTGAAAATGGCTTTTAGGAAATGCAAATATTCTTCGGAGGCGCAAAAGAGGCTGTCCCCCCATAGATTCGCCCACTGATGTGCTATTAATGTAAGCGTATCAGTGGTTTACACACTTCGACCAGACTTTGAGGCCCTTGGGTATAGAAGTGTCTACCAAAACTGATTTATAAGTGTCTAAAAAAAATACCAGAAGAGTCTTCTTTAACTTCTTTTATGTCCAGGGTGTAACAATGTTATGGGGTGCACCGGGGAGGGGGGAACACCAAGAAACTGTCTGAGACATTTTGTAAAATAAATTAGAATTGATTAAAGATTTTAAACACATGGCTATTGATTCAAAATAGCTATTGATTCAAAATACGTGATAATATTAATTGAGTTCCCATTAATAATGTCAAGTCCCTTAATTGTCAGAAATTTAACACCTCAAAGGGCTAAAAGATAAAACTTACACATGTAAGTTCTAATATTTAACTAATTACTTGATAGTTATGTTTTAATATGTTTTATAAATGATTTTTATTAGCATTCAGGTACTGAATACACTATCAAAATTAACTGTTAATTTAATTTTGATAAAGAGCTCTTCACTTGATCTTTAATACGTGAATTTGTATAATCTAAAAATGATAAAAATTAAATAGGATGATAATTAAGTGGAGATTGACAACTTTGCTTCAGTAGTCACTCGCCTCAGCGCCTTTCGTGTCTATTCACTCTATCACGTTTCTATGTGTGTATATAAATATTCAATAACAACATTATGATTTTTGTAATATTTAATGTCTTTTTTTCCTCTTATAACTTGGGTAATATGGATGGTGAACTGAGTGGTGTCATGTCAGGCCTACATGGTTTTAATAATGTTAAAAATACTGTATTCAGTTGGTTCTAAAGAATAGTTCTACAAAGCAGGGCGTTTTGATGAGACTATTTTGGCACGGCTGATTTTGCACTGGACATTTTGGTTCTAATGCAAGAAAAAAGTTAAATGATCCATAAACTCATAATCTAAAAATAAATTTTGTATAACTTTAATTTATCTATTTCCTCTTTTTTAAATATAATAATATAATAGATAGTATGAATGTAATGGTGACCACAGGAATGTTAATTATTTCTTGTCTAGAGAGTTCTATAGTATTAATAGTAATGTTTGAAAAAAGATATTCAGAATTTTAGTTTTATACATAGGCCTATAGAGATAAGTCCTATTTCACGGAAAGTCCTTTATAGCGGTAAAGCCTAGAACTGTTAATTCTAGATAAACGATGGATGATTGTATTAAGTAAATTAATAGTAGGCCTACTATAGTTTGATTACAAATGACAAATGTTTCCACTATTACCACCACTACACCAGCAAATGACTAGGACCACGGATGAGCGTAGGACGCAATAATCTTCTTTATAGAAGGAGCGTCTGTAATGTATAAGATAAGATAAATGAAGAGTGACCAAATCAAAGTTATAGGCCTACCAATGATTCAATAAATAATAATTATCACCATTTTGTCAAGTTAGTTCATATAAAATTTAATTTACTACTAGGCCTAATTACACTTTTATGAAAAAGCATATATAGTAGGCCTATATAGAATTATAGTAGGGATATAGTCTAAATATTATTATATATTATATAAATATAAAATATAAATCATACAATAACTTCAATAAGATCGAATACAAATAATAAAATCATGCAGAAGATAAAACTAATTGTAATTATTGTAGTTTAGTATTGATTATAAGTTATAAGTTTTTTAGTATTGTATAGCATTGCCTATATAACTATATAGTATAGTCAGTTGTTCATTTTCTCTAGATTTCTCTGTCATTTTCAAGACCAGTTTTTAAGTAGGCCTAGCCTCCTAGGCTAAATTTTTTCTACCTCAAGTCACTCAAGACTACTCAAGAGACTCAACAAGACTTTCTCGTTTTATAATGCATGCATTTGATTTTTTGTACATGTTAGTATTTAACACAAAAAAAAATATAATTTAAAAAATGTAATTTTAAATCTTACTTGGACTTGGGCAGTAGGCTACCTACTTTACTTTATTTTGTTTGGTCCTTGGAGTTTGGGCTAGGCCGCTAGGGCGTAGGGCTGTTGTCGATGATCAAAATCAATGTAGGCGTAGGTCGTAGAGCGCAACCAATCAGAGCTCATAGTAATTAGACTGAATTATATAATTATAACTCAACGTGGTAGACCTAGCTTTTTATAACATTCAATGCTAACAAATAACACATTATTATCCAAGATATTCTAGATCTGAATCCAATGGAGCATTGCAGTTTGTTTGTGTACCCGTACAAATGAAACTGAAAATAACTATCGGAAATTTCCACGGTAGAGAACTCTTAATTCCTTATTCCAAGTAAATATGCTTATTTATAGCACTGCTATAATGTCATTGGTTGCAAATAATAACGTGGTATCTTTTAATTCGATGGTTGGATATTTTTAAATTTGAACCCGCCATGTGAAAATATTAAAGAACAAAAATTGATATCAACATTTAATTAAAGATATATAGATCTAATGATGTTTCTAAATATCAGTTACTTTTTGACTCTGGCATTGATAGAGAGTGAATGCCCGTGGAAACTAAGCTTAGCTTGCTTTAGTTTTTTATGATAATAATATCTTCTTTTTTTTGCAATCCCCGATTCTAAATAAAGTAATTGTCATACATGTTCCGTTGTATTAAATCGCATGTATTTCGACTTTAAATGAATACTTGTAGGCCTATTAATCCTATTATCATTGACGACTATAATAAGACGGACCGCCTGCTCTATTTTTAGAGCTTATGTTCTTTTTCCGTGCGCACACAACACTGATCTATAAATGTTTCCGCTGTGTACAACTTTCGATTTTAATTTTTCATTGAGAAAATCATAGCGATTAAATAAAACGGAACTTGAATATCAATAACTTTATTTCCTGTATAGCAATTACTTTATTTATAATCGGGAATTCCCAAAATCAGTGTTTCAAGTCATCATATAGCAGAAATAGGCCTACTAAAGCAAGCGGTCCATGCATATTATAGTCTATGATTATATCCTCAAATTAAAAAAAAACGCCTCAATTATGCGCCTCTCCCAAATTTTGCGCCCTAGGCGGCCGCATACATTGCATATAGGCCTATAAATGAGCCGGCCCTGCAGAGGGGTCTGCAACCTAGTAGGCCCTACATCACGCAGAGCGATTCTCAATGGCACGCGGAACACCCTCAGAAAGCAATAATTATTCATGCCTCTTCTACAAAAAAATTATTGCTAAAACAGGATATCTTTTAGATTTTTAGTCAGTGATATAGTGTTTAATGCCAAACTTTATAAAGACAAATATAACTACTTAAAATAGATTAGTATTTGATATTTTATTAGGCTATTAATAAACTTTTGTTTTTTGTGTAGGCTACATGCCTACACAGGTAACATAATAACTAATAATTATAGGCTATAATATGTAGGTCTACTATAAAGCAACATGGTCTAAGTAGAGTCATAGTTTAATATATAGGCCTATTATATAGTCGTTCAGGTCTAGGTTCCACTGCTAGGCCTACTACTCAATATATTATTGACTCTCATCGGTTCATTGTCATTAGCCTCACCCTATCCTATATCCTCACCCTAAATCCACCGTCTTAGCCCAGCCCCGCATAGATAATAATCTGTGTTTAGTTGAGACAATTATAATTGATCAAATTTATGGCATAAGCCTAATAATTCATAATAATAATAATATTTTAATTATTTCCAATTAGGCCTACAAAGCGCTTCACCGATAATTTTTCTTTGAACTATTTTTTTATTAAGTTATCAGTACTTGATAGCAAAGAAGACATTCAGTTTCAGAACAGACTGAATAACACAAGAAATGCATTTAACAGCATGAACAACATTTGGAAATTCTGTCAATACAGTAAGTCTACCAGTAAACCAGAACGAAATTAAAACTCTATAACAGCTGTGTCCATCCTGTTCTTCTTTATGGTGCCGAAGTTTTCAGTAATTAACTATTATTTTGCTTCATGATGATGATGATGATGAGGATCATGCATACACTTCTTCATACATTTAAAGTTGCTAATCTATTTTGGTTTGATATTTGCCCTACAGTGGCGTAACCAGGATATCAAGGTAGGTGGCAAATAGTGAAAGTTCTAGGGGTTGTAGGGATGGCATGGAGTGGCAAAAGGTGTTAGATGTGGTGATGGTAGAGGGGGTGGCAAATAGTGCAAGGTGGGGGAAAATGATGCACGACTGGGATATAAGGCACGTTAAAAAAATGGGGGGGGGGGGGAGGAGGAGGAGGAGGGGCTACAGCTGGTTATTTCTAAACATGTACAATTTCTAAACTATTGAAAAGCGAATATTTATGTAATTATCAATAGTTGAAACGTAAAAATTAAATATAATATTTCAAAGCTTAGAGGGTATAATGTTCATTTTCTATATAAGTCTAAAAGTTATTTGAGTCAAAATGTAACCTAGATCTACATTTATTATATGCAGACAAAACTTAGAGACGAGAAACTTATGCTTTAAAAATATTTGCCAGCAATTTTCGCTAGATCTATCAGTGAAATGGTAGACAATTCATCACGTCCTTTACATTTTTTTAATTAAATGATGTCTTTTAGAGCGACATTATATGACAAGATAACAAAAAAAATCAACGATCAAAAGTCATAAGCTTTTACGTAAGACAGTGACCAACCGACTTAGCACTTATTCACTTAATCAAGTAGGAAAGAACTAACTAAAACTTCTAATACTTGGGACTTTCAACCTTTTTTTTTTAAATTGCTCTTCACAAGAGCACAGCCGTATCACCTCAACTACGGCACGGACGTGTTATGTATATCAGAGATAGGCCCTATGCCTATAGACTGTTAATTGAATAACAGAAGAATTCCAAGTATTTATATCGTTAAAGGATTACAGTCAGACGTGATGTGTTCCATTCCCTGGAAAATGCAACTAGCTCTGAGAGCTCCATTCGCCCATGCCTGTTCACTACTGATTATTAATGTACTAAATATAATACAATATTAAAACCAACGCAGACTTAAAGAAATTGCACACACCCACACTCACAATACATGTGAAGGTCTATATTAGACCATAACAAAATCGATGCCACAAATTGATTTAAACTATGTTTTATTACATTAAAATAGCAATTTAATAATAATATTCGTTGCAAACATATAACGTTTCTATTACATAATAAATAAATAAAAAAACATGCATTAAAAGACTATATGTTATAATAGGCTTCTGAGTCGTACAGTTTGAACTAAAATGTATTTCCTGGGTCAAAGAAAAACCCTGAATTAAACTGTTGAGACACGAGTCTAAGTCTATTTCCAATAAAATTATTAAGTGAGGACAAACTCTTGAGTCCAGCTAATGTATCAAAGCTAAGTCCTGAAGACATTTAACAGTTTCGTCTATTGAATCAGGCAGGGAATATTTTGCGGTCGAGTGTTTAAAGCTTGCATCCATTTTATCTTGTAGAAGCCTCTCAGCCAATAGGTGTGTTACCTTGATGCTTAAGTAAACATCCTCAAAGATGTCATTGGCGCCAAGCTTGATCTCCTGACCAATGGTCAATACGATGAACGGTTTCGGAAGTGGGTCACCATTCTTATGCTGGCCCAATTCCTTTTCGAATCGGGTAAAATCAAAAATTTGCTTTGGGTCCGGTTTCTCAGACATTGTTCTTCTTTCCAATTTCCTACATGGCGTATTGGCCTCATATTGAAAAACCAATAACACGGTTCTGCGCTCGGCTAATATAGATCGCTCATTACAAATTAAATGAACACCTCGATGTAAATCCTTCATGAACTTGTCTACTTCTAACCTTACTTCCTCGGAAACACTGCTTAGCTCTAAAGTATTTATATCCGGTAGTTGCACCTCTAAGCTGTTGTCTTTTTTAAAGTTGTCTTCAGACATTTGCGTCTCGGCGGCGCCATAAAAAATCCTGCATCTACTAGCTGATTCCCCAACCAATATGCGGCGCGATTCGAAAAAAGGGGAGTTAATTTCCACTGCCATGACGTACTTTTCTCCAGTACTTTGGGTTTGTTGGGGGCAGCTTAGCTCCCGCTGTAGGCTTGAAATCTCAGAAAATGCACCATCTGCGAGGTGTTCAGTAGAAATTCCGGGCACTGGGTCCGCACCGCGTTGAGCCAAGGTTATCATGATGTCCAAGCCATCTGGACCAGAGCACAATGGGGTTTTGGGGAATCGAAACACGTTGTTTGACTCTTTTACCTTTTCATTAGCCCACATGTGAGTGACCTCAATATAAATATAGCAGCTTTCAAGGGGGTTATCCTCATTCTCATCAATGTCATGACCTACGGTCAAAATAAAGCCAGGCTTAGGACGACACGTGCTCTCTCTTTGGACGTAACTGTTGAGATCGTTTTCAAATAAGCTCATATCAAAGGCTTTCATGAAATCATGTTTGCTACGACTGACAGGAGTTGCAGGATACTTCCCATCAGAATCGGTCAAATAAACTTTGACCAGTGATCTCCTCTGTAAGAATATGCCACGACAGTCATGCTTCAAAAGGATTCCTCTTTCCATGTCTAAAAGGATTTCAGATATCTTTTTTCTTTCACCTTCGCTGAACTTGAAGTGACTGAGATCTTCAAGACGAGGTAGCTGAATGGAAAGTTCCCCTTCCTCGGAGAGAAGCTCTTTCAGTGTGGCAACGTGGAAGCTTGCTATACGATAAAGTGTCTCCGAGTGCTCTAGGATCTCACATTTCACTGTACGTTTTTCTCTTTTCCCGTACACTATCTCCACTTGTATACAATGTATTTTTGTATCGTGTGGAGACATATTTGTGCAATGTGGAGAACTAGATGTTACAGGGACTGGATTTTTCGTAATAATAGAATTGAGTTCAGTGGGGAGATTTTCTTTTAAACCCAAATCAGGATTCGAGTAGTTTGATTTTTTCCTTGGTGGGCAGTCTTCCATAGAAACATTATTATTATTTAACAAACATTCAGGTGATACTCTTTTTCTATTTTGTGAGCCAATAGAATTGAACTTCGCAAAGAAATCTTCGGTAAAACTGCAAACTTTGTACTCTTTTTTTGTGGTTTCAATTCTTTTTATGTTGCTGCATTTGTTTAAAGCATTTCTAAATTTACTTTTCCATAAACTTAAATCTTTATCATTCTGTTGTTGTCCTTTGTACTTCCTGTGTTTAGCCCATGCAATGATAAAGTTGGTATCGTCTCCGCCTGGTTTCAACCCTCCACTTTTTCCATGATACCATGGTATCCGAAAGGTCCGCTCAGTGTTAGATATCATCTCCATACCCGGGCAGGTTTTATTTATCAGCTGTTGCAGTAGCCAATGAGCCATGCCCAAACCAGGGCTGTCTTCACAGTGTTCTGAAATAATGGAAATAAAATGGTAGGCTTGATTTCACGTGTAATGGATTAAAATAAATGTAAACTATTAAAACACATCTATAGACGAAAATGCAAAAAATTAGAATTAAACGGATTTTTTTTTTTTACATTGACTAAAAATGTTAAAGAGCAATTCGGCAACTAGACAAGAAGGCAAACGGTCAACATGATAAAGAAAATATGAATCAATTTAGTATTGAAGAATATGAGTTTACCTTTAATATGCCGCTTATCGTCTTTGTCATTTCACAATTGCCTAAGTCATTTATTTTCGGGGGGGGGGGGTGAGTTAAGAGTTGTTGAAATGCATAGTTTACAAAGTCTTCCTGTATTTGTCAAACCGCCTATACCTTAAACCAGGGGTCTCCAAACTTTTCAGCCCGAGGGCCGCATTAACTATCAAACAGCAGCTCGGGGGCAAACTACAAACTCAGGGTCCAAATAAAAAAGAATCGAAACATGGATGTTGTTTTTAATTATTTATTTAATATTATTGTATTCAGTTATTATTTATTAACACATTGGTGCACTACACTTGAACACCTTCATTAGTGGGAATGGTGAAATTATTTGCTGGATGCCAAAATAGAAGACATTTCTGGCTTTAGATTTGATGTCCCCAACATCAACACTGACCTGAGATTATCATCGGACAAGTTTGTTCTCTAATTGTTCTTAACGTATTTCATTCTTGAAAATATTTGTTCACACAGGTAGTTGTTTCAAAGATTGAAAGGTACCTTGATGCAAACGTTTTGATACTAGGAAATTCTTCCTTAGGCAAGAACTGGTAAGAACCCATCAGTCCTTCTTTGAACTTATCCCTAAGGAGGTGATTTGCTTGCAACTCAATGACCTCCAGCTGCAGTTGATCAGGGCTACTGGCCACGTCTGCTTCAAATGGGTTTTGAAACAGTCTCAATTTTTCTGCCTTTGAATCCAAATCAGAAAACCGCTCCTGAAACTGCAGCTGGAGGTCTTTGATGATCTCGCATGCAAATGAAGTGGGGAAATCGGCTGTTGCTTCAGCCATGAATACCTTGCACTGCTGAAAATGCGTCAAGTTGTTGGCCTGTACTTGTTCCCAAAACAAGACAAGTTTGGATCGTTACGTGGGTGTATAGATCATAAACTAGATTTTTCTCTCCTTGTAGTTTTAGGTTTAAAAATGTAAATGACTAGTTATGACTGTAGCAAAGGTCAATTTCCATACCCACTCTTCATCAGACAGTTATGGCTGTGGCTTGCCTTTACTTTCCAGGAACTCACCTTTTTCCTTTATTAGCTTGTTAACTCTGCCCAGAACTGTCTCAAAACTTAGCCATCATACTGCTGTGTAATTAAGGTTAATCTTTAGATTCTGTATCTGTATCTTTCAACATGTCTTTGAACTGTCTATGACTGAGCCCATGTGGCCTTATTAAATTGACCATCTTCACCACAGGATTCAGTGCACTGCTATTAATGTCCATACATTTAGCACACAAAACTTACTGGTAAATAATAATGCAATGCAGGAACATTGGTTGTGGAATGTTTTCATTACACATCTGCTTCACTTGTCCAACCAAGCCTTTCTTTATGCCACTCATCTTCTTTCCTCCATCAACAGTCAGGCAACTGAAGTTAGTCCAGTCCAAGTTATAATCAGTAAATTTTTTTTTTCAACTCATTAAATATATATTCTCTCCGGTAACAGTGCCTTACATTATACATGCTATGTAAGGAAGCCAGCTGTGTTATGTTCATGTCTTCATACACACCTCTAATGAACACAATCAGTTGAGAGGTGGAACAGTTGTCCAGCGATTAATCTATTTGAATTGAAAAATGGCGAAACTTGCTTGCATTCTTCGCTAATTGGTTCACAATGTTTTCACCCATATCTGCAACTCGGCGGGCAATGGTATTTGCACCCAAAGTTACATTTTAAAATTTGTTTTGACTTTTCTGGGCAATGTTCCTCAGCCACCTCTAACAAACATCCTTCACTACTTCACCATCTGTAAACGACTTGTCACTTTTAGACAGGACGAAAGCAACTTTAAAACTGGCCTTAGTTAAAGATTCGTTTTCATTTGAGGATTTACTGAACAATGTTCTCTAAAATTTGAGTTGATTTAGTAATTTAGACAATTTTTCTGCACGGCCTTCAGCCTCCAAATCTGCATATTTCTCCTGATGGGTGCTTTGATGATGACGGCGCAGGTTGTATTCTTTCATCACAGCCACAGTTTCGTTGCAAATCACACACAATGCTTTCTCGACAGATCTGCTGAACTTGGCAGGATACAGCTAAAATTCCGTAATTTTTTTCTGTAGATAAAAAGGACTCCACGGGCCGCATGAGAGGGCCAAGCGGGCCACATGCGGCCCGCGGGCCGTAGTTTGGAGACCCCTGCGCCTTAAACCAATCAGAAAACATTTTTTTTTTACAAAATGTACCAAAGTGACATAATAGAAGTAATACCAACGATATTCAGTTGTTTATTTTTTTTTTAGTTTTCTCAAAACAATAAATGATCAATATCATCTATATACATAATTACCTCTATATATACATAATTACCGTGAGTTTGTTTATTTATATGTTTGTGCTCTATGGCCTCCTTAATCATTCGACTAATCGGGTCAACAGTTAAATGTATAAATTGGAAACGTCCTCCAAAAGAAATTTGTATTATATAAACAATATTGCTTAATTCGTTAATTTATTTTTAAAAATAAACTTAGACCTATTGATAATAACCGTATGTTAAAGTTCTAAACTGAGCGCCATTTCAGAATGATCTCCCCTTTTTCTCCCATTTACTAAGTTGAACGCGCGGCCTTCCCAATAATTCCCCTTGCATACAATTGTTTATTAACGCGACGCAATCTCCTTAGTAAAATGTAAATTACCCTTCGGACCAAAGTGATCATAGGGCTGGTGAAACAGCGTTCACCAGTTTCTGTGGCCACTGGCCACTTTACTTTACCCCAACTAATGTCAGGTACCCCTCAGGCAGGGCCGTATTTAGGTTTGTGGGGACCCTGTTCTTAAATTTATGTTGGGGCCCCTCGGGACCTCGCCCCAGCTGCCTTCCGACATTGATGTGTCAGCCTGTGTTCAGTGTTACTGGCGCTGAATGATAACCAGTAACCCACTCTGACTGCTAATTTGGCGAACAAATTAGCATTTCACTTTATTTAACATCGGTTGCTCGTTTGAACACTTTTATTCACAGTAGGCCCATTTGTTGCATTATTTGCTAGTTAAGTTCATTCTCTATTAGACTATTTCTGACAGTTACAGGCCCAATACAGTCTTTATGATTCATTTTGTTCAGAGTCTTAATAAGTGATGTAAAAAATATATTTTGTACGTGTTGTATTTCATGTTTTGATTGTGTCTTTTGTAAATATTTCAAACTAATTTTTTTATTTTTTTTAAACTTGCATTAACATAACATAATCAATACAATAATTTTTGTTTAAAGTAAAAAAAGAATAGTTTATAATCCTTAACTAAAAGGAAGAAATACATTAACATAACATTGAGTCCAATTCACGCAAGATGTCTGATTCAACATCGAGTAGACTTATGGCAGACAGCTTCTCCCGAGTCATTTTTGTTCGCAGCCTGTTAAATTTGGAGAATGATCGTTCGCTACCATTGGCAACCATACGTAGGCCTACCTCATACATTATTATAGCAACTTCAATCTTCGGAAAAGTATCTGCCAGACGTTGATCAACAATCAAATTGTAAATTAACTGTTTATATCTGATGCCATGTTTTGTTTATCCTTCATTAAATCAGCATGTTGCTTGGATAATTCAGTAAATTGAACCAGTTCATTGTCATAAATTTGGACACATTTCACAGCTGCATGTTGAATTTCATCAGATGACATATTGTTAAGTTGACGAAGGAATACAAATTGTCCACAAACAATAATGTATGCATTAATACGCTGATCAAGTGAATGCGTCAACTGGTCTAAAACTGGAAGAAAACTGTCCACATGAAAGTTCTCTTGGTGATACTCTGCTTCTTGTGCCTGTCCATAGTCAAGTGATGTCACACAAACATTGCTAATACGTTGTAAGTATTCATTTTAACAGGTTAAGCTGTCCCAGACTTCACTTTTCTTTGAGCTACATACTCATCAAAGTTGTTTCGCTTGGATTTAACAAAGGTTTTGAGAGACTTGAGACAGACAAAGGCCATATTGAGGCTCATATGTTTCTTTGTTACACACTGGTTTATAAAGATTGCGATTTCTGTGTTAAAATGTCGTAACGGTTGGTAGATGCTTTAAAAAAACAAACTATGACATTGTTGCAGCAGGTCGAAAACGACACATCTGATGAACATCTTTCAGCTGCTGTTTTACCAACTAAGTTTAGGGAGTCTACGGTGCATGGCACCCAGACTGCTAACGGGTTGCTGTTCAGAACCAATGCACGAAGTCCATTGTATTTACCACTCATTGAAGAAGCGTTATCATATGACTGTCTACGACAATCATTAACAATCACGTGCTCTTACAGGACCTCTTGAAGTGCATGGAACATTTCTGCAGCCTGGGGACCATGTTGGCCATGCATGTTACAAAACTATTCTAACTGCCAAGAGAAAAGACTAAAAAAAAATTAAGGGGGGTTGTGGGGGCCTTTTTTGTGTGGGAGCCCTTGTTCCATAGGAACACGTGAAACATGCCTTAATACGCCACTGGACTCAGGGACACCCTCAAGTCCTGGGAAAACATCCTGGTTCCACAAGGATTCGAACCCAGGACCTACGGATCGTCAGTCGAACGCGCTGCCCCCTAATAAAATGTACGCACCAGCAATTTGGCTTGGAGAGTTTTAATGTTGTACTTTTTTAAAAAAGCTTATGACGTAATGCCTATCAATTCATTTGTTTTTCATTAATCTTGAGCGGTTATCGATAGTTGAGTCAATTGCAACCCTGTCCAATACTTTATACAATCAATTAAACAATAAAAAAAAAGAACAAAAACTAAATATCGAAAGAAACTTTCTAACTGCAGTTTTTATTGTATTTTTTTTCTTCTCTCTTAACAAAACACTTGTAGTCATTCGTTTCTCCGTCATTTTGACGGGCATAAACACAGCCATTTGAAAATGATGTTCTTTGAAATGCTTTCATTAAAAAAAAAAAAAAAACTCAACACCGAAAGATACGTTCTCACTACAGTTTTTATGGTAATAGTGTTCGTTATTTTTTTCCTTCTCTTTTAACAAAACACATTGTTATCATTCGTTTCCCTGTCATTTTGACGGGAATAACCACTAGTATTAAAATAAATACTGTACACAACTTACCCCGAACATATACTTTAGAAAGGCTAACACGGAAGTTAATTGATCCCCCCCCCCAACCACCGCAACAAATGCTAATTAAAATAGCTATCACAATTTTTTGCTGACCTAATTAAGTAATTATAATGTAATTTTTGCGTTTCGCCGCTCAAGTTGCAGCTAAATAAAATAAAAACACACGTATATATCTTTTCATAAGTAGGCTACTTACCCTGCAACATCTTTCTCACAGTTCATTGAGTCAATCCGCAGATGTACACTAAACGTCTAATAATATAGTGTCAAGATAACTTTTCGATACGTTCATGTGTGACTGTACACTGTCAATAACAAGTCTTTATAATAACTCACCAGGTTAAAGCTGTCCGAGAAAATCGGAATTTCCCTAAAGTTATCGAAGAGCTAAAAATAAACCTTGTTTTCACCCTCCACGTGTAGGAAATTTGGATCTATAGTAGACAAAAAAGATTCCCCTGATAAAAAAAAAGTGTATAGGCTTACAGCAAAGTGTTATATTATATATTTCTATTCGCAGGGCTAGGACTTAATAGAATTTTCTCGTAGATGACTAAATGACCTTGTTACGTAAGCTTTTATAATTGACGTAGTCAGAGGCAGTAGCGTAACTAGAGGGAGGGCGTTATTCGGCCGCACCAGGCGCCTAAGTTTGCATAGGGGCCTAACTGACACTTTCTTAATCTCTAAGTTCGTAACTTTCTAATACTGTAATTTGAAACTTATATTTAAAATAGGTCCCATTTCGACCCACACACAGGCGCCATTTTCCTTAGTCTCTCCTCTTGACATTGGCGTAGCCACAGGAAAAGATGGATGGGGGTGGGGGCGGGGCAGGTGCGGCCGTGCGGACGTCCCCCCCCCCTCCCCACCTTTGTCATCCCTATTTTTGCTTTTTCAAAAAATCGAGATTAAAAAAAAAAGAATATGAATTTTAATTTTAGCAATTTAAATAAGTATAAAGACACTTTCTGCAGAGCCGTGTCTTGCTATGATGCAGAGAGCCGGTTGCACCAAATAATAGCACAGTATGTCTACAATGTCAGTGCTGTGCTATTTTTTAAAATATGAAATTATTGAGAATTATACATTTTGTTTCATACATATTTCTTTTCGGAAGATTAGAAATTACTATTTTGAAATGTTTAATAAATGAAATCTTATCTTTACGTTCTACATCTCAACAAATGTAAATTCTATAAATTAGGCTTTTAGTTTTCAAAAGTTTAGGATGGAATTTTGCACGGGTTCAGAATATGCCTGCTGTTACTTCCTTACTCCCCAGGGGCGTATTACAATATAAGAAGAGCGGGCAGCATTCACTCCTTTCCCAGTCTTTTAGTAGTTTTAAAAAAAATCCACAATTATTGACCATTACATGTTTACTTCTACGACAACATATAACATCATCTATGTTTTTATGGTTTATCTTCTGGACCAGCGTTTGGGAACTTTTGTTTTTCCTGTCGCGGTTATTTATATCGGTATATTGCTACTGATCGACCCACTTAGTTGTCACCAATAACCATTTTTATCATCTATAAGCCTAAAAACCTATAAGCAACAAAGAACACATTTGATTCCACACAATTGTTTTATATAATCTAATATAGTTTGTACTTGACGCCCTTATCTTATATATTACAGACGCTCCTTCTTATAAAGAAGATTAATGCGTCCTACACTCATCCGTGGTCCAAGTCTAGTAGGCCCCTATTGCATCTTTATTAATGTTTTAAATGATGTTAAATTACTGGTTTTCCTGGTTTGTTCAGGCAACCCATTCTACGCCCAAATGCCACGCGGGAAAAAATAGTACTTATCTGCAAATTTTATTCTCGCGTATAGGATAAGGAAAGTGTTTTTGTCTTTATGTTTATCTGAGCATTGAAACATATTGTTACTGGGTTGTATTTCTAAATTAGAGTTCAATGCCTTATGTATTATTACTACTTTACTCTTTGCCTTTCTGTCCTCTTGTATTTCTAGGTTTAGTGATTTGACTACTTTCTCGAAGACTTTAGCTATAATCAAGCTCACGTGTCACAATATTATCTGCTTGGACTGTTATAGGTCTATAGCCTATAATTGTAGTTATGTAAACAAGTTACTCTTGATATTGGCATAATATTATAAACAAAACAGATACGAAATTAAAAAGAAACATAGCGAGTCTTTGATTCTGCATTAATTTTAACACTGTAGCGTTTAATACAAAGCTTTTACATACAATATAAAGAGAGAAATAGTTTTCATAGCAGACAGTATGACAAGTTAATGACAACTAATAATTTAATTTCATAATACAATTTAACTTTTGCAAGAAAACAAAAAAATCACACCACTGATATCAAATTACATGTAAAAAAATATGCATACAAAGTAAACATACAAAGATGTAAGCATAAGCTAGGCGTGGTTATATTATTAATGTACCACGAAACAATGAGATATTTAATTGGTCCAAAACAATAAAAGTATAGATGCTAAAGATCAAATATAAATATATGCATACATACAATTTTATTGTTTATGTGTTTGAGCGTGTGTGACTTAACCAGCTAACTACGATTATCATCAGTGCCTTTTGACAAGTCTTTTACAAATTGCAAGATGCGGTCTATTGAATCAGGGATTGACTGCAAAGGCTTATATGTCTCGTTAGGATAGCCAACGGCAGTGCTCAACTCTTGGTAAGCTTGGATATGATGAACGGACACATAAAATAATATTTGCATCATGGGGTTGGAGTACTCGCTATGAATCGCGTGCCCAAAGGTCAGTTTGAACTCGTACGATGGCAAAGGGCCCACCGGACACCGCTTAAACTCTTCCAAAGATTGCTTAAATTGTTCGTAGTCAAATGCCTTGACAAACTTGTCGTTTTTATCCATGGCGTTTCTTCTTTTGAGCATCTGGGACATGGACACGCCATCTGTAATGTACACGTTAACACTGCATCGTCTTTCAACATAAATGTCCCCATTGTCATACTTCACATGCACACCGCGCTGTAGTTTACTTAAAATTGTGTTTATTTTTTGTTCAATTTTCAAATCCGACGCCTCAACTGAATTCTGTAAAGACAGCGCATCCACATTCTCCTCATTGAAGTTGTCACACGGCAATAGAACTTCGCAGTCTCCAGAAAACATTCTGCAGTAAGTTTTAGACTCGTGTATGTACTTTCTTTGGATTATTCGACTGGGAATATCGCAGTATACATCTAGCATCAAGACCGGGACTTCTGGAGGTTTGGGTATATCGATTTGTCTGCTTTTTTCTGTGTCCATCGGTATTGCTGATCGATCTCCAAGGCTTTCTTCCAACAGCGGTATGACATTTTGGATTGCTTCGATTGCCGGATGATCTGGTGGAAGGCCTCGGTCACACCTGGCAGCTTCGTTTAGAAAACTTATCAATTGATCCATCTCATCTTCTTTGGAACTGCTGATTTCCATTGGCGGTCCTTTTATAAGGACTTTGTTCATCTCTTCGACAGCTTTAATATGAGTGACATTGATCACAACATGACCCAAGTTGGACAGTTCAAAGTGAAAGATGATATTCGCCATCGGTGGACTGTTGAGCGGTTTTGCCTGGTATTGTTCTAAACGACTCAGAAAAATCTGATAGTCAAACACCTTATGCACCCGAGGCTCGTCACGTCTGGATTTCCTTCTGCTTAATTTAAATTTTTGGTGCAAGTCACTTGTGACGAAGACGTTAATGGCGTCTCGGCGCTCTGCGTAAACATTGCCAGATTGGTAGCGCAGGTAAAGTCCACGATCCATTTTGTCTAGAATCTTCAGAATGATTCCCTTTTGTTCTTTGTTGAATTCCGGCAACGCGTCCACAGATGGCAGCTGGTAGTGAAGTACCGAGTCGTCCTCTCCTAAGTATTGTTTTACGCCAGGGGTTTCGCAGCTAGGGTAGAAGAGTCTGCATGCAGGCTTGTTACTTTTCAAAACCACGCTGTCCACCTGGCAATGTGGAATGCCATACATTACTGATACATTTAGAACGGGCATTATTTCTTCACAAGCCCTTCCTTGAGTCGCTGTGTGGTCGGTAGTAACTGCAGGGTTACAGATGGGACTGTCTGCGCAATGTTCAATGTATGACAAGCAAGTATTGTAATCCATCTCGCCCATTGAACAATGATCGAGTATCTCTTTAGGACAGTTTGATTGGCTACCAATAACAAAACTTCCAGAAGATAACTCTTGACCTAAGCTAGTGCAAGTGTGGACTTCACCTTGGTGTGTCATCAGATTGGAATTATTCAGTAAAAACGCCTCATCGAACTGACACACCAAGCAATCGTCAGTATCTTCTTTCTTCAACCTCCGAATATTTTTACCCTTTTTAACGTAACTGTTCAGAGAGTTACGGAACTTTTCTTTCCAATTGATCAGATCTTTTGTGTATCCTCCATTCGTCAGTGGATAATTCTTGTGTTTCGCCCAGGCCTCTATGAACAAAGTGTTGTCATCGCCAGATTTCAGCCCACCGCTTTTTTCGTTCTTCCAAGGGATAGTGAATTTTCCCGCGCTGCCTGCTATCAGTTTCAACCCAGGGCACAAGTTCACTTTTATCATTTCGGCCAACCAATGAACCAGATCTAAATTTTGATAATCTCCTTCTGCGGCCATGCTTTTTTTTTTTTAGTGTTGGATTGTTTGTGTATTGGCTTTCAACTGAAGCTGAATGCTGTGAAATAAAAACGAATTTGATTAAAATATGACAGATCGTTAGGCTATTGGTTCCTAAAGGAAAACAAAATAACTAGCCATGTGAAATATTATTGCAATATTATAGTGTTACTGTCATCTACGACCTATTAACCATTGATACGATCAAACTTATGTCATGGGAGGTGAGCGGGACAAATGCGTTGAAAGGCATACAATTTGTATAGTATTTGCCTACATTCATTGCAAGGAATGTCAGAATTTAGGTCAATGCGAACAATATTGTCCGGTGAAAATTAAAACAGACTATGCCTATTATTCATCCAAGGGTAGGCTTACCGGTATGCCCAAAGTTCTTATAATGGATGTGAATACGATGAATCATTACAAAATATAGTATATTTAATTTTGACAATGACAATAGAAAATGTATTACCTTCTATAATTAATTTTAGAGTTTCATTAACACCATTGATAAGCACCATTGATAAGCTCCATTATACACTTTTTGTGAACATCTAAAACACTGCCAGGTTGTACTCTACACAATCGCAAAGTAAACAGATCTCTGTTTAAAACAGAACAACGTTAAATTTAATATTGTTTACATTAGGTGCACGTTATTAATAGTAATAGTTTACCATTTTATAAATAGCCAGTTTCCCAGCAAATGGAAATTCCCGAAGTTAGGTCATCGTTAATAGCAACAAAGAACTTTATTCAGAGCTTGTTACATTTCACTCTTCCGTCAACGGGATTAATCCAATAATGATATTACCGATTCAACACACCCGCCCACTCTTAAACGGACGAAAACTAAATTTCTACCCACGGCCTTTCCATGTGGGTGGATTTTTAGCACAACTTTAGAAATCTTTGTTTATTGAAGCTAATCGTATAAAAGCTAGTCGACGTGTCTTTCTAATTCTAAGAGGCCTATTTGTATTTCTTATAGGTTTTTATATGTACGTTTTGCATGACTTCTTTTATTTGTATTCCGATTTTCTATTTATAAGGTTTCTTTTAGACTAAGCTTATATTGTGAAAGAAAAATTGATATTTTTTTTTTCTCTCTCTATTTATATATAGATCTAGGCCTGGCGAACCGACGATTTTAATTCCCGGGACACAAGGGTGCCCCTGAGTCTACCCAGCTCTGATGGGTACCTGACATTAGCTGGGGTAAAGTAAAGGAGGCTGGGCATTGTGCTGGCCACACATCCCCTCGTATGCCGTGGCCACAAAAACTGGTGTACGCTGCTTTAACGGCCCTATGATCAGTTTGGTTCGAAGGTACCTTACTTATCTAGCCGTGCACTATTCTCCTCCCTCCCTCCCCCCCCCCCCCACACACACCTAAGATTTAGTACTCCTTCTCCCAACGTTGCACTTTTTCCTCCTACCCTGAAATCTTGACTCTCTCTCTGTCTCTCTCTCTCTGTCTCTCTCTGTCTCTCTCTCTGTCTCTCTCTCTGTCTCTGTCTCTCTCTGTCTCTCTCTGTCTCTCTCTCTGTCTCTCTCTCTGTCTCTCTCTGTCTCTCTCTGTCTCTCTCTGTCTCTCTCTCTGTCTCTCTCTCTCTGTCTCTCTCTGTCTCTCTCTCTGTCTCTCTCTCTCTCTCTCTGTCTCTCTCTGTCTCTCTCTGTCTCTCTCTGTCTCTCTCTCTGTCTCTCTCTCCGTCTCTCTCTGTCTCTCTCTCTGTCTCTCTCTGTCTCTCTCTCTGTCTCTCTCTCTGTCTGTATCTCTCTGTCTGTCTCTCTCTCTGTCTGTATCTCTCTGTCTGTCTCTCTCTCTGTCTCTCTCTGTCTCTCTCTCTGTCTCTCTCTCTGTCTCTCTCTCTTTCTCTCTCTGTCTCTCTCTGTCTCTCTCTCTGTCTCTCTCTCTCTCTGTCTCTCTCTGTCTCTCTCTCTCTGTCTCTCTCTCTGTCTCTCTCTCTGTCTCTCTCTGTCTCTCTCTGTCTCTCTCTGTCTCTCTCTGTCTCTCTCTCTGTCTCTCTCTGCGTCTCTCTCTGTCTCTCTCTCTGTCTCTCTCTGTCTCTCTCTCTGTCTCTCTCTCTGTCTGTATCTCTCTGTCTGTCCTCTCTCTGTCTGTATCTCTAACTCTCTGTCCTGTCTCTCTCTCTGTCTCTCTCT